>QPMI01000508.1:0-173428 GCA_004431415.1 Cyanophora paradoxa
GCGTCTTTGATGTCGACGGAAAGTTAATATACAAATTCGCGGCGGAATCAATTAACAAAAACATCTTTCCCCGCAATATTCACTTTATGATTCACAACAAGCACATCTATATATTCAACGATAACATCAAGTCGCTCGAAATGCGCATGGCAAAGATGGAGGTCGAAGAGCTCGATAATCATGTTCCTAAGTCGAACTCTTCGTTAGCACTCTATAAAATTCCGACGTGTCTTACTCACGATATCTTCGCGCACACATCCAAGGATTTGTTAAAGATCACGCAACTTAAAACTATCGCCCGACGAGCGCAGTTTCATCCGCATTCTGTATACTGGGCGCGAAGGTCTGGAAGGTCTTCTATTTACGTTCCTGAAAATGCGATATGAACCCGCTGTGAAGCTAACACCATCGAAACAGATCGACAGCATCACATTCAAAGCTAATGGCTCGATGTTCTCTATCAAAGATCCACGCACAACAGACCACTTTATTGAGCAAGATTTCGAAACAGAGGAGTATTATAATAAGGTCTGTGAAATCGGGAAGGGATTCCGCGAGTCGCTTCTAAATGCGACGAATATCTCACATTACAGCCCGAACATGCGCGAAATTCTCACGCACTACAAGCGATCCGCACTAAGTGGCTTTTCTATAAGCCGAACCCGAAAGCCACCTACACAGCTGTCGATATGGCGAAGTGCTACCTTCGATACTGAAAGGCATGCAATATCTTCCGAATACAATGTGTTTGATGACTTCGTTCCCTTTAAAGCGGGAAGCGATATTCTCGAATACGCGATCTACTACGTGCGTGTCGTTGCGTTTGAGAGAGAGCAAGCGACTTTCGCCGACGATGAGGATGTAGATTATGATGCCGCCATGTCTCGCAAGATTGATGGAATCGAAATTATTCTGGATCGCGCATTTCCGTGAGTGGTCGCTGTTATAATTTCATGACAGGCTACACTCTCTCCATGCATTGGGCGGACGTAAAGGACAAGATAGAGATTATCGCGGTCGCGGAGCCTTCGCATTTGGTGCCCAATACGTCGATCGCTGAGATGCAAAAAGTGCTGTCAAGCGACATTCAAACCACAGATAAGAAGCATATTTTAGTGAAGAGATCGGAATGCTCGGCAAATTCCAAGACTCGCAAACATCCACGAAAATGTTCTACAACCGTGCCGAGGCTGAGAGGTTCGCCAAGAATGCGGAGGAACATAGAGGTGTTTACTTTCAATCCTAAGATTCGAAACGTGTCAAAGCTCTTAGCGAATTCGAAGGTCACATCTATTTCGTTAAGATCAGCTCCCACCGCGAGCTCGTTAACGGATTCCTTCCTATCCACTTTCATATTTACGATCGTAACCGTGCTAATATGTTTGCGCAATACAAGCGCCTGACAGCGCGGGCACAAGGTTGCCGGGATCAGAACGGATTGCCTATATATCGAAGGTTCATGGACAAGTAAGAAAGAGTTTGACCGAAATGCGTTTGAGAACATGGGCAAGTTCAGCTATATTCCCGGGAAAAGATGCCTGAGAATGCACTCCGCCCACCACGGGGTGTAACTCTCGAATTTCAGGATCCGAGACACTCATTAACCGGTTCTCGCTGAGGGACGAATTTAATCCGGAGTGCTTTAATTGGGTTGCGAAGCTCCATAATCGTATGCTTGTCCTTGCTGACATGCCCGGAAGTGGAAAGTCGACACTCGGTATTAACTGTTTCGCATCTCAGAATTCGAATTGCTTAGTTATTTGCCCCTATAACAAACAGTGCGCAGAGCTAAGGGACTCCCTGAAAGTCCGCGGAATCGAGAATATTACCGTTCGTACTTTGTATAATGTTCTCGGGATCCGTGTCTCAAATGATCAGACCTACGAAGAGGCTATGAGCGAGAAAGACCAGAGGGCGTTCGTCTCCGAGTTCAGTCACATTATGTTCGACGAGATATTCGCGTATTCTGTAAAAGATCTCGCTAAGATTAAGTCGTTTATCGATCGCTATCCCGATATCAAATATTTGGCTAATGGCGATACCTATCAGAACGAACCAATTAATGACGAGCTCTCGGTTTCTGATCGCAAGGGCTACTATAAGCGCGCTGTGCAGAGCATGTTCCCTAATGTCCTGAGTCTACGCATTAACAAGCGGCACAAGAAGGAGACAGACCGTGAATTAATTCGGGCGATTAAAGAGGATCTCTTCGAAAACGGACTCGAAGCCTCACAGATTATCTCGAAATACGGGTTGCCGACAATTAATGATCTAAGCGCCATTCCCGACGGCTACTTTGCATCGCTTACAGAAACGAAATGACCTTAGCCTATAACAAACTGATGCACGATAGACGAAAAGTAAATATTGCAACCGTAGAGGTCAACGGCATCAAATTCTACAAGGGTTTGGAGGTCGTTTGTCGCAGGTATCTACGCATTTCGCGGTCTGAGGGTGAGTCTATTAACGCATACACAAATTACACCTATCGGATCACCAAAATCACCAAGCAAATGGTCACATTAACTGACGTCTTCGATGGCGTCACGTTCGAGGTTCCGTGCGCGATGTTAGAACATTTTTCTCTCCCTTATGCAGGAACAGGTCATTCAACGCAAGGTCTCACACTTGATTCGGGCATTGTCATTTGTGAGGCTACGTTCCGCTATACCACTCGCGAATGGTTCTATACCGCGCTCACTCGTAACCGCGATCTGTCTACGGTGCTGATTTATACACCTATTCACAAGTTCCAAGGAAAGAGCGACTACATCGAATATCTGAAAACGAAGATCCGCGGTTATAAATGCCAGGATCAGCGTGCCGGTCGCGATTTCAACGAGGCGGATTATATTACGCCGGAGTGGATATTAGAGCGCAAGAAGCAACAGAAGGGCGCCTGTGCGCTCTGTTCCCTTCCGATTCCGATTGAGCCGCAAGATCCGAATTACAGGCTCGTCGTGGATCGCATCAATAATAAGCGCCCACACCTTAAAGACAATTGTCAACTCGCGCATCACGGGTGCAATTGCAGCAAACAATAGTCGGAAAAATTGTCGGGAATTAATTGGGGAGAGGGCAAAAATTGAAAGGTTTGGTAACTCCCTCGGTCAGTCAAACAAGCAAGTAAGTCAAGCGAAATGGAACAATTCATTGATTATTTCAAGGCGAACAATGTCACCTACAAGGATGTCACACACGTTTTCACTAAGGATTCTCTCAAAGGCTTCCATATGATTTGCGACCTGGCATTGAAAACCCCGAATATTGTTTACATTGGTCAATTGAAGAACACGCCAGCGTATCAATTGCAAGAGAACGGAATTGCAAAGGGCGAGATCATGATGATGAAAGGCGACAGATGGGCATCAGGCATGCATTTTATCGAAAACTTTGTTAAAAATTTCCTGAACGGAGCCCAATGCATTGTGTGCTTCGAAAAAGTAGAGCGGGGCTTGGGTTGCAGCAAATGCAACGCGGTAGTGTGTCTTGGTTGTTGGAAAAGCATTATGGACGCAACTATGATGAGTGCAGGCGGCTTCAAATGCCCCGGGTGCCGCAAACTATACCCTAATACACCCGTGCACATACTGACTAGTGTCTTGATTTGAAACCGGAAAATATAGATACCATTAATAAAAAGAATGTCGCGGATCGTTAGAAGGGGAGGAGATGAGGAAACGGAGACGACCATGTTACCTATCGCGGTTCCCGATTACGAAAAAGTCCCCCAAAAAATCACAAAACGCCAAGCAAAATCAAATTTATTAGGAGATGTTCCTTTTAGCATTGCTAACCCGTCCTCTAAGATCGTGCGACGCATGTATGACCCGAAGACAGGTTTTAAGAACCCATCGGCATTGTACGAAGAGCTGAGAAAAGAGGACAAGAGCCTCACATTGAAAGAAGTGCAAGATGTCGCAGCGAAACAAGAATTTATGCAGATCAACAAGAAGCCCCCCGCACCGACCCAAACCGCTTTTATTCCCATCACAGCCCCGCCGTGGTGCTACCAAGCAGATCTCATCTTTTATCTCTCATATGGCAATTATAATTCCGGCTACATTGCAGTCCTTACTCTCATCGAGATGACAAGCCGAAAAGCATATGCCAAGAAGTTAAAGAATAAGGAGGGCGCAAGTGTTGCCGCCGCTTTTGCGGAGATGCTCACAGAGCTCCCGGCTCCGATGATTCGATTGGAGACAGATAACGGTTCGGAATTCATCGCGAAGGAGTTTCAGGAGGTCGTAAAAAATAATGGAATAGAGCACCGCTTTAAACAGGTCGGAGATCACACTTCGCTGGGAATTATGAATCGCTTTCATTTGACCCTAAAAACGATGATAAACAATTACTGTGTCGCCTATAATACAGTGCGGTTTATGGATAAATTGGACGACTTCGTTTTCAATTACAATAACACCATTCACAGAACCATAGGAATGAAACCCGCAGATGTTAGGCTTTCTGATATGGAGCGGATCCGAGCGGCTATTATTTCAAGGAAGAACACAATCGTAAAGGATATATTCAGCGACTTTAAGCCGGGTCTCCACGTCCGTGTATTATTGCCGAGATCAAAGTTTGATAAAGGAGCAACACAAAGGTATAGCCGAGAGGTCTACAAAATTGCGGGAAGGAGAGGAAACGCGATAGAGGTGCAAGATGCAGCGGGGAACGTAATGCCGAAGCTTTTTAAGCCGCACGAATTGCAGATCATTACAGAGGTCGAGGCTGTGGTGGAGCCATCAGGCAACGCAATCAAAGCAGCCGAAATAGAAGCCTCCTCTATCCGGCAGGTTCAAAAAGAAGGTATAGATGTCGCCACAAGTGTTCCGAAAGGGGCTTTATTGGAAGATCGCGCAGAAAAGACAAAGAGGGCGCTGAGGGAGCTCGCTAAATTAACGATCGCGGGAACTGAGAAGCTCTCTGAGGTAAACAGTCAGCGGTGGTATAAATCATTCAAGAATCAGAGCGCAAGCTACACAGCCCCTACTACGCGCATTCTTCGGTCTTCTCGTTCATAACAAACCCCGAAATTATTTTCTCCGGTAAATATAAAAGAGATGGAGGGTGAAAAGCATTTCGTGGATATTCCGTTTGATAAAAAAGACGTTGCGAAATCCCTCGGTGGAAAGTGGGATCGTGAGAATTCATGCTGGTATGTCACGAAAAAAGATCACTCTCTATGCTCTCAGTTCAAGACTCTAAGCTATGAGCAAGTGTATCAAAGAAACTTGAAGGTTTACCTCGATATTCCTTATGAATTTAAGGATCAAGCGAAGGCTGAGAAAGCCCGCTGGGATCCCGTTATGCGATGCTGGTATGTCATGGGTCTCGATCACCCGCTAATGGGCAAGTTTCCGATCAAGGAGCATTAAATATATCTGTCGTTTTTTTCATTTTTTATGAAATTGGGAACCTTTGCTCGACCTGTAAGTCCCACTTTCGCACTTTCAGCCTTTCCTGTATGAGATCGTTAATGTCCTGTGCTATACCCATTGTCTTCGCTTCGGCATTTGAGCCGCATGTAAAGATATCGATCGCTAATAGCCCCTGGTCGCTATAAGAGTGAGCTGTGGCATGCGACTCATCTAATAGAAAGCCAATCGCGAAACCGGGAGGGGAATTAGAGCCATCGAAAATGCATGTGTGCTGGTGCACGATGCGCATATTGCGATCTGTGATATATTGCGATAGGTTCGCTGTGATCCACTCGGCGCATGCCTCCGGGGACTCGTTGAACGGGTCGGTTATATAGTCGAGCATAACGTGATAGCCGCGGTATTGGGAATCCATTATTATTTAAGTCGATATTTTTACCCTGTTCATTTTATCATTTTTCATAGATCATGCATGTTGTTCGCATGTATCTTGCATAGTGGGCGGGGCGCGAGTTTATTTTAACGTGGTCTATCGTCGTACTTTGTCGTAAATATGCTAATCGTACATTTCGATTCGTACATTTCGATTGAAGTCGCAAGTTTGTGCAGGTGGGCATTTTCGGCATGCTTGCTCATGCACAAACTTGCTTTAAAAAATATTAATCTCATTTTAAAATCATAAATTAGCTCGTCCGAGTCTCACTATAACACTGTCGGCATTTATAGTAGAGACCATCCTTCGTACTTTGCTTTTTATTATACTCGCTTGCAGGCTTCTCAATCTTGCAATCCGGGCATATCTTCGATTGTACTTCGATTTTCGGACGCGTTTTTAAGACATTGTGATAGTGATCATTTTGATAGTCACGGTGGCACTCTATGCATCTCCAATATAATGTTATATTTCCCGACTTGCACTTGCGCAAAGGGAACCACGATGCAGGCTTGACCTCTTTGCACACATTGCACAGTTTACTTTTAGGTAAGGGGAGCTGATTACCCGGCATCTTTATACTTGTATAGTGGGAAATCTTTAAGTGGGATATACGCACTATATAAGTTAATTTAACCTATCGGTGGGGCTCACCTTGATTTTTCAAATTGGACTACTGAAAACAGTTCGACAAGGATCAGGAACATTACGCAAAAAATAGGGTCTTACTGTCCTTACTGAGAGATCGGGGGAAAGTTAAAGGGCTTACTGGGAATGGTAAGGAATTAGAAAAATGAAGAATGAAAGGGTTTCGTGATTGGTTTCAGTAAGGAAGGGTTAGATGTTTGAAAAATACAATGTGGCTCAGTGCGAATTTGTGATTTTGTGACTGAGATTCGTGATGCTGAAAATGTGCTTATTGAAAATGGTCGCGGGAAGGTCGCGTAATTGGTGGGGGCCACCCCCATGCGAGCATTGGGCAAACTGGAAAGCAACGAAATAGCAGAGTGAAAACCACCATTTTCCACAACAGAGACGATGCGATCGAGTTCCAGAAACAGAACGGAGGGGAGGTTAAAATTTACCTCTTTGGTGAGACTCTTGCCACTTATGAGGAGACAGAGTTCGTTCTGTGTGAGGAAGAGATGACCGAACCCCATATCTACTATGTCAATCAGGTAGCAGAAAAGCAGCTCATTGATGGCTTCATGCCATTGTACACTACCCTCTTGTCAATTATGAGGATGTGTATGTATGAGAAGTGTGTCGAACTCGCTAAACAGCAGATCCGACCACTCGCTTTGAACACCGATTGTGTTTATGGGATCGCTTATGAACCCATTGCCCCAGTGTCATTCGATCGCAATGCCTTTGAGAATATTGGAAAATTCAGTGTGAAATGCTGCCCCAATTTTTCTAAAAAGTTTTCAGGTGAGAAGAAAGACCTCGAGGCAAAACGAATTCGTTACGGAAAGTTTGAGAGAGCGACTGACTTTGTGAAAATCGAGAACTACAGTTATACCAAACACTCTGTGGTTGATGAGTATGACACAACCGCGATTTGTGATTTGCTGGCTACACAAAAACGATGGGTTCTTCTCGGATCAGTTCCAGGAGTTGGAAAGACTCACATGACAGTTGAATATGGGAAGCGTTTCAAAAATCCCCTCTATATTGTTCCGACCAACAAGCGAGTGAAGGAAATGAAAGAGCAAGGATTGAAAAATGTGAAGACAATCTATGATGCCCTTCATCTCAAAATCGATGAGTCGAACATGGATGAAATCGTAGGAGGGAATGCATCTGGTTTGGTAGAATTTGATTGCATTGTTATTGATGAGATCTGTCAGTTTAAGATTGGAGAACTGGCAGCCCTGGACCACATCATGAATGAGCAGTTCCCAGATAAGGTATACATTGCCACAGGTGACCCGTATCAGAACCCACCCATTCAGGATATGAGTGTTGATCAAGATGAGTATTACCTTGATATCCTCCATCGCCTGTTCCCCAACGAATTGTTACTCCAAGTGAACAAGCGCCATGAGACTGAGGAAGATCGCAGAAAGGTTGAGCAAATTCGAATTGATTTATTCGAGAAAGGTTTGAGTGTAAGTGAGGTCCTAGCAAAGTACGGGTTCAAGGTTGTGGACGAATTGGCAAAGACAGATAAAGGCATTGTGTATACAAACCGCAAGGGTGCAGAGGTGAACCTAGCCTTCACAAAATGAACTACGGGGATAATGTTTCCATTTATGCTGGCGGGATCAAAGTTGTTGCAAAGACTCGTATTGCAAAGGGTGGGAAGATAGTTCATAATGGATTTGTCTACAAGATTGTCAAGCTCTCAAAGGACAGTTTCATTATTGCTGACATTGCCAACAAGAAGGATGAGATTGTTCTCAGCAGGGATGCAGTCAAACATTTCGCCCTGGCTTACGCAAACACCTGCCATGTTGTTCAAGGTGATACGATTCGCTGCAAAGGGAACAGGGTAGTCGTGTTCGAAACTGGGGCGCCATTTGTTTCAAAGAAGTGGCTATATGTTGCTCTCACTCGAACCACAAGGCTGGATGATGTTGTTATTTACCATGATAATTTCGAAATGGCTCACTGGAAAGTGTGGAAAAGAGAGAATAACGAGAAGATTTCGACTTACAAGGATCAGGACCGAGCAGCAAACAGACAATTCGATGAGCATGATTACATCACATGGGATTGGATCAAGCAGCGATATGGGAAGCAGTATGGGCATTGCCTGCGATGCTACAATGCCATGGACTTTGAAGATATTTCGGTAGATCGAATTAATAATGCTGTGGCTCACATTACCAAAAATTGTTTCCTCTCTCATATTAAGTGTAACTGTGCCGCCCAATAATGGATAGTGTATTATCATTCAAAAGTATAGGCAGAAACTGATTAATGAAAAAGTGAGTTTTGATGAAAAAGAGTTGAAAAAGAAGTTCAAAAACTCAGAACTCCAGCAAATTTACAAGAAACCAAGGAAACCCAAATCGTTTCTTCGCATAGTGGCAAAGCCTAGATCGTTTCAAATCGATATAACATATTTCAGAGGGTTCAGACTGCCAACAATGGCATTTTCAAAATGCTTAGTTTCGTAGACATACTTAGTCGCAAAGGATTTGTTTATCCTTTTAAAAACAGCAGTGAGATCCCGAGCATTTTAAATAGGTTCAAGCAAGAAGCAGGCAAAGTTAATGCTCTCTCTGGGGATAATGAGTTTTCCCAGGCAGTATACCGAAATTGGTGCAGTGAACATGGTGTAATGCTATACACAGATGTGGCAAAGGATGACCACATCACAGTAGGAGATAAACTGGGGATAATTGATAGGTTCACTAGGACTTTCAAACAGTATCTCAGAAAATCGATGACAGCAAAGGGAACCACGAAATGGATCGATCTACTTAGTGATGTAATTGACTTGTATAATAGCAGTCCCCATTCTGCATTGAAAAATGACTCTCCAAATGCAGTGTATACAAATGAAGATAAACAGTTATTTATTTACATGAGGGATACTGTTCACAACAATCGTGTAAAGGAGGCTGATACTAATCAAGTGAAACCAGGAGACACAGTTCGAGTTTTGCAACCAAAGGGATTGTTTGAAAAAGAAGGTGCGCAATTCAGTCAGAAGGTCTACACTGTTGCAAAGGCTGATAGGAATCGTTTCAAAGTGCTTGAAGATAATGATGGTGAGGAAACAAAAGAAGTGAAGAGGAGATTTAAGAAACAAGAATTGCAAAAGGTGAATAAAGATGATATCATTAAGATACCATCACAAAAACGGATTCAGCAGGTTAATAAAACGAATAAAGTGAATCGATTGGTAGCAAAAGAAGGCATAAAACCCAATCGGAGTAATGTAATTCGGAGGAGATACAATTTGAGAAGTGGTTTAACGAAACGCTAAATCATGGGAGACACGGCGGATGAAAAGGATATAACTTCGATTAAATATAATTAATCGAGATTATGATATAACTTCGATAAATAAGATTTAAGATATAACTTCGATTAATTCGATTTTTGTTACTGAGGCTTACTGAGATTTAGTGAGATTTGGAATTGGGTTACTGTGAATGGTTTGTTTTTCTTGGGAATTGTTTTGGAGACACGTCGCATAAAAAAGATATAACTTCGATAAGATATAATTAATCGAGATTATGATATAACTTCGATTAATTCAATGTTTCTTACTGAGGCTTACTGAGATTTACTGATATTCAAGATTGGGTTACTGGGAATGGTTTGTTTTCTGATTTGTTTTTGATTTTTTCGCGGGTATTTTTTTGGAGACACGCCTGTGACGCCTGTGACGCCTTTTTAATTGAGTGTGACGCCTGTGACGCCTGTGACGCCTACTTTCAAACTTTTTAAAATTTCAAAAATCTACAAACCTCTGAAAACAGGTGTCACAGGCGTCACAGGCGTCACACCCAATTAACCACAGACTCCCCCCTGTGGGTCGATGACTTTTTCGATTCTTTATCGGACAATATAAAAACGTATCGTAAATCGGTGTGTTTTGACAAAAATTGACTGGCGATTTAAGGGATCATTGCGTTTTCCCTTTGACTTTGACAGAACATGGATTATTTCGACGAAATTCAGCGGCAGCTGGTCGAAAAGAATGATATTGCAGAGGTAGCGGAATATATTGCAAAGATCAGAGCCAGTAATGGTAGACCATATCAAAAGAAGCGATTCCATGCAAGCAGACTTGACACAGTAAATGTATATGTCCCCAAAGGCACGAATGTGCGAATCATTAGAACCTGAAAAATGCGAAATGCGTTCAAATTGCCCAAAAATAATATGTTCCCTTAAAGTAAAAGATGCCCCGCCAATCCAATAGAATCATCAAAGAGAAGAAAAACGAAATACTCGGTCTTTTAGGAACCCTTTTAGTCACTGGTGATATTACAGAATTTGAATATGATCGCCAGGCAGCAATCTTGGATAGGAGACCAAGATTATCTCAACTCACAGAAATGACAAATCGCCTCTATGATCGTTTTGAGAAAATGGAGGAATTCAGGGATGAAGGTTTAAGGTTGGGAACAATTGAACCCGAGATTGAGGATGGGGAAGCAATGAACAAAGCATATTCTTGGTTAACCTATCGAGCAAGAGGTGAGGTTATCCAAGATGGGATTGAATTCTTGGAGAGAATTGCACCCAATCTACCACAGAGACTGAGACAGAAACTCCAAGACCTGAGAGCAATTAAAACTCGTCTCACATTCATCTGTAAATTCACCAAAGTGAGTGATCCAAGGGTGTGGATCACCAAATTCATTTACAGTGATTACTTTGTCATCACAAGATCACGAAATATTGATGTTGAACTGCGAAATGCCCTTCAATCTATGCAGGAGCAGATGATGCAGGTGGACAGTTACAGACTGGATCGCATTGAGATGCTGAGAGTGGTAATAATGTCTTATGCTCCTGTGGGTGGTTGCTTCTTCTCAACTCCTGAGTGGATTGGATCAAAGAGAGCAACTGTGAATGTCAAGAATATTGATGGTCAAGATTGCTTCAAGTATGCAATCTTGGCTTACCTGCACCGAAATGATATTAATAAACACAAGAGCAATGAACCCAGCCAGTATAGAAGATGGTTAAACGAACTCAATTTCGAAGGCATCCAGTTTCCAGTTGCCTGTGATGCAGAGGTTATTGATCGATTTGAGGAGCAGAACCCTGAACTGAGTATCAACATTTATGGTGCAGATAATCAAGCACAGTGTTTCTATCCTCTCCATCAATCCAGCAACCCGAGGAGAAAGACCAAGATCAACCTTTTATTAATCGAAAACGAAGAGGATGATAGAGGGCATTATATCACCATCATGTCTCTGAGTAGACTCCTGAAAACCACCTTTGATAAAGCCCATGATGGTCGCATTTATTACTGTGAGACCTGCCTGTCTCGTTTCAGAACTCAGGAGAAGCTGGACATTCACTTAGAAGCCAATCGCTGCATTGATTGGAGGGAGAGCAAAGGTAAATGCCCGAAATCTGGAAGTCAAATTGCATTTGGGCTTCAACACCTTCGCAAAACTGTGTGGCTTCCCACTATCTGCTATGTAAAAATGGATAGTCACTCGGTTCCAATTGATGAGAACCGCAGTAAAAGAGAGGTAAAATCGGTTTCTCTAACAGTTGTGATGGGGGATGAGGTGATCTCTCATCATTTCGAGGGATCAGATCCACTTGGTGCTCTGTTTACCACTCTCACAGAGATCAGACCCCAAGTAATCCGCACTCTATTCACCAATATTCCAATGCACCCACTCACAGAAGAGCAGAAAGCACAATACAAGATCACTAAACACTGTTATATCTGTGCCGAACGATTTACCCATGAGAATTTCCCAGTGAGAGACCATTGTCATCAATCAGGAGCATTTATTGGGAAAGCATGCCGAAACTGCAACCTCCACAGAAGAATCTCAAAGCAAACCAAGGTAGCAATTGTGGTGGATCACATGGATGAATGTGGACACGAAATATTCCGCAAAATTGCACAGCAAGATGATAAACTTCGTGTTGAGATTCTGAGCAAGAATTTCGACCAATACCTCTCCCTGCAATGGGGCATGTGGAAATTCATTGATGCTTCGCATTTCATGGACTTCCAGGCAGTGGATGCAAGTGATCTAATGGGTAAATTCCAGACTTTCCGAGAATTGGCGTTTTCCCAATATGGATTAGATCCTGCCCATTATGTTTCGGCTCCTGGATTATCCTGGATGCAATGCTAATTTATACCAGAGCAAAGATTGAGCAGATCAGTGATGTAGGGCAATACGAATTTATTGAGAGGGCAATTCGAGGTGGGTTTGCTACAATGCCTACTCGATATGCAAAGGTGGAAAACCCAGATGACCATATAGTTCTCTTGGATGCAAATAATCTGTATGGTTATGCTCTCAGTCAAGAACTGCCCATTGGCGATTTTCGATGGGAAGATGTCTCAGAGGCACTTAAAGAGACCCCAGGACGAAGTGCCTTCATTGAAGTTGACCTGGAATACCCACAAACTCTCACAGATCATTACGATTTTCCACTTGTAGTGAATAAAGAGCATGTCACCACCGAAATGCTGGGTGGGTATCAAAGAAAGTTACTGGATATCACAGGTGAGAAGATAAGCAAAGACCCCAAACTCACAGCAACATTCTCACCCAAAAACAACTATGTGATTTCCCAACCTCTCTTGGTCTATCTTGTGAGCAAAGGTATTATAATCACGAAGGTTCACAGGGTTCTCTCATTTGCAACCTCTGCATTTATGAATAGTTATATTGATCTAAATACGAAATTGAGGCGCCAATCTATGTCCAGATTCGAGAGTGACTTCTTTAAATTAATGAACAATGCAATCTATGGTAAATGCCTCGAATCATGCAGGGGTCGCTCTGTGGTAAAGATTGCAAACAGTGAGAAACTCTGCAAGAAATATGCTGCAAGTCCACTCATCAAGGCAACCAATGTATTAAACGAAAATGCTGTTGCCTTTGAGATGTATTCCAAGCATGTTCACTTAGATAAACCTGTTGCAATTGGTGCTTTCGTGCTGGATTTTGCGAAACTCCATAATAGCAGGTTCTTTTTTGATGTGGTGAGGAGAACTTGGGAAACAGCAGAGCTACTATTCCATGATACAGATTCTTTCTGCCTACTGCTGCATACCAATGATCTAAATAATGAGATGAAGCGAATTTCTGAACACCTGGATTGCAGTAATTATGATCCCTCCCACCCTCTCTTTGATAGGAGCAATCGTTTGATTCCAGGTAAATATAAAAACGAGTTTCCCAATGCAAAGATTGTGGAGTATGTAGGTCTGAGATCGAAACTCTATGCTTTCAGAACTGAGACCTTTGATAAAATAAAGATGTCTTTCACTTTGATGATTTCAAAAGATGCCTGTTTGAAGGCATCACCAAAACAGTAGCAGTAGTAAACAAGCGAAGGCAAGACCACAACCTATATGATTTGGAGAGCAGAAGGGTGGCTCTAAACCAACTCGATAGCAAAAGGAAGATATTAGACGATGGAATTCACAGCATTCCATTTGGGCTCTAATCTACTTCATTGATCTTTCTTTTTCTTTGGTTTCGCTCTCCAAGAAGTAACAAACCGCGAATTAAATGCAGCAGCCATATACATCTTAATCCTGGATCATTGGGCTCAATTGCAAAGTAGTTTGGAATTGTGTTCTCCTTCCACACAGACTCTTGCATTTATTATATGAGAGATAAGGTAAAGATGCCTTCTACACAAATAGGATTGAGACAACCACCAAGAATTGTGAGAAAAGAGGCAATTGAAGATCGAGGGAATATCCTGCCCATCACAGTTCCAGTGGAGGAGAAGAGCAGTCGAATATTAAAAAGATCAGAGATGGTCAAGCAATTAATCCAGAGACACTCCCAGCTGAGACAGCACCAAAAGAGTCAAAGATTGCTAAGAAGTTCTATGATCCCAGGACAGGCTACAAGGGATTTACTGCAATGAGACAGGAACTACCAGAGGAGAACTACAAGAAGATGAGAGAATGGTATGATAAGCAGGAGGTTGTCCAAATTAATGCACCCACCCTATCTCGAAAGAGAGATCCCATGATTCCAATTAGGCAACCCCTTGATACCTATGTGATTGATCTGCTCTTCTTTCCTGCATACAAAAAGCAGAATGATGGTTATGATACATTTATGAGTGCAATGGAGTCAACCCTGAGAACAGGGTTCATTATTCCAATGAGAGACAAAAGTGCTCTTACTACACTTGCAGCATTCAAGCAACTTGAACAGAGAGTCCCCAGACCTATTGTTCGCATTCAGAGTGATAGTGGAAGCGAATTTACCAATGTGTTATTCACAGATTATTTGGGAACGAAATTCATTGAGCATCAACTAAGTGATGTTGCAGATCACAGAACCCAAGGTCGAATTGAAGCCTTTAACAGACAGATCAAGAGATTGATCACAAACTACTGCATTGCAAATAATACTGCACGATTTTTTGATGTGTTGGGTGATATTGAGTTTAATTATAATAATACCATTCACTCTGCAACCAAGAGAAAACCAGCAGAGACCACAGAAGCCCACTACAAAGAGATAGTGAATATGGAGGATCAGAGATTCAAGAAATCGATTGAGTATCTTGATGCCCTGAAACCTGGAATGTTTGTGAGAGTGAAAGTTGAAAAGAACCCATTTGCAAAGCAGGGAGTTAATTGGTCTCGAATTGTTTATAGTGTGGAGGGCAGAGAGGGCTTCAAGTTCAGAATCAGAAGTCCCAGTGGTGAGATAGTTGATGGTAGATTCGCTTTTCATGAACTGCTGCCCATTAAAGGTGTTGAGTATCATGAAACTCCCACAGTGGATGCCCTTGAACAGGCAAAAGAGGAAGCCAGGGTTGATTCAGCAATCAGAAAGGAGGGCATTGAAAAAGCAAGTGAAGTTCCAAAAGAGCCCCTCACAGAAGCAAGAGCACAAAAGAAGGGCAGAGTAGAGAAAGAATTAAAGAAGTTGACCATAGCAGGAACCCAGAAGTTATCAGAAGTTAACAGTCAGAGGTGGTATAATGACTTTTCAACCACCAAGGAAACATATACTGCACCCCAAACTCGATTTAATTTACGAAGTGGGCAGAAGAAATAGATTAACAACGCTTTCGGAATCTCTTAGACCTCTGGCGAATTTTCCTCATTTGTCTATCTTTTTCAATAATTTCCAAGAAGAAAGTTTCAAGGTTTGAAACCAGTTGGTAATTGTAAACAAAGAACAGTCTCACATGCTCTGGCTGTGACATGAAGAAATTGTAATAGAAAGCAGTCTTGAAATCATGTATCCAATCTGACTGGGAAGCATGGATGATAGCAGGGTCTTGGTAGATGGGATCCATAGCAGAAGTTGAGAGAATCCAGAAAATCCTTGTCAATTTTTTATTTTGTTAGTGCCCGATCTCACCGAAACCTGATAGCCGCTGGTGAGAGGATTTTTAATCTGTTTTTAGTATTAAAAACGGAGCAGTTGGTGATAAAATACATATATATGACCGATATTGAAGTTTCGGTGAAGTTCGGTGAAGTTTCAATGAAGTTTCGGAGCGAAGTTTCAATGAAGTTTCGGTGAAGTTTCGGTGAAGTTTCGGTGAAGTTTCGGTCAATAGGATAATTTGACGAAATAAATTAATTTGTCACCAGTGACAAATTATGTCACCGGTGACAAATTATGTCATCGGTGACAAAATTATGTCGTCGATGACCGAATTCACCAAAGAAATTATGTCACCGGTGACAAATTAAGTCATTGTTGACCACATTCACATAAGAAATTATGTCACCGGTGACAAATTAAGTCACCGGTGACCACATTAATTATGTCACAGGTGACAAATAAAACTATGATGCATATGAAAACATATATATTGCAGATATACACAAAACCTCCGCATGACCGGTTGACTCAGACGGAATTTCTGGTAAAAAAGTGTATATATATGCATATATATACTTGACGGTTCGCGTTACTACTGTGGGCATCGCGTTGCTGCTGTGGCGATTTCGCCATCTTCAAACGCTTGTATCTCCTCACCAGATCATCCGCTCGCACCCGCTAAAATAGCGTTAGAAAGCGCTTGAAAAGATCTACACGACGATATAGGTATCAAGTATATATACGTATATATTACATACAGTAAAATAATGCGAAAATACAGTAGCTACTGTTAAAAATCTCTACAATGTATACGACGATACAGTAGCTACTGTAAAAAATCGCCATAATCTGGCGCACCATACATCAGAAGTCCTGAATTTCTATACACTTCGAATAAATGCACCTGTAACATCCACTCTCATAGTTGGGGCATTTATATATACAATTGGATAAATACGAATATACCTTGTCCTCACAGGGTAGCCAACATAGAAAACGTCTCTAATAGAGGTGGGAAACCCAGAACTGTATGAGACATCACCACTGTTATGGGCATTATTAATAGTTTCACACATGAACACTCTGTTGACACCTTCATACTTGATAAATGACCAGGAAACACCATCTTGTGATGTTGCAACATTGAAGGTCTTAATAAAGGCATTGGTCACACCAGAACCATATGCAATTATAGATGCAACCTCAAATATATATGGGAAGGATAATTGGAGATACTCAGTGGGAACACTCCATATCCCATCAGGAGCAGATGCATTTGCCTCCCAACCAGTTAATGAAGGTCTTGCTTTAAATGCCTCCCTTCCAATTTTTGATGATGAAGCAGTGAATGCACCATCTGATAGAAGATACCAGTTAGCATCAATGGGAGGTATGTTATTCAGAGTGGATGATATATAGAACCTTGCAGGGTTCTTGATTTCATAATTTGCAACCAGTAAATCACAGAGTCTATCAATCATCACAGTGTTTGCTGCTATATACATTTCGGTTGCATCTATCATATCTGGTATCTTAGAGGTATCATCCAGAGAGTTTACTATGGTCTTTGGAAGTGGAACAGAGAGTCTATAATATCTTGCATATCCTTGGTCATCATTATATGGGAGAAACTCTTGCATCTTTTCCAGGGCTGAGAGTTCACTTGCAGCCATCAACATATTAATTAATGGACTCCCAGAGGTCGAAGCAATCCATGAGAGAATGCCCCAGCTGTTGACATCTTCATAGGAATATCCCACATTTGGGGCATCTGTTTCATTGACCTCACCACAGGATATACTGATCACAATTATATCATCATCATCATCATAGATCTTTTTAGCATGGCTGTAACCGCATACACTGGGATTGTTGTTACCTGATATTGCACCATCAATTAGAGACATCCCATCATAGTTCACAGGTGAGAAGTAAGTAGGTGCAGCAGAGGTGGATCTTGCAGCAATCTTGCTGGGGATAGATTTGTAGGAGTTATCATTGGTGATAAAGATGGGCTTCATACTCACAGTATCAAAACTTGTGATCACCACATCTTTTAGAGAGTCTTGGATGAGAGACTCACCAGTAACAGTGAGAATGGCTGTCTCCAATGGGGTCACATCATACTTGGTGTTGAAGAGGGCATTATCTATAATATTTCGGGGATTTGCAAAGATTAAAGGCAGTTGGTTGAGATAAGTGGAATGCAAATCGGTTGCAGTGAGTTTAGGTTCGTTTGGAAATTCGGGGTTTTTCACATTGAGACCAATCGCAATTATCCCACCAGTGGATGTTCCACTCACCAGGTCAACAAGATCTATTACTCTTTTTCCTGTTCGAGTTTCGATTTCTTTTAGCAATCTCGTAATAATTATACCACGAGCTCCCCCACCTGATAATGAGAGAATTACACGAAGGGGCATCTTTACTTAACTCAAATTTAATAAATCTCTATAAGTAGAGTAAATTGGGATGAGTTTCAATTATCCAGCAAACCTGCAAACCATTCCTTCATCAGGAAGAGGGAAGGCAGATAACAAACATGTAAATTTCGATAACTTGACAGCCAGAGGGTCAATCTCAATCGACCATAGTGCAGATGAACCCTCAAAGACTCACCCAAGAATGCATGCACTTTCAATAAACGAAATGGATCCTGAAAAAGAGGATGTGAGTGTTGCTTTCAGCATGGGGAATGTGAAATCGAATCAGGTAGCCCAGATTAAAGCAACCAGGAGCAGACCAAGAAAACTGAAAACCAGTGCAACCCATCCAGATATTCCAACTCGATTCGATAGTGGAAGGTTGATATTCAATGTTCAAAATGAGAAGGGTGGGCATCAGAGTGGTTTAAGAATCTATAATGAAGGATCAAATGCAATTGCACAAATTCCCGAAATATTACAGATAGCACCCCATGCAGAAACCAACAAAATCGAGTTCACTAACAATGTTTATCCACGAGATATTGTGGCGAATTCGGCTTCTAATGCGCAATTCGGTTTCCAACTACCTGGTGATACAGCAAAGAATAAGGCGTCTATCACTGTCAACAGTAGCCCCACTCAACCAGTAACAATTCATTTACACCCAGACCTTGTCGAAATGGACAGGCACCTTTTACCATTGGTAACCAACACCAAAGATCTTGGTATCAGAACCAGGCAATGGCGAAATATCCATGGAAGCAATGTGTATGCAAATGGTGAGAAACTTGTAAGTGAGAAGACCATCAGAGAGATCTTTGAGTATTATGGACCTGTCCCAGTTCCCTTCCCTCTTCCATGGGATCCACCAGATTTAACACCAAAAAAGCAACCAGGAAGAGAATACACAGCAGATGAGACAGTTCCCTTTGGGCAACACATTGTGAGTTGGGAGCAAGTTCGAAATAAACCGATAATTGAACCAAGAAAGCAAATAGATGAGCAATATTTACCTCCTGAAATCGATATTTTGGAGCTTGATGAATACCAATTCGTCCCAGATGAGGAAGAATATTTACCAGATGGTTTCGACCCACAAGAGTATGAATATGATCAGTATGACCCCAATGAGGAAGAGTATCTACCAGATGGCTTAGATCCACAAGAGTATGAGTATGAGCAAAATTATGAACCCCATGAGGAATATTTAGCAGATGGTCACGAACCACCAGTTGTGGATTATGAGCAACCATATGAACCCCATGAAGAATTATTACCAGATGGATTTCGCCCAGAGATTTGGGAATTCTTCCCTGATTGGGAGCAGATCAACAATAAACCAGCCAGATATCCACCAGAGGATCACAACCATGACTGGGATGAGATATTAGGTAAACCAGAGAAATTCCCACCAGAGGATCACAGGCATGATTGGGGTGATATTGATGGAAAACCAGAAGAGTTTCCACCAGAAGATCATTTGCATATTTGGAGTGAAATACGAGAACAACCCACTTTTGCATCAGCAGGTAATGTATTATTAGGAGATATTAACAATGGTGTGAGTCTCTATCAAAATATAGACACACCAGCAAGATTACAATTAAATGATTACTATGTGAATCGAAAGGGAATAGATGCAGGCACCACAATGGAAGGCGAATTATACATTAGACCCCCTACAAGAAATGGAATATTGGGACTTGGTGGTGGTATTGAAATTAAAGACACCAAACCAGGTATCTATCTTACCAGCTACTATGCAGATGACATCCCAATGACAGGAGGATTGATCTCTCTACCATCTGATCCAGCAAACTATGATGATAAAAACGCAGCAATCCAAATTAATGTTACTGATGTGAGTGATTTAGATTCATCAAGACCGAAATTAATATTCAGCAGAGAGAGATTGTTACCAGATGCACTTTTGGGGAACCGAGATGACTATAAACAATGCGAGGTTGCATGGATTAAAACGAATTATAATGGTGGAGTTGGTGAGGGAGTTTTAGAAATTAATCAGAGGGCAGCAGCAAAGAATATTCACAATGAGACCATATCAAGAGTGGTAACAGAGGATTATCTGAGAGACAATGGAGCAACAATCATCGCAGGAATTGCTGTGGAGGGTGCTTACCTTCCTCTCACTGGTGGAACTGTCACAGGTGATGTTCATGCTCCGAATTTCCTTGTTGATACTCCAAATGCTCAGACATTTCCTGTTGTTCACCCAGGTGCTGAATATATATTAGATGCAAACACTCCAATTAGTAGAGTCGAATTACCAACGAATTTCACCTTTAATCTCGTGGATGAGTTCCCAAACAGCCATAATCTCATGTATTTCTCTTCTGAGAATTACCTTTCAGGTGCATTTTCGCCCATTGAACTCTCCATACCAAAGCAAAAGGTGAGCTACAAAGAACTCACAGATGTCCCGGCAGGATTTAGTGGTAAATGGACTGATATTACGGAGAAGCCAACTTGGAGTAGTGTAGCATTCACAGGTGATTACTATGATTTATCAAGAATTCCCGATTTCACCACTTATATACCTCGTTGGATTGATCAAAGTGTAATTATATCAGAATCTACACTCCCTTTCAATGGGACATGGGATAGACTATTTACTAAACCGAATTTGCATGCTGTGGCTACAAGTGGTGACTACAATGATTTAACTAACACCCCTACTGCACCGACCTTGCATGCTGTGGCTACAAGTGGAAACTATAATGATCTCGTTAATACACCAAACTTGCATGCTGTGGCTACAAGCGGGAACTATGACGATTTAATTAACACACCCACTTCGCCACCTACTCACAATCACAGCATAGAGTTGCTTACGAATTTCGGTAATTATGTGAATGCAAATGCATATGTGCAACAGGGGACAGCAAATGTAGTCATTCCTGCCGGAGTCTATTACAAAGGGGATTTTACCACAGTATCGGGAACCGTTACATTTTCTACCCCATATAATAGTGATCCAATAGTTAATGCTACTCTCGAAAATGATATTATCTTAACAAGTGTCAATTTTACAAACAGCATATATATCTCCGCTGAATTTGTGAGTGGGAACCGTGTTGGTTTCAAAAATAAATTCACTTGGATTGCTATATTTACTTGTTACTCGGACATCAATTATACGAATGTGCCCCAAAACGAAAGAACCCTTAAACTCCATTGGATTGCTGTCGGACCTCTCCAAAACAATAATATTCTCACGTAATTATAAAGAGCAATTTAAAGATGACAACTGTATTCACGCCTGTGTTTTCTTTGAGTGCAAGTGCTGTCCACAATGTCCAACACACTGTTTATGATTTATCTCCAAGCCACCCTTCAACTGAAACAGCCAAAACCGATTCTTTTAATGAACAAAGCATACTCAGAGTCAAAGAACTCCGAGCTGACAAGGCTGATGGAGTCGTTAAAGCTACTCAAATAATCGTATCGAATCGACCCGCAATCTCTTCGGGGCTGGTCACCAAAGAAAATCTATATGAAGGTCAACAGGATTCCAAAACGGCTTTTAATCCGGCTGATAGGAATTCGGCGGCATTTCAAGTTTACAGTGGTGGGGCATGGATTGGGACTGGCTTAGGGGTTAATGGGAGTGCAACAATTACTGGAAGCCTTACAGCTGGATCATTTGGGACAGTTAAAACGACAACTATTGATTCTGGGGCAAATACAGAGTTGGTGATTAAGCGCAATGGGGCAACTGTTGCTTCGACATATTCAACAGGTGTGTCTCCAAATGATTCGTATGGTTTAACAATAAATGGGAGTAACTGCTATCTTGCTCTTCCAAACCACCCCCGTTTCTGTGTTGCACTAACAGCTGCAATCGCTACAAACGGAACCATTGGTAACTGGAATTATACATTTCTAAATCATGGAAACCATCTAGCAACATCAACAGGCATCTTCACAGCACCTGTTTCAGGTCATTATAAGTTGATCTTTTCAGGAACAACCACAGCAAATAATAGTGATACACAGGTTATCCTGCGACAAAGTAACCTTACAACTCAACTTATTGCATATTCTCCTGCACCTGGATCACCACTGAGTAGATCTATTGGGTTTAATTTCATTGTTAACATGGTAGCTGGAGATACTGTGAAGCTAGATCTTTATGGTGGTGGATTGCTTGCATCAGGAACAGGGGCGATGTATACTGTGTGGTCTGGTGAATTAATTTCTGCAACATAGAATAAAAGAATGTCGAACATCTACCAAGTAGTTCTAACTGACACTGAGAAACTGGGAATGGAATACTGTGCCTACTCTGTTCAGGATTGGATCGATAATATGGCTCATAATAGGGCGAGAATCGCGATTGATGAGATTGTGGACAAAGAAGTTAAATCGTGTATTGCCGCTGGAATTCCGATTCCACTCACAAAGGAAGCGATTGTAGAGCAAGCGTTTGCAAGGGGGACTGTTCGAAAGGCAAGCGAAATTCCTGTGAGTGCTCCTATGTAAAGAACTCGAATTCGAAGAATGAGAGATGGGTTAATTGTTATTTTTCATAGATCATGCATAAGAAAGGCATGTATCTTGCATGTCCTTCTTGAAAGTCGTTTATTTTTCTTTCCTTCTTAGTAAAAGAAGCAATGGGTGAATATAATCGAGTTCAACTTCCAATATATTCCCTTGGATCCCCTGCTATGCACTTTCGCCAGCATGAAGTAAATGATGAGGTTCGTGGATTAGAATCCACAGAGAGACCCAATTCCAATGGTAACTCCTTTGATAAGAATTCGATTATTCGAGTTAAAGAACTGAGAGCAGACAAAAACTCAGGTGTGGTTAAAACAACTCGACTCCTTGTCTCAAATGCGAACTTTTTTCAACCAACTAATGGAGGTCCTGATGCTTACAGTGTTGATCTGAAAGCCCTCGATTTCGATAAGAATTCTGCTGCTGCTACAATTCGTTCAGGTGGAGCATTTATTGGTGGTGGCTGTCGAGTTTCAGGTCAACTCTCTTCATCGATTTCGTATAATGATGTCCCAGATACTCTTGAACAAAATGTGGAGAACCCACAACGAATTCGGTTCTATACCCCAGTTGCACAGCAACCTTTTCTGCATTTCTATGTTGCATCATCTGTCACTCTTGAAAATTCAGAATTGGTTTCCATTACAGGAACTGATCGAGTGAGAAGGAATATTCCTCTTCCCACAGCAATGCTCTCAATGTGCAGAGCAAATAATAACCAACAGGGTCACAATTACCTATTCTTTGTTCAAGCATCAAATCATTTCGGTCGGGGATATTGTGTTTATAACAATCTGACATTTACTTATGATTTGTTTGTCACTGAGGTTGGAGTTTACAATACTATGATTATGGGACTGAGAACAGATATAGCAGCTGTTTCAGCACTTCGTGGGGTAAACATTGCAGATATCTTCACAACAGGGTTTTACCAGGAACCCGATATTATAGACGACCCCACCCCATAAAAGATATATCTGTTTAATATAAAATGGCTGCCCCAGTAGAGCGAATTATTACACCCCAACTATCATTAGCAGCACCTGCAAATCACGTTTTGCAGCATGCTACCTTTGATGATGTGGAAGGTCTCCAATCAACAGAAGTCCAACCTACAATGAATACCTTTGGTTCCACCCACAAACTGAGATTGCAGGAACTCAGGTGTGATAAAAATAATGGTATAGTTAAGACAACGAAACTCCTTGTCACCAATGCAAACTTTTCTGCACATTATGGAGACCCAGACAGTTATGGTGATCCTCTTTCTACTTATTCTTTTGAATCTCGGTCGGGAGCTATTAACTGCAAAACGGGGGAGCATATATTGGTGATGGTCTTCGGGTTGGTGGAGCTGTGGGTGCGCCTCTTTTCGTAAATGATCAACCCAACCCCATTGATCCCAACACCAGAATTCGCACCTATGTCCCCAGTATGAATGCACCATATATTATCAAGATCTTCCCAATTGTTGTGAATGAGCAGACATCAGTAGTTGATTCTCTTGTTGAGATTGGTGACCACTACAAGGTGGTTGTCGATATCCCACCAGATGTTTATGCTGTCTGTCAAGTAGAGGGTGGAACCCCAAATATTGCAGTTGTGATCACCCCATATGACAATTTTGGAATTGCTTATCATGGTGTGAATTTCGGTCTTGAAGATTACCAATTCTTGGTGAGAGCCACCAGGTTTGGTATCTATAAATGCATTCTCTATGCTGAGAGAACCGATGCTATTGCAAAACAGAACACATATGCAGAATATTACGGCACAAATCGATACTTCCCCATTTTCGGGCAGGATACTGCTCCATAGAAATCTCAGGTATATATAGAGAGAGGGATGGATGATAAAACAAAGAGATTCATAGAATCTGCAATGATGGTTCATGGTGATGCTAAATTCGATTACAGTGAGACAGTCTATAAGAAAGCACAAGAGAAGGTCTCTGTTAGATGCCTCAAATGCAACAAGATCCTGCAAACCTACCCATTTAATCATGTAAGGGGAAGTGGATGCAGAGAGTGCAACAAGAAATCCTCTCATGCTTACAGAAAAAAGACTACATCAGGAATTGTGATAGATGATAAACCAGTAGTACTGTACTTTGATTAGATCTTTGATAGAGAAATGAGAATCTTTCCCCATTTTCCCTTTGTGATTATGCAGGTATCAAAACAGTTTGGACAGGTCTTGTGGTAGTGCAGCAGAATGATATCCACCAACTCATATGGTAGCACTCTTGCTAAGATGGTTCGCATTCTACCAATCGCGTTTTTAATTTTTCTAAATTATTCATAAATGAATACTCATCGAGGCTTCCATGTGATGCTGGATTACAAATTCAGAACCCAATTAGCAGTAGGAATGGAGGACTTGGAGACAACAACCAGGTGGTTAATGCAGTTCTTGCAAACTATTATTCAAGAGCAAGGTATTCGAGTAGTTCACAAGCATTGCGAGATTTTCGATGGTGGTATTTCTCCTCCTGGTTTTGCAATGGTTCTTCTGCTGGATGAGAGCCATTGCACTGCTCACTGTTACTCAAATGAAGGTATGCTGGCGATTGATATATTCAGTTGTGGATTAGAAGCAGAGAGAAAAACCACGAGAGTATCTCATGAGATAGATGAGAGAATAACAGGTGTGTTTTCAGGGTTGGAGAAATCGGAGAAACATAGAGTATTGCGATTTCCGAGTTAGTTGACACTGAGAAATTCAGAATTTCAGATGGTCTTACTGAAAATGGTCAGATAATCGGGTGTGACACCTATTTAATTGACTGTGACGCCTCTTTAATTGACTGTGACGCCTGTGACGCCTGTGACGCCTACTTTCAAACTTTTTAAAATTTTCAAAAATGACAGACTTCTGAAAACTGCCGTCACAGCCGTCACAGGCGTCACACCCAATTAAAAATGGAATCTCTTTCTCTTACTGAGATTTTCGAGAATATATTCTTGTCTTACTGAAATCCGTCTTGTGACACCTCTGACACCTACAAAACACTATCCATTAATCAACCTTTTTGAAAATGCGAAGTTGTCTTACTGGATATCGTCTGCAATTTCGCTGTGACACCTAATTTAATTGAGTGTGACGCCTGTGACGCCTGTGACACCTACTTTCAAACTTTTTAAAATTTTCAAAAATGACAGACTTCTGAAAACAGGCGTCACAGCCGTCACAGGCGTCACAGACATTCCACCCCTCTTACTGACTTTATCAAAAACAAAACTATCTCTTACTGAATATCATTTGAATACTACCTGTCACACTTGATCTCAATTATTCTGTTTTATAGAACATATGCAATCTAATCGATTGTTCAATTGGAGATAATGCAACTCTGTGACACTTTTTTCAATCTAAAATATACATCCGCAATCTCATCGATTGTTTAATTGGAGACCATGCAACTATGTGTCACTTTTTGGGTGCAAAAGTGCCCATCCCCATTATAATCGATTGTTTAATTGGAGATAATGCAACTCTGTGACAGTTTTTGGGCGCAAAAATGCAAATCAGCAATCTCATCGATTGTTCAATTGGACACAATGCAACTCTGTGACACTTTTTGCGTTTTTCGATACAGAATGGGCGGTGGTCTACTTCAATACAAGAGAGATATATCGAGTTTATGCGAATTTATGCAATTTAATCGCGATTATATCGATCTTTAAGTAGTTTAATGCAAATTAATCGCAGTTTTATATGTAATCGACAAAGAACATAATCAATCGATATAAGATCAATTGATGCAATCGTAAATATGCATAAAGTTAAACGCGTTTTTCATTTTTTAATACAAAGTTTGCATTAATATATACAAAGTTTGCATAAAAAGTTAAAGAATTTAATCGATAAATACGTATTTTAGTATTAATTTTGACACATATGTATAAACTTATTTAAATCCAGGAGCGAAGCGCGAAGCGCGAAGCGGAGGGATTTAAATAAGTTTATACATATGTGTCCCCCGGCCCGCGCGGTCGCGATCGAGCTCTCCGCACAGGGAGAGACCGCCGCTTCGGATTGGCGGTGCGCGGCTTTACATGTGATGTCGATCGCATGCATGCGGCTCTCACATCCGTTTCTGCGGTAGAGCTGCCGGCGCGACCGCCGGACAATTTGCCGCGCGCCGACGCGAGCTCGCGCTCCCATGTCTTCTGAACTCATCGACCGGCTTGTTTCCGACGTACTCTCTATTGAGGCGCAGTGTGCCTTGGCGCACGCGGCGCCGGTCGCGAACCCCGCCTTCGCCCCCGCGATCGAATTCGGACCCTTCGACCGCAGCGCCGAGCTCTGCCGTCCGCGCCTGCTCACGGCTGCTGCAGCGGGGAATTCCGGAATCGATTTCGAGCTCGTGAAGAGCAAGAATCGATGCCTGCAGCTTAGCGGCCAGCTTGCTAAGGCCCTCCGCAACCTGAAAAATGTTGCACTGGACGAGAAGTGGCCATGGATAGAAGCCATATCTGGAGGATTTCGTGCATCCATATGCATCGGCGCGGCTTCGGCCGGACCTACCTTCAACCCGATGCAAATCGTTGAAGTCCTTTCTTTCGCGAGAGCTTTCGATCGGATTGTACGGACTCTGCTGCGTGAGTCTGTTGCGCCGCCTACATCGCGCGACCCTCGCTGCCGTCAAAAACCGGTGCGTGAAATTCAACAAATAAACGAAATTAATCACCGGTTCCTCTTTATATTTAATTACAAGTAATTTGCCTTCTGTCATAGGTCCGTCCCTGAAATATACCACATTGTGCCTCTTATCTAATCAGCCTTGCCAGCAAAGTAATTAATCACGTACACAACTATTTTGTTTTAATTACCCCCCAAAAAACAATTGATCCCGTAATCCCAATCGCCCGCCCCATTAATCCCAATCGAATGCATGATCAAGCGCCGCTGCAACAGGTACATGTCGCTAATTCACTGCACGAATATTTACGGAACGCCTTGAAGGCTGCGGCCGCTCTGGGAGTTGGGCCGGCCGCGGGGCATGGGGCTGCCGGGAGCACTGTCGCCGCCAGCGCGTACGGGCCCCTCGAAGTGCTCTGCGTGCGTGCTCGCCACTACTCTTTGCCCTTGCTAGCGCTCTCTTTTAATTATCTGCTGCTCTAGATCTGCTAATCGGATCTGCTAGATCTTAAACGCTAACCTGCGGTGTGGTTTATTACTCATCCTAACCGCGCCGCAGTATGATCGGATGCAGCTCGAGTCGACACACCAACGAATGGGCGTCGGTGCTGTCATCGGCGCGGGGCTCGCAATGGAGGTAGCTCGCCGGTCGAGCCGGCGCGTGCGCAAATCGGTTTCGAAGTGAGCTTTGCGTGCACGTGGAAGCACTTCTATCGCCGCAGAATGTAAATAATTTTACTTCGAAATTCATTCTTTTGATTCGCAGTCTTCTGGCCTTCGGGGCTGCCGGGTTCTTTGTCGGTGGCTTCGTTGCGGGCCTCAGCATTAAGACTGGCCCCCCCAACTTCGGACTCGCTCGTCTCTACTATCCCGCTACTCTTCTTGAGCGCGCGGTGCTCCGCGCGCCTTCCAATTATTTTCATGTCCAATGATTGGCATGATCGATCGAAAATTTACGTTCCGTTCGGAAGGTGAATGGAGCTCTGCCCGGAGACGCTCGGCGGTGGGCGGCGGCGCTCCTCGTTTCGTGCCTTCAATTCGACTGCAGCTTTCGTGCGTAATTGAGCGCACACCCGAGCTCGAGAAATGCCACATTGAGTTCTCGATGTCAGCGTCGGTCCCAACCTTCGCCCCGCCCACGGCCGCCCCCCCGACCCCTGCCCCGGCGCCGGCTCCGCAGACCCCGGTCCTGTCTCCGCCTCCGGCCTCCAGCTCCGCGCCGGATCAGCCGCCTGCCGAGGCCTCGTCGGATGCGAGCTCCGGGTCCGACGTCGACGTCGACGCCACCATCCAGGAGTACATCGATGTCCCGCTGCCGGGGCTGCCGGCGGCCGTCTGATATTGTAGCTATATTGGTATAGTTATAGGGGTCTGCACGTTGCCTGCGATCTTACTGATAGATAAACACGGATCCGGATTTGAGGACGAATTTTGATAAACACCCCATGCATATGCGATGAGGGCTCAAGCAGAGCTCCGGATCCGAGGACGGTACGCGATGTGCTCGATCGCGACTGACTGCGCATGATGCTCATGCATATGCATATGCTGCCGTTAACGTTTCATGATCGTGCCTTCAAGCTCGCCAAGCCTTGAAGAGGGAATCGCGTTCTCGCTTGAGTTTGCGCTTTTTCAATTGCGCCTCGATTACCATTCACTCCTACAACCGATCATAAACTAAAACGCAACATGATAAAAACGCTTTCATTTGCTATTCAAATTTGCTGCAATGCGATCAGTCGTAGTCGATGTTGGATCCCCCGCCCTTGTCCATGCCGAAGAACTGGACGAAGAGGCGGAAGAGGACCTCCTTGATCACCTCGAGCATGCGGCGCCAGAGCTCCGCGCCCGCGTCAAGCATGTGCGCAGCAATGCGCTCTTTCGCTTCGTTCTTGAACTTGCAGGCAGGGCTGTGCTCCCTGCGCATGCGAACTCAAATCGACAGTTTCATTTTGCAGAAGAAGAACACGTCGCTCACTCGCGGTCATTCCGTTCGCAGAGACAATCCAGGAAGAACTCACTCTTGCATCCAACGCATTGCTGCGAAAACCCATGAAACGTGGAGCGCCAAAATGAAAATATTTATATAAAATTCAGATTTGAATAGGATCTGGAATATATATTGGTATCCCATTAATATTTATATTTGTGCATGATCAGACCGTCGAAATCTCGTCCGAAGACGACGAATTGCCAGGCTCACCCCGAAATACCGGACCGGGTTCAACCTCCAGTCGTATGGGTAGACATCGTCGCGATATTTCAGCAAGGTGCAGCGGCAAGTAGCTTTAGGGCACTTGGATGAGTCCTTGGAAACTCTGCCGGGATTTCAGAAAAATAAACTGTTGGCCGATCGCGAGCTGCAGCTAGCGCTGCAGCGACTCGCTACGTATGCGCACATCTCGACGGGGCACGGGCACATCACGCCGCACGGGCACTGCGTATACGTTGGCTCTACGTCAACGCTCCGCTGATTTAAATTGGAGATATTCGCACCTGGATTTCGGAGTTGACGCCACTGAGGCCGCCCAAGGCATTCACGCCTAGCTTCTTGGCGCAGCTGTCGTGAAGCATGTGGCCGCAGTCGCGGAGGGCGACACACTGTGACAGCCCTTGGAATTCTGACCCCCGACAATCTTCTGTTTGCAGAGTTGACACTCCCCAAGTTCGAAAATAACGACTGCGCATGCGTAAGCTTTGACCTTCAGTTTGACCTTCAGCTTTCTCGCATGCATGAAATCCCTAGAAATGAAAATGCGTGCGTAAGCCGCAACGATTTTGCGCGCACCTTCGCCCTGCCCATGCGTTAACGTTGCGGACGGCCGAGAATCCGAGAGTGCAGGTCGCGGTCTAAAATGACCCACGATGGCCGCGCCGGCGCCGATCGCGAGCCCTAGCGGTGCACCGAAGGCAGCAGCCGCCCCCACTGCGACTCCCGCGCCCAGCGAAATGCGATTCATGTTGTCCTGCGCATGCGCATGTGCCGTGAGCGCATTATAAATTAGTATTCGATTCGAATTCGCGACATTCGCATGCGCAAATCTCACGGGCACAGCACGTGCACCTAGACATTAGCAAAATCGCGATGGCGCACCTGCGATTCGCAGATTTGCGGGCCCGGGGAGCGTTGCACGCAGTTCTAGAAGTTAATTAAGTCTATGAAGGGGGGAGATCTAGAGAAACTTTATAATTAGAGATCAACATTAATATGGGAAGACACCGTGGCACTGGGGACATGTGGGCACAGGCCTAGCTCCCCGTCCGCCCCCGCCCGCCCCGCCCGCCCCCGCCCCCCGTCCCGCCCGATCATGAGAGCCACCCGATGATCTACACCGGTACCGCGCGTATGAGTGCCTACGTACCGCATTCTCCCATGTAAATCTACTTCACTGCCCAAAAGAAGAGGAATTCTCGAGAGAGGGGATTTACAGAGGAGAAGGAACTCATCATGAGCCTGAAACGTTGTGCAATTATATTACGTACACAGCTTCGAATTCGAATCTCTTCGCGTACGGTACGCCGGTACGGTACGCGCAGGCGGCATCCGCCTGCGCGCACTTGAATTGTTTTTGCAATTCAACTGGAATCACAACTTACGCGTCGGACCCCGCGGTACAGGGAGAGACCGCCGCTTCGGATTGGCGGTGCGCGGCCCCGCGTGTGACGTCGATCGCATCTGCATGCGCGCCTTTAACATATCTGCGGTAGAGCTGCCGGCGCGACCGCCGGACAATTCGCCGCGCGCCGACGCGAGCTCGCGCTCCCATGGCTTTCGCACTCATCAACCGGCTTCTTTCCGACGTACTCTCTATTGAGGCGCAGTGTGCCTTTGCGAACGCGGCGCCGGTCGCGAATCCCGCCTTCGCCCCCGCGATCGAATTCGGGCCCTTCGACCGCAGCGCCGAGCTCTGCCGTCCGCGCCTGCTCACGGCTGCAGCAGCCGGAAATTCCGGAATCAATCTCTTTCTGAGCAAAAAGCGATGCCTTCAGCTCGGTGATCAGCTTGAACAAGCTCTCAAAGATCTGGAGAATGCTGCAGTGGACGAGAATTGGATAATACCTGCGCCTCATCTTGCTCGAGAATTCCTTCCATCCATCAGGGCGGCATTGGCTGGGCCCGGGCCTACCTTCGACCCGGAGCAAATCATTGAAATTCTCGCTTACGCAAGGGCTTTCGATCGGATTGTGCGGTCATTGCTGGCCGGCATGGACGACCCCGTCGCCCCGCCGCCCACTACCCTTCACCGCGCGGCCCTTGCAGCTGTCAAGGACCGGTGCGTGGTAAGAGAATTAAATCAAACCGAATAAAAAGCGATAGCACGCTCCCTTAGGTGCCTTGCGGTATTTAACTAAGCTGGGCCGGCGCCGCTGCAACAGGTACAAGTCGCTAATTCACTGCACGAATATTTATCGGAACGCCTTGAAGGCTGCGGCCGCTCTGGGAGTTGGGCCGGCCGCGGGGCATGGGGCTGCCGGGAGCACTGTCGCCGCCAGCGCGTACGGGCCCCTCGAAGTGCTCTGCGTGCGTGCTCGCCACTACTCTTCGCCACTGCTCTCTTATAATTATCTGCGGCTCTGCTTATCGTATCAGACATGGCCAATCGCAATAGAAATTCCTTAACGCTACCGAAGTTATTATATTAATAACCTGCGGCGTGGTTTACTCCTCATCATAACCGCGCCGCAGAAGGATCCTATGCAGCTCGAGTCGACCTACCGCCGAATGGGCGTCGGCGGTGTCGTTGGCGCGGGGCTCGCAATGGAGGTAGCTCGCCGGTCGAGCCGGCGCGCGCGCAAATCGGTTTCGAAGTGAGCTTTGCGTGCACGTGGAAGCACTTCGATCGCCGCAGAATGTAAGTAATTTTACTTCGAAATTCATTCTTTTGAATCGCAGTCTTCTGGCCTTCGGGGCTGCCGGGTTCTTTGTCGGCGGCTTCGTCGCGGGCCTTGGCATTAAGACTGCCCCTCCCAACTTCGGACTCGCTCGTCTCTATTATCCCGCCACTCTACTTGAACGCGCGGTGCTCCGCTCCGAGTTATATATACATATGTATTCAATGACCAATGATTGGCATGATTGAACATTAACGTGTTTGGAAGGTGAATGGAGCTCTGGCCGGAAACGCTCGGCGGTGGGCGGTGGGGCTCTTAATTTCGTGCCTCGACTTCGACTGGAGCTTTCGTGCGTAGCTCAGCGCACACCTAAGCTCGAGCGATTCCGCATTGAGCTTTCGATGTCAGCCTCGGTCCCAACCTTCGCGCCGCCCATAGCGCCGGCCGCCCCCCCGGCGCCTGCCCCGGCTCCGCCGACCCCCGTGGTGTCTATGCCTCCGGCATGGAGCTCGAGCTCCGCGCCGGATCAGCCGCCCGCCGCATCGGACGCGAGCTCCGGATCCGACGTCGACGCCACCATCCAGGACTTCGTCGATGTACATGTCCCGCAATCGGGCGCGGGGCTGCCGGCGGCGGGCTGACATCGATATTGCAGCTATATAGCAATCTTGCTGATAGATAAACACGGATCCGGATTTGGTCATGAGCTCGAGGACGAATTTTGATAAACATGCCATGCGATGATGGTTAAGCAGAGCCCCGAGGCGGGGCTTACGATTATGCTGCCGTGGGGGAATTCGAAGGGGAAGGGGCCGGGTTCCTTCCCCTTTTAAAGCATGTCTGCGAGTTGGAAGGACCCGAATTTGCGCTCTTGCAATCGCTTGAACTTGCGCTCTTGCAATGTGCTAAAGACTTTCATATGATATGATATTCTTGGGGCTTCAAGGCGTGAGGGTGGCCGCTCTTTGTTTTTAAACGGGGCCCGCAACCGCGAGACTTTTTCTGGTACTCGAAGGTCGACTCGGCGAGATTCGAGGCTAGCGTCCGATCGAGTTCGAATTCGGAGGTAGTTTAAAAATCTATGAATCATTTGAATGTAATTCGCAGTAATTAGGCTTTGTCTAAATTGCTTATTTTAATTATCTTTCAACTAACGCATCAAGTAAACTTATATCCCACATCGTGGCACGCAACGACCCTGTCTCATACAAATTTGCTGGACGGCCACGTGGCGCTCCGTTTATTTGGAAATTATCTCCTAGCGAATTCGAATGGGGTGCGGCCTCTTCAAATACATATGCGATCGAACCTGCTGGCGCCATCGCGGGGCGGCTTCTAACACCGAGCTTGAGTAAGAGGCAACGGCCGGCGCCGCTGCAGCCGCGCGCTATAGACCGGCAGCGAGCTCGAGGCAGGCGCACGGCGCGGCATGCGATCTATAGCCAGATCTAGACGCCCGCGCGCGGCCGGCGGCGGGGCCGCGGGGCGGGGCGGATCCCCCGGATGCGCGGTGGGCGGCGGCTCGGCTCGAAGGCTCGCCAGGCGGGACGGAGGCGCGTGCGGCGGCGGCACGGCTCGCCAGGCGGGGCGGAGGCACGGCGGGCGGCAGCGCGGCTCTCTTGATTGCCCCGCCCGGCGAGCCGCGCCTCCGACCGCCGCGCCTTCTCTTGATCTCCAGGCGGGGCGAAGGCGCGAATGTCGGCGGTCGGCTTCTCTTGGTCTTGTTCCATTCCAATTTCGCTGCCGCAAGCTATTGAAGTCTGGCCTGCTCATCATGGCATTCATACGCCTCGATAGCGCTAGCTGCAGTCTGTGGATACTGTTTTTGTTAATTTAGACCGTACCTTGCACATCGATACCCTGAGACGAGCAGGGGGCGAGGGCGAGTCGAAGACCTTGTGCAACAATGCGAGGTCCGTTTTTGCAGAAATAAAAGAGGTCCGAGCTTATCGGCGACCGCGGCGTCGAGATGCGCAGGACAGGGCGGACCGGCGGACCCGCGTATTCGATCTGCCCCGTCGCCTACCGATCCCGGGGCGATATATATAGCTATATATAGCACGCAGCCGTCCGCTGCGCGCCAGTTGAACAGTGCGTACGCGTATACGTATACGTAGCTATAGCAGCTGGCGTTCCGAAGTTCCGGCGTAGCTAGAAACAGCCGGGCCGGGCCCGGCCGGGCGGTTCCGGTTCGCGCCACCTGCAGCTGACCGCAGGCCTGCCAGCATTGCAATTTTATTAAATATATACACATATATATAATCCCAGCCTGAAGTCAACAACAGTGTTAGAGCCGGCTATAGGGAGTATTAGGGACTGGCCATTGCAAGTCTGGCCGGGCCCGGAGGGTCCGGCGCCGATATCGATCTGCAGCGCTGGCTGGGCCCAGGCTTGCCCTGGATCGCGATCGTTTAACAAGTCAACAGTGGCCTCGAGCTCAGCGTCAGAGCCGGCTATAGGGACTAGCTTCTGTATATGTATGCCTAACTCATGATCAGGCTACAGCTACGCCGACGCCGCCGCTGGCGCACGCGCACGCAAGACTGCCGAGCGGCCGCGCGGTCGTGGGGGCCTTTCAAAGTTTTAACGTCCGTGACGTTGACGACTTGAGCGCCGTCAATCTGCGGCTTCGAATTCGAATCGTTTTTTCTGCAATTGTTTTTCGCGCAACTCGGTACCCGGTCGATAACCGCTGCTGGTCCGCCGGAGAGCTTCTGGCATCCGCAAGCCAGCGGCAAGCTCGCTCGGACACTCTACGATAGGTTTCCAGTTGTTCAGGCGGCGGCGGCAGCGGGCGCGGGAAGCAAAGGACATGGCGGCACAGGCGGCCCGCACACCCGCCCAGATCCTGTCGCCCGTCGGCGGCGCTGGGATCGCTTACCCGGTGCGCCCAGCCGCCTCTACGGTGCTGGCCCAGTGGCCCAGTGCACGTGGCTGTGCAGATGGCCGGCCAGGCCGGACGCTGTTGGCCATGGGCACTGCAGCGAGCACGCAGAAGCTCACGCGGGGCCGCGAACAGACGTGGCCGGCCGCTGCGGTGCCGGGGGCGGGCCAGGCGTCGGCCACGGGGTCGTCGGGTGGCGGGGACGTGCAGTCGCTGGCGGTGGCGCTCCGGAGCTTCCTGGCGACGAAGTACGGCCGCGCAGCGCTCGACCTCTTCCTCTTCTTCCTCCTCTGCCTCGTCCTGGCGAGCCCAAGAGCCCGCCGCCGCCCCGCCCCGCCCCCGGCGTCCCGTCCCGGCGCGCCGGGCTTACCGCCGAGGGGCGCGCAGCAAATCGCGAACTTCATGCAGGACTACATCCTGAGCCGCAATCTCGGCATCATCCCGCGCGAGGCCCGCCGCCCCGCCCCGCCCCGCCCCGCCCCGCGCCGGGGCGGCGGGGGGCGGGGCTGAGGGCGGGCAGGCGGGGGGCCTGGTGGGGATCGTCTTCTGCCACGTCCTCCACTGGGGCTGGAAGCACCTCACCGCGTCCGCCCCGGCCCCGCCCCGCCCCCCGCCCCCCTCACCCGCCCCGCCAGCAACATGGGCGCCTTCGCGTGGTGTACGCCGCCCCCGCCCGAGGCGGCGCCGGCGGGGCGCGGGGGCGACGGGGGCGCCGGCAGGCGGGGCGGTGGTCTACATCGACATCGGCTTCAACCGGAAGGAGTTCGTCGTCCTCTCCGCCTTCATCGGTACCCCCGGCCCTCCCGCCCCCTCGTCTTCTTCCCACCGACCGGGCGCTCGGCAGCGCTCGTGACGGGGGTCCTCACGTGGATCATCAGCCGCACCAACTCCTGCACCGTCGGTACCCCCCCTTTCCCCCATCCCCCCCCAATTCCCCCCCTCCCCCTCCCCCCCCCCTTCTCCCTGCAAACGGGGGCAGGGACGAGCGGGCTGATCTTCGGGTACATGCTGTGGTGAGGGCGGGGGCCGGGGGCGCGGGGCGCGGGGACGGGCTGAGGCGGGGCAGGATCGTGTCGACGGTCTTCTTCCACTTCGAGTGGCGGCGGCTGATCCTGGCGGGGGCGACGCTCTTCTTCTGGGGCTCCGCCCTCCTCGGCATCCTCCCCTCCGACGACCCCCGCATCTCCTGGCAGGCCCGCCCCCCGCCCCCCGCCCCGCCCCGCCCCGCCCCCGCCGAGGCCGGGGCGGCAGGGCCACCTCTCGGGGGCGATCGCCGGCGTCCTCGCCGCGTGGATGCCGATCTACGGTGCCCAGCCCCGCCCCCTCCCCCCGGCGTGGGGCCGACGGGGGCGCAGCGCACCGGCACTGCCCGGGGGCCCTCCGCTACCTCGACCTCCCCGTCAAGGACCCCCGCGAGCCCCAGGCCCCCGGTCCCGCCCCGCCCCGCCCGCCCCGCCCCGCCCCGCCGCCGCGCCCCGCTGAGCGCGAGCCGCAGACTCGCTCTTCGCGCCGGCGGCGTGGGCGCAGGCGGTCGCCGCCTTCCCCGTCCCCTCCGCCCCGCCCCTCCCCGCCCCGGCCCCCGCCCAGGAGCGCCCCCGCTTCTCCCTCAAGCGCCTCTTCGGCGGCAAGAAGGGCCCCGACCAGCAGACCGCCCTCTGATCATGTTCGACCCCTGAATGGGGCGCCACGCTTGCATGCGCTCCTGGATCTCTATTCTTTCAAGCAGATCTAGAACTGCTTCTGCGCCCTAGAGCATGTGGGTTGGAGGCGTTCAGCGCCTGGGGCTGCGGTCCAGCTGCAGGGAGCCGGGAGCGGGCCCGGCGTGCACCGAGGCGGAGCCCTCGAGGGCGCGCACCTGAGCGAGCTGCGCCAACCGCAGCGTCACGCGAGAGGGGCGCGGTCAGGGGCGGGTCCGCGCCTGGCCGAGGGCGGGCTGCAGGCCGAAGGCGTCCAGGGCGGCCCGCGCGATGCTCGCCACTTCGACCGTCTTCCACAGGCGGCCCTCAGGACGAGGACAGGAGGGCGGGGTGCGGCCTTGGGGTGAGGCACCTGGCGGATGGCGGCCGCGGCAGAGGAGAGGGGCCGGCCCGCTGATATGGACACCAAGTCCCCTTCCTCCTCGCGATCGTCCTCCAACAAATCCTGCGGCGGGAGTCTTGACAGGCGCCTCGCGTTCCGGGCCATGGCGGGCTGTGGTACCTTGATGGCACGGGCGAGGCTCCAGCGCGCTCCTGGCCCCAGCTCCCGCACCACCACCTGGGCGAGCAGTCGGCGGGGCGAGCTCGACAGGGCAGGCGCTGGGGTACCGCGGTATCGGAGGGGATGCCAGCGGCAGCCTTGGCGGCGCGAACGGCAGCGCGCAGGCCGCCCGCCTCGTCGACGAGCCCAAGCTGCGGGGTATGGATGTCACGTCTCGTCGGCGGCGGGGTTAAGAGAGCAGGAGGTCGCGGGGGGGGGGGGGGGGGGGGGGGGCGACGGGGGAGGGGGGGGCAGATGGGGGATGGGGGGAAGGGGAGGGGAGGGGGTAGTGGGGGAGAGAGGCGAAGGGGGGGGGGAGGTGTGGAGGGGGGGGGCAGAGAGAGGCGGCCGCGGGGGGGGAAGAAGGGAAACAATGGGGAAGGGGGGGGGGGAAGGGGGGGGGGGGCAGGCTGAAGGAAAAGGGCACCCGAAGAGCGTCCGCTCCGGTCCAGGCGCGGCCCTTTGCCAGCTCAAGGGCCCTGCGGGGCGGGTCAAGGGCGGGGACGTCGACTGGGCAGACTTGGCGTGCTGATATCGAGGAGGGGGCGCGCCGCAGAAATGGCATCTTGCGGCCGTCGGCAACGCGTTGCACGAAGTCCCTGTAGATGCTGCGGCGGCCGTTCCTGAGCTCGCGGAGAAGAGCGGGACGGGCCGGCGCCTGCACCGGTCGAGGGAGGCGGCGAGGCGCTCGCGCCCGTGGGCGTCGTAGTCCCACAGGGAGCTCCCAAACTTCGCGCTGCTGTCCCCGCCCACCGTAACCGTGTCGAAGGCCACCCCCAGTTTTTCCCACGCGTCCCTCAACTGCCGGCGGCTCGTTATCGCTCCCGACGAAAGGGCGGCAAAGGAACAAAATGCGCACCACAACCTTGCCGCCGAAAACACCAATGCTGCCTGCTGGGAGCGTCGGGCGGGCCACGCAGTGCGTCTTCCGCGCGTCGCGCGCACCCGTGATGGTGCCGGGCCACGCAACGATGCTGAACGAATTCGAATTGAAAGAGCGTTCACGCTGGCGTAAACGCGGGAATAAGGTTCTGGTAAGGGCGGGGCGCACCGGTCGGCATTGGCGGAGATGAAGTATCCGCCGGACGCGGCATAGTTCCCTGCCGCCCTGTCAGGAGCTCGAGGCCGGGAGTACATGCCCAGAAGAGAGCGCGCGTCGCGCACCCATGGAAATGACGAGAGGCTTGCCGGCGTCGCGGACGAGCTCGGCCGCCCGCGCAATCGAATCGCTCGCCACCACACTGCCCCCGGGGCTGCGGCGGGCCGGGCCTCGTTCCAACAGCGCTGCGCGGGGCGGCGGGCGGCGCGCCTGTCGACTCTCATAACGACGGCCTCGATGTCTTCATCCTCTGTCGCCTTCCGAAGGGCGGAGGTCACCTCCTGCGGAGCGTGGGCGGATGCACACCGAGCGGGGCGGGAGAATGGCTCGCGCACGTCTGACCAGCAGCTCTTGTCGGCGCCGAAGGTGTACTCGGTGTTGCTGCCGAGCTGGATGTCTCCAATCTGCAACGCTATGAGGCTCAGAGTACGGCTAGGCCATCGCGAGCCATAGATGTAGAGGCGGGGATTCCCCCGGAATGACTGACCGCGTAAACGATGCCGATCGTCGGGGCGCCCGCCTGCGGCACAGACCGCGATCACGAGGAAGGCCCCCCGGGGAAAAGTTCTAGTCTAGTCGTGCACAGGCACGCCTTCTCAAGGGCCTCCTGGGCCTGTTCGACGACGGCCTTGTGGTACTGATCCACAGGCAACAGTCTCACACTCTGTGCGGCTTGTGAGATCGGAAACAGGAAGAGGGAGCAGGGGCCGGCGCGCCGGTGGAGGGACTCCGGATCCGTCGCCGGCGGTGAGCGCGAGGTCCTTGGCGTGGGCCACTGCCTAGGCGGACTGATTTGAGCTTGCGGTCGCGAAAGGCGCCGGTCGGAATCGGGGGCAGCAGGCCCTATTAGCTAGGAGAGGCGGCGGGCACCTGGTCGCGGTAGCTTGCCGAGTCGATGAGGGACCGCTGGAGTGCCTCGGGGACGCTGAAAGGGCCCTGCGCATGCGCCGGCGTCAGCTGCACGCTCGCCGAGCGCTAGCGAAGCGCGCGGGGCGGGGCGCGGCGGGGCGGGGCGGAGTGGAGCGGGGCCGGGGGTGCGCCTCACGGAACGCGGCGGCGGCAGCCGCGGTGGTGATACGGCGCCCCTCGGCCACCATAGACAACATCTGCTGGCAAAGTCAGGGCCGGAGAGGGCCGGGAGTCTCTGCCCGGGCTCCCGCGCCGCGCCTGCGAGTGGGTGCGCTTGAGGAGGTGCTCGGTTGCCTCACGGTGGTGCGGCGTGAAGGCCATCTCGGTCAACGAGTTCGGCGCGTTCTGCGCATGCGCCGGAATAAATACAAGAGGCCGCCAACGCCGGCGCGGGGGCCGGGCCGAGATAGCCGGGCGGCGCGCCTTGTACTCCCCGCGGGCCTCGATGCGCGCCGCGACGCCAATGCGGTCCAGCAGGCGCTTGAGGAACGGCTCGTCGCTGCTCCGGCCCGTGCCGGCCGCGGCCGCGGGAGATCAGCTGCAACGGTCGGGCCAAGACCGGGGCGCGGGGTGCGATCGGGCCGGGAGAACCTGATAAGCCCGCCAAGGGCCACGTCCCCGGACGGCTGCACGTATATTTCATCGCAGGCCGTCGCAAGCACGTACGCCTGCGATCGCAAGTCATGAACGACGGCCGCGGGGGCCGCGGCCGCGGGCGCGCACGCGCACCTCGTTCCCGTTCTGCAGCTCGCCGAAGGTCTCGGCGAAGGCAAGAGAGAACTTCTTGGCGGGTGCGCGCGAGAAGGCGCGGACGGCGTCGTGGAGTTCCTGCGTGACGGCGAAGCCGACGCCGGGCCCGCCGACGCGGAGCACGAGGCCTCTCACGCGAGGATCCCGCTCCGCGTGCTCCAGGGCGTCCAGGACTTCGCGCAGCACGAGCGGGTCCCCATCGGACGACAGCAATGCGTCGAACGGGCCCCGCGGCTTGGTCTCAACCAGGCTCCTCCTCATGTCTGGGCCGCGCGCGCGCCGCGCAAGAAAGTAAGCCGCACGAATGCATTTAGTACGAGCCGGGACTGCACCCAATGTAAGCACACTGCCATCCTCGATGCGCTGGCGATGCGTTTCTAAAGCTGCTGCCGCGGCACAGCCAAACATGACGGAGGCGCCGAACACGGCGAAACCGCCGATAGCAAAGCGCCGGGCGCGCTGGAATAGTGGCTGTATCGCCTTGAACATTGCTGAAGCTGTCGCCCAATTGCAAGCTTGACCTCAGGAATTTTCGAAGGAGACGACTACTGCTTCGACGCGCTTCGAAGCTCGAACTCGAGCTCTGCATGTGGCCGCCCACTGGCCGGAGCAGTGCATGCGCGCCGGTTCGCTGCGCCCGTACCGTTTTGCTGCTTCGGTCATCGCTGCAGCGACGCTGCTTTGTCAGTGGGTATGCTGTTTAACCGTTATGGAAAAAAAGGCGATGAAAGCTAACCGTCGCCGCCGAACCGGCGGCGGGTCCGGCGCCGGGCGCGCGCAGCTCGCGGCGCCTGAGGGCTGGCGCGCCGTGCATGCAGCTTGCGCATGCTGAGTCATTGCTGACAGGGGTCACATCAGCAGCTGCCCGAGGAGCAGTGAACTGGCGCGCAACCTGGCAGCGGTCTCTCCTAGGACTCTCTCTCAGCTCTCTCCCGCGCCGGAGCGCGCGCATAACTGCAGTGTCTTACTCTCGCCTTTCAGATCTAGACTCGCGGATCGAGATCTGAGATGTTGCACGCGATTGCAAGCCCGATGTTCAGCGCCTCTAGCTACACCCTAGGCGCCGGCCTAGCTCTAGATCTAGGCGGCATGGCGAGCTCCCGACTTCTTCAGCTTTCATCTGCATGCGCTGCAGCTGCCTCCCCCCAAATCGCAACTCGAGCTCAGAGCTCGAGCGCATGCGCAGCTTTGCAGCTGGCGCCGTTAACTATGACTGGCCTCGCCGATCGCGAACGAGGTCGCATAGTGGGCGCTGCCGGCCGCGGCCAAGCTATAGCTGGCCATGGCCTGTCATGCTCCAGTCGGCAATCACGTGCACCTGCATATGTACGAGAAGCGACACATGATTGTTTCGCGAATACGCGGGCGCAGGTGCGCATGCATACGCAAACGCAGCGCACGCGCGGGCGTGTACAGCAGCCTTCGAATTCTATATTTAATGCCGACGACAAATATGCAACGGTTAACGTTATAATTAACAGCTCGAGCGGCCGCAGGCCGGTATGCGAATTAAAATATTATATATGCATATGTGTGTGTACATGTGTGTGCACGTGTACATGTACGTATACGTGTGTACATGTAATTTAGCTATAGTACTAGTACTAGTGAGCTGAAGACAAAGCCTTGAAGACCTGTATTAAAGCCGCACTACGTCTGCAGGTCAACGTCAACGCCCTAGCAATGGTCAGCCTGCGAATGAGCCGCGGACGCATGTTCACGAGCTCGGCGTCGCGCTCTGCGAGCCTCAAGTCTCCGCATCCGTTCGTCTCCTTTGGGCTTGAACGCAGACTATTTAATTTTATCTAACAGTTATATGTACGCGCCATGAGAGGATGGGGGGGTACGGAAAATTTGCGGTAGCGCGACGATTACGGCGGCGCAGCGGGCCAGGTTTCCCACCCGTGGGTTCCTGATAACGCTGCGTGTCAAGCTGCTCGGAAAGTCGCGCGCCAGCTCCACCCGACCCCCGTAGCCAGAACGCGCTAGATAGACCAGCCGGGCGTGCACGGACAGCCGACACGAGCACATCATCACCAAGCGCAACCGCCGAAGTCGATAGCCCGCCCCCGGAGCGCCAGGCAGCCCCGCCAACCTCGCCGCGTCATCTTTTTTGAATTCCACGGACCCCCGGACCCCACCTGCGCCCTGCGCGGAGCGCAAAGCAATCGCCCTGCCTCTCCCGATAGGAGATAAGAGCTCTTAAGCAACTGAACTGCCGCCCAGTCCCCGCGCATTGCGCCCCGATGCGGACACTCACTCGCAGCTTGTCACACCGCAGACATGAGCCGATCATCCACGGACGACACACCGGATGTCGCCGCCATGCCCGGCGAACGACGTAGACCGTGCTTGCGCGACGCTCGCCGGCGCCCAGGCCCCGCGGGCCCACGCCCCCGCCCCCTTTCCCCCGGACTGGGCCCAAAGGGCGCCCACCTGGACTCCTCCCCCCCGAGGCCGGTACAGAAGCGTGTACGCCCGAGCTCGGACCCCCGGCCCCCCCGTCCGCAGTCCGAGCCAGACGAGGCCCGCCCGGACCCGGCCTTCAAGCCGGCCCCCGCCCTCCCGCCCCAGCGCCCCGCCCTCGCCCTCCGGCTCCAGCGCCCCGCCCCCGCCCTCCGGCTCCCGCGCCTCGCCCACGCCCTCCGGCCCCAGCGCCCCGCCCCCACCCATCGGCTTCCGCGCCCCGTCCCCGCCCTCCGGCTCCAGCGCTCCGCCCCCGCCCTCCGGCTCCAGCGCCCCGCCCCCGCCCTCCGGCTCCCGCGCCCCGCCCCCGGCCTTTGGCTCCCGCGCCCCGCCCCGCCCCCCAGCCCCAGCGCCCCGCCCCCACCCCGCCCCTGCCCTTCGGCTCCCGCGCCCCGCCCCCGCCCCCAGCTCCAGCGCCCCGCCCCCGCCCTCCCGCCCCAGCGCCCCGCCCCCGCCCCCAGCTCCAGCGCCCCGCCCCCGCCCTCCGGCTCCAGCGCCCCGGCCCGCCCTCCGGCTCCAGCATCCTGCCCCCGCCCTCCAGCTCTAGCGCCCCGCCCCCACCCTCCGGCTCCAGCGCCCCGCCCCCGCCCTCCGGCGCCAGCGCCCCGCCCCGCCCTCCGGCTCCAGCGCCCAGCCCTCGCCCTCCGGCTCCAGCCCCCGCCCCGCCCTCCGGCTCCAGCGCCCAGCCCTCGCCCTCCGGCTCCCGCGCCTCGCCCCCGCCCCCAGCTCCAACGCCCCGCCCCGCCCTTCGGCTCCGCGCCCCGCCCCCGCCCCCAGCTCCCGCGCCCCGCCCCGCCCTCCGGCTCCAGCGCCCCGCCCCCGCCCCCGGCTCCAGCGCCCCGCCCCCACCCTCCGGCTCCAGCGCCCCGCCCCGCCCTCCTGCTCCAGCGCCTTGCCCCGCTCCCGGCCCGTCACCCTTCCCGCCCGCCCCCCAGCTTCCCGATTCCAGTGCCTCACTCCCGCCACCCTCCAGCGCTCCGTGTACCCCACTCCCTGCCCTTCTCCCCCTCCCTACGCCTCGCCCCCTGCCGACCTCCTGCACCCCGTGCGCCTCGCCTTTCCCCTCCCCTCCTTTTCCACAGGACCAAGGACACCAACGCATCAGGCCCTCCTAAAGCCGCAGATCGATAGCTCACAGCTAGGATAAGATAGCAGGATGTCCTCCCTCTATGCCGCAGAGCCTCAGAGCTAGCCTAGGCGCCCCCCCAGTCGATGATAGCGACGGGGCGGCGGTTGTTGTCCTTAATACGACCATTGCCCGGTTGGGCTTTTGCAAAAAAAAATGTACGCGCCATGATAGGCCATCCACCTACGCCGCCAAGAAGAGGCAAGCGAGAACCAAGCTGCTGAAACTCGGTATGACAGAAGATGGAGTGAAGCAGGTGCTTCGACTATTTGCCAGGCTGTAAATCAATATTAATTCGAAATTTCAATGCTATTAATATATTTGTATGTCATGATCTTGTTCTTATCTGCTATCAGGTCATCGCATCTACTGTGCATTTGAAATGCTACGAAACTACAGCGACCGACGAGCACATAAACCGATCTCTTTCAGGGGAGCAGGAAGGCACGGCATGGGTCTACAGCCTGGAGCGTGGCCTCATCGTCACTTGCCATCACTGCGTCTATGACGAACGCAATAAAAAGTTTCTTCGAGTGAGCTGCTGGTGTTAATCATGAGCTTGAGCCTGTCAATCCTATAGCGACGACATTAAATTAAATACTCTGCAGCCGTTTCTGGACCTGGACGGAGACCTGATTGAGGCCCGTGTGCTGGGGCCGGGGCTCGACTCTCCGGTGGACATCGCAGTTCTCCAAGTGCCCCCCGAGTCGCTCTCCAATAAGAATCTGGTGTGTAATATTATTCTGTGAATAATAATGCGCGTGCTCATAATCATCGTATACGTAGCTATCGCTGGAGAACGCCGCACTTCTCCGATCTCAGGATTCGGTCGAACTGGCCTTTTCATTTTTCCGGGAATCTTTGACCACTGTCTCGAAAAAGGACATCCATGCGGCTTCTCGTCGGCGTCTTGCAGTCTTCACAGTCGGATTTCCAGCGGGAGTCGAGGGATACAATGTTGCTAACGGGCATCTGCTTGCATCCATTTCTTGCGTGCGTCATTTCTACAGCTATATATATTTAGCTAAATTTTTTTTTGAGAGACTACGGTGGGGCGAACCCCCCGTAGGTAGTGATATTAAAGACAACAAAGCAATCACAAATCAAAGATACAGTAAACTAGCACAAAATATATACAGAATCAAGAGGGATCACGAGAAAGGACACGATCAGAAGAACGCAAAAGATAAGGAGAACGAGCACGAGGAGAAGGAGTAGAAGAGCTCAAGGGCGTCGATGCAGAAGTACTAGTCACACTAGAACGACGAGGAGCACGGGGACGCAGCAAATAAGGAGAACGAGCACGAGGAACTACAGTCGAAGACGAAGATCTAGACGAAGACGACAAGACAGAGCTAACAGCAGAACTAGAAGACGTAGTCGCAGGAGGCAAAGGCGGTAGAACAGTAGGAGAGGCGAAACGTAGGACACCACTAGAGGGGAAAGTCGAAGCTGGCGGAGTGTCTAAACGGAATCGAGATTGTAGAGTTGGTAAAACAATGGACGGCTGAAGACTAATCTGAGGAACTGGGGACGACACGAGGAAAGGGGCAGAGCTCGGGTGCAGACTCGGAATCGGCAGTATAAGAGGAGGGGCGAAACGCAAGCCAGTAGTGACAGGGAAGGCAGACGATGGGGCTGAACCAGGCGGGAGAGGCAAATATAGCGAAGTAGAAGAGAGAGAAGGGTACACACGAGGAACGTCACCATACACAAAATACTCGCTGCCAAAAACTATACGGTCTGACGGTCGCTGAAGATAAAGAGGCGGAACTGCCTGAGGGCTAACAGTGAGAGATGGAGGAGGAAGAGGCAGAGCTAACGACAAAGGGAACGGAATCAAAGGTACAGGGAAGGCATGGAATACACGAGGAACTGGAAGGTGGAGGGGGCCAGTGCTCCTAACTAACATCGATGAAGCATCTGATGGAGGTGACGGCAAAACAACTGAGGGTAAACTAAGTTGAGGTGAAGCGAAGATTGATACAAGACTATCATGAATCAAAGGGGGCCATGCAGGAACCGGCGGGCGAGGTGGATCTGGCGGGACAGCCAGAGGGGAAGCCGAAGGTACAGGAGAGGAAAGCCGCAGGCGCCGAGACACATGGACAGGGGACGGATCGGCATCGGGAGGCAAGGTTGAATTCGACGGAGACCGGGGGCGGCGGATTGCAAGGTTGAATATATTTAGCTAAAGCTCCTTGCGGATCGGAATTTTCTGAAATGTGGTCCTATATATAGCGACAGCTAATTCTCCTTGCATTTCAGATTGATCGAGACTACAAGAATAACTGTATGCGATTTGTGACGGATGCTCACACTTTCCCGGGGTTTTCTGGAGGGCCTGTGGTATTGAAGGATGGATCTATGATTGGCATGCATTTGAGCGCAATCAATCAAAGGAGTGTTACCAAAATGGGAAAGGTGAAAATCATTTTTTTTCCATATCACGATAGGGCAGACAAGTAAGACATCATGGGCAGAACTGGCAGTACGACAAGCGCATCGATCACTTTGCATTCGCTCTTTCTGCCCACGACGTGCGTGCGCATGCGCGTGCCCGCGCGTCTCGTTGACGTCTCTAGAGTGACTCACAACCGTGCAACGGCCAGCTAAGACGCCTCGTCGAATTCATTGTCCGGGGATTCGATGTGTTTGAGGACCCCGGCGTCGAAGACTGCCACCCGGACCGAAAGCTTCGCCGCCTTCAAAGGGAGGAGCTCGAGAGAAATACGCGTACCCTTCGCCTCGCGATCGTCGCGGCAGTTTCCGCCACCGGATGCTTTGCCGTTTATTTCTTCACAGCTTGTTCATGATGTCGATGTCGCTCAACGACGTCGACCGTTCGCGATATATATCCTTATTCTCAATGCTAGATCTCGATCAGAATTTCCTTGTCTAGATCTAATTATCGAAATTATACAATCGCGGTCTTGCAATTGATCATAATCTGTTATATATACGTGTCATCTGATGTAAATGAATTTAGTCCAACTTGCACAGAGTCTCGATCGCTGCGGGGTCCGGGCGGGTTCAAGCTTTCGTAGGGAGGGTTGCAGAATTATAGATCGCGATCGAGATAAATGGTCGGCGTTCGGTGAGGGAATATGGCCATGGAGGGAAGTCGAAAGGGTGGCTCATGAGCATGATCATATATATATGCACCCGTGCACGTGCATATGCGAAGTACACTTTAAAGAAACTTGAATCATTCCCTTACTTCATTCCCATTGCAATTTGAAGGATCCGTGGCCGACACTTCCCTGTCGGCGTCATGATCAGGGTTCCGGAGAATCTGATTGTCGTTCGCGATTGCACATAATAAATATATCTATTGTCATGTACAGCTCGAGCTCGAGAGTTGTTTCCGTGACGTGACGGTTCCCTGCCGCTACCGTGGTTCGCCGCACCAGTTTGCAGCTTCTTGCCGCCGCGTATACATATGCATGTTTGCACGGACCTGTTCTCGGCTGCCGTGCCACGCTCTCGCGAAGTTGCAATCGCCGAGCCAGTACTAGTACTAGTGCAGCCCCGCACGCGGCAAGCGCTTATAATTAGCGACCATGTTAGCGCTTAAAATTCGAGGGTTTGCAGCTGCTATGCGGGCGATGACAGTTGCGGAAGCATGCCGGGGACAGAGGCTAAGAATATGCACTGCGCATGCAGCTGGCAAGTTGAAGTCTGCGACTGACCATGTGCATGATAATATTAATGAGCAGCTGCAGCTGAAATCCTGGATCCGAAACAAGGCGCAAATGCGAAGCGCATGCGCAGATTGGCAAGCTGACCGTACGCGTGGCCATATGCATTGGACGGCTACAGCTGCATCATCTGGTCATGTGCATGGGGCGAAATCATGGCGACATCGATATCGATCCGATGGCCAACCGTTCCTGATCGGCGCGTGGTCTAGCTCAACATCAACATCACGAGCTCGAGCACGCGAGGTTTTGGATTCGCATCTGCAGCTTCAAGTGAAGGTCTGCTCGAAGAGTTCTCCCGATCGCGAGTCCCAAACCCTATCATGGCATGCATATGACTACTCATGATACAAACGCAGGATACCGAGATGAAACTCGCTGTCATTCTGGCTAGGGGTATCTGCGAACAAAACTGGGAGTGCGCACATTATCTATTTTAAAATTTAAAGCGCCCAATATCAATTCACGATCCCATATGCATGCACAATGTCGGGTTTCTTCTGTTGCTCTAAAACTTGCAATTGAATGCATACATTGCAGCGTTCTGGATACCAGATGGCGTCTCGCGCAACTTTACTTTCGAAGCTATCGGCTCGATGACGCCCGCGCCACGCTTGAGGTGCTTCTAATGTGCAAAGTTAATCTCCATCCCGGAATTGATCGGAAGCTTTGCCTCACATCTTCGGTACCACCTCGAGCAGCGCGTGGCAACTCATCGAGAGTGCATGGACGACGAGACCGTCGGCAGAGTGTTCCCCGACGTGCGCCGCGCTTAAAGCCCTGCAAAAATTGCTAGCCATATTTTGTATATATATGTTTTTTTCGAGAGACTACGGTGGGGCGAACCGCCCGGAATCACAATCACAGAGATCATAGACAATTGCAAGACACATAATCAAGAGGATAAGGAGAACGAGCACAAAGAGAAGTCGTAGAAAGCTCAAGGACGCAGCAGTCATATCTAAATAAATTAAACCTGTGCGTGCTCATGCGAAATCAGAATAAACTGTTTAATAACTATTCGAGATCTATATTAATATTTGATAGAAACCAGCTGCGCATGCGTTTGCTACACGAAGACAGATGTACAGTTGCCGGCGCCGTGGCAATTAAATTAATCTGTTGAGCAGGCGGTAGACCTCTTTCGAACCTTGGGCGAGCTCCGGATTCGCGCGGGTGAGCGCGACAGCGAGGGAGCTCGTTCCGCGTTCGAGGTGCGCAACTCGTGCCTGGCTCGTACAGCACCGTCCGCAGCCCGATATGCTCGCCCCGGCAGCGTGCGGTACAGATGCACCAGAAAAACGTCCAAGAGGCGAATCGGCGCTTGTCGGATCATCGATATCCGAAATCGGGGCGGGCATCCGCAATCACGAAATCGAAAACATTCCTCCCGAAACTTATATCAAAAGCAATTTCGAGACGTTTGGTCCAAACACTGCAATACCTGTTCAGTAAGCTGGTGTTAGCAGGCTTGAAACTGTTGCTCAGCAAGCTCAAGCTGGCACCGGTCCGGTGGGCTTGAAATTGTTGTTTTCTTGGCTGGCAGCATTCGTCGGCGTGGTCATCAAAATGATCTTTTAACCATAGACTCTTTTTAGCTTCGTATCGATATCCCCTGCCCCTGCGCATGCAGCATGCGCATCCAGGTTTCTTCGAGCTCGATTCTCCCTTGCGCTCCTGTACCGCATCGACCGTATCTTGTACTAAACGGTAGTTCTCCGTCACAAAATTATAATATGCGTGCGATATCTCCGTCACAAAATTATAATATACGTGCGACATCGATTTTGATATGAATTTGAAATAACGGAGGCCTGGGCGGGGTCTAGCCCTCGTAGTGCGGGGTGTACTCCTCGACCTTCTGGCCTGCGCCGCCGCGCGACTCCGGGCGCCACTGCTCGACGCCGACAACCCCCCGCCGGCTCGAGCCCGAGCGCGGCAGCGCGCGCCTCGCCGCGCGCCCCGACGAGCCGGCCGAGGCCGAGGCCGGCGCGGGGGCCGCCTCCGGGCGGCGGCGGCGGCGCGCTCGCTGTGCGGGGGCGCCTCCTCCGCGGGCCCACCAGCGGGGCGGCCCCGCGCAGCGCCGCCGCCGCCCGCTCCGGGGCGGCGATCGGCGGGAGGCGCGCGGGGAGTGGCGACCGCGAACGCGCCTCGGGCGGGGGTACACGGGCACCGAGGAGAAAACCGAGCCCGAGGGGCGCGGCCCCGCCGGCGGCGGCGGCCGCGCCGCCGACACCCGCGCCGGGGATCCCCGGAGGGCGGCCGGGGCGGGGCGGGGCCCGAGGGGGCCCCGGCGCCGTCTCCGGTGTCGCTGCCGGCGTCTGCGGGGCCGGCGCGGGGGCGGGGGCCTCGGGGAGGCCCACGGGGCGCGGGGGCCGCCTCCTCGGGGTCGCTGACGCGCAGCGACGGGGCGGCGGGGGCCGGCGGGGCCCCCGCGCGGCGCGGGGCGGCGGAGGCGGCGCGGGAGGGAGGGGCGGGGGACGGCGGCGGGGCGGGGCGCGTGGGGCTGGGGGGCGGGGCGGGGCGCGGGGCGGGGCGCGCTCGCGGGCGGACTCGGCGAGGGCGGCGAGGGCCATGGCGCGGGCGGCGGAGGCGGAGGAGGGCGGGGCGGGGCGCGCGGGGGCCACCCCCGCCGCCCCGGCGTCGTCGAACGACTCCCGCGCCAGCGCCCCCTCCCCGCGCCGCACCCGCTGCCCCGCCCGCACCGCCCCGGACCCGGGCCCGCCGCCTCCTCCGGCGCCGGGCGCGGGCGGCGGGCGGGGCGGGCGGGTGCGGCTCGGGGGCGGGGCGGTCGTCGTCGGGGGCGGGGGCGGGCGGCGGCGGGTGGCGGAGCGGGGGCGCTCAGGGCTGAAGACGTCGGAGAGGCCGGCGCGGCGGCGCTCGCGGGCGCGCAGGACGAGGGCGAGCCCCACGGCGCCCGCCACCAGCGCCGCGCCCCGACCGCCCCCGCCACCGCCCCCGCCACCGCCCCCGCGCTCAGGCCGCCGCCGGCGTCAAGGGCCGGGGCGGGGGCGTCGGGGCGAGGGCGGCGGGGCGGGCGAGGGAGGGGAAGGGGCTGGAGGCGGGGAGGCCGGCCTCGGGGTCGGGCGCCTGCAGCGCCGCCGCGAAGGCCGCCCGCTGCGCCTCGTACGCCCTGCCCCCGTCGGCCCCCGCCCCGCCGGCCCGCGGGGGCGGGCGGGCGGGCGCACCGGCGTCGACGGGGGCCGAGACGTCGAGGACGGCGAACTCCGGGGGCAGGCCGCGGGCGGCGGCGGCGGCGGCGGGTCGGGGGCGGCGGGGGCGAGGAGGCGGGGGACGAGGGCGCGGAGGTCGGCGGCGGAGGCGGCGGGGCCGGGGAGCAGGGCGAGGTCGGCGAGCACGCTGCCCCGCGCAGCCGCCGTCACCGCCGCCCCTCCCCGGGGAGCTCCAGCAGCCGCGCCACGGCTGCCGCGAAGCGCGCCGCCGCCGACTGCCGGGGGCGTCGCCTGGAGGCGAGGGCCCCCGGGGGCGGGCGGGGTGTGGCGGGGCGGGGCGGGCCTGGTTGAAGGCGTCGAAGGCGGCCTCGAGGCGGACAGTGAAGACGAGCGCCCCGCCGCCGCCGGCACTGGCCTCGCCTCAGCGGCCCGGGGCGCGGGGCGCGTGGCGCGGGGCGCGGGGCGGGGCGGGCACGGGGCGAGACGAGGAAGGCGGCGTCGCGGCGGGCCGTCCCCCGCGCCCCCGACTCCACCTGCGCCCCGCCTCAGCGGCGCTGCGCCGGCGCGGCGCGGGGCGGGGCGGGGCTGCCTCGACGGCGTGGAGGCCGGCGCCGACGGGGCAGGCCGGGGGCGGCCCGACGGGGACGACGAGGGCGCCGGCGGGGGTGAGGGTGACGGCGGCCGGCGGGCAGGCGTAGGGCCCGAAGCGGAGGCCGACCAGGTCGCCCCGCCCGCCCCGCAGCAGGCCCTCCCCCGCGATCTGCCCCGCCCCGCTCGCCCCCGCGGGGCTGGCGATGCGCCGGCGGGGCGCACGGTGACGGCGACGGCGGAGTCGTGGAGGGAGGGGATGGTCGCCGGCGAGACGCCCCGGATGAGCCCCGCTGCCGGCCCGTCGGGGGCGCCCCGGGCCGGGGCGGCGGCGGGGCGGACCGCGGACGGTGACGGGGGCGGAGGCGGCGGCGGTGGCGGGGTCGGCGGCGAAGGCGACTCGGACGAGGTAGGGGCCGGAGGGGAGGCCGGGGGGAGCGCGAAGGAGGCCGCCCCCGCCGCCGCCGCCGTCGCGTTCGCCAGGACCACCCCGGGCCCCTCCTGCCCCCCTCGTCGCGCCGGCTCGGGCCGGGGCGGGGGCGGGCGGGGGACAGACGGGGTCGGCGGCGGGCCGGAGCTCGACGCGGAGGGCGAGGGGGTTCCCCACGACGCTCCACGAGACCGCCGCCGTGTCGCCCCGCAGCCACGCGCCCCCGCCCCCGCCCCCGGCGTCACCCGCACCCCGCTCACCGCCCCTGCGGGGCGTAAGAGGCGCGGGACGGGGCGGGGCGGGGCGGGGCGGGCGGACCGGGGCGGACGTCGAGGCGGGTTGCGTCGCGGCGGGCGACGGTCGGGTCGTGCGCGTTGCGGATCTCGAGCTGGCATTCCCCGAGGGGCAGCCCCGGCGGCACCGTGTAGACCAGCCGCCCGCCCGTGCGCGAGGTCGCCGCGGCGGGGACGGAGGCGGCGGTGAAGAGGACGCGCTCGAGGCTGTCCACGGGGCGGAAGAGCAGGTCCAGCGTGTCCACCTCTGCCCCCGGCTCAGCCCGCGCGCGGCGGGCTGCGGGCGGGGCGGGGCGGGGCGGACGGCCGGCGGAGGACCAGTCGAGGGCGAGCTGCCCGCCGCGGTACACGACGAAGTTCTCCAGCGTGAAGCGGTCGATGAGCGCTGCCCGCCCCGCCCCGTCGGCCCGGCGAGGCCGGGGGCGCGGGGGCGGGCGGGGGGCACCGGGGGTGACGGTGAAGGGCTCGCTGACGACGGTGATGACGCTCGGGTTCGCCGCCGTCCCTGCCCCCCCGCCTCAGCGGGGCGGGCGGGCGGGGGGGCGGGGCGGGCCGGCGACGATGCGGAGGCGGTAGCCGCCGGCGATGGCATCGGAGGGGACGCGCCAGGCGAGCCGGCGCGTGTTCGGCGCCCGCGCCGCCACCAGCGCCGCCCCCGAGCCCGGCAGCTGCTCCCCGCTCGCCGACACCGCCAGCAGCTCGATGCGCAGCTCGGGGAAAGGCCCCAGGCCGTACCTGCGGGGGTCAGGGCGGGGCGGGGCGGGGCGGGGCGGGGCGGGGACCAGGCGATGTCGTAGAGGGCGCCGCGGGTGAGGTCGGCGTTGGGGGCGGGGGCGGAGAAGCCGTTGCGGTCGGAGTAGAGGGCGAAGTCGGCGGTGCGGCAGAGGACGAGCGGGTCCTCCGAGGAGACGACCTCGACGAAGTACGTCCCCTCGTCCACCCCCTCCCGCGGCATCACCAGCGAGGCCGCCGCGGGGGAGGCCGGGAGGCCGCGGGCGAGCTCGTGGGGGGCGACCCCGAAGGAGGCGCGCGGGTCGCGGTTGAGGAGGCGGAAGGTGAGGCGCGAGACCGCCCCCGCCACGCCCCACGTCACCCGCACCCCCGACCCAAACGTCGCCGTCGCCGCCACGCTCCCGCACGTCACCCGCCCTGCCCCGCCCCGCCCCGCCCCGCTCGCCCCGCGCCGGGCCGGGCGGGGCGGGGACGGGGGCACCGTCGGCGACGAGGAACTCGGGGGAGTCGGCGGCGACCTCCTCGTTCGCCTCGAAGCGCACCGAGAAGCTGTACACCCCTGCGCCCCGTCGCCCCGGGGCCCCACCCGGGGGGGGGGGGGGGGGGGGGGGGGGGCCTGGGCCCACCCGACGGGATGTCGGCGCCCGCCATCCACGTATAGGACTCTGCCGGCCGCGTGGGCCGGGGGGGCAGGACGGGGCGGGACGGGGCGGGACGGGGCGGGGCGGGGCGGGCGGACGGGCGTTGGAGACGGAGGCGAGGCGGGTCGGCGACGCGTCGGGCCCGATGACGTACACGACGACGCTCCACACGTCCCCCGTCCTGCCGCCCGCCTCGCCCCGCGCCCGGGCGCAGGGCGGGCCGGAGCAAGGGCGGGGCGCACGTGAGCCAGCGGAGGTCGATGGGGGCGCCCTTGAGGAAGGCGTCGGCGGGCGTCGGGGCGGTGACCTCGATGGTGCCCAGCAGCTGCGTCGGCGCGAGCTCCACCCGGATCCCCGGGTCCGTCGAGGAGACAACCTGCCGCCCCCCGCCCCCCGCCCGCCTCGGCACTATGGCACTCGGCTCTCAGGGCGGGCGGGGCGGGACCTGGAGGCGGTAGTAGCCGGTCTCGACGCCGAGGGCGGGGATCTCCCACTCGTACCGCTGCTGCCCCGAAAGGGCCCTGCGCGGCGGTGAGGGCGGGGGGGGGGGGGGGCGGGGGGGGGGAGGGGGGAAGGGGAGGGGGGCGAGGGGAAAGGGCGGGGGCGGGGCGCACTGGCCGACGGCGCCGGTGGCGGCGTACGTGAGCTCGAGGTCGTCCACGATGGCGAGCGCCTCCCCGCCCTCCTCGAAGCCCTCCGCCCCCTCCGGCCCCACCCCCACCGCCCGCACCGGCTGCGCCCCGATGTTCACCGCCGACCTGCGCCCCGCTCGCCACCGCTCGCCACCGCGCTGCGCGGCGGGGCGGCCGGCGGGCGGGGCGGCGGGCGCACACGCCGGAGGAGACGAAGGAGATGACGTAGGTGAGGCCGCGCGTCCACACCGAGCTCAGCGTCGCCCCCGTGTCGGCCTTGGGCGCGATCGCCAGCCTCGAGAGGACCCCTGCCGGCCCTCAGCGCGGGGCGCGGCGCCGGCGGCGGGGCGGGGCACCGAGGCGGATGGCCATGTCGAAGGTGGCGGTCTCGGAGGCCGTCACCGCCCGCACCTGGTACTTCGCCTGCTCCAGCCTGCCCGCCCGCTCGCCCCGCCCCCGCCCCGCGCCCCACCGGCGGCGCGCGCACGTGAGGGGGACGCTGCGGGCCGGCGTGAGAGGGAGGGCGGGGCGGGGCGGGGGCGGGGCGGGAAGGGCCCCGAGGCGCACGTCCACTCGTTGAAGGAGTCGGCCGTGTTGGAGACGATGGTCGTGTGCAGCGCGAAGCCCGTCGCCGTCTCCCGCCAGAGCGTCACCGTCTGCGCCCAGCGACCCCGCCTCGCCCCGCGCGCCGCCGCCCCAGGACGGCACGCGTGGCGGGACGCACAGCGGCCTCCTCCAGGTTGTTCAGCAGGATCACCAGCGAGGCGCCCCGGTAGTACAGGTTCCCGTTCGTGCGGGGGATGATCTGGATGCTGACCCGCGCTGCGCAACCCCCGGCTGCTCAGCGCCGCCATACGAGCCCCTGCCGCCCCGGGCGCTTCGTTTCTATGCGGCCCTCGCCGGCGCTTCGTTCGACGTCGATAGCAAGCTAGCCGCAGCTAGCGCTTCGCGCCTCGGCCGCTGAGCCGCGTCCGGGCGCGCGGGACCCGTTTGAATGCGGGGCGGGCCTAAAGGCCGCAGACGCACCCTTGACGCTAGATATGCATAAAAGAATCAAAATAGCGGCCGCCAGCGGCCACGGCGGCGCGCTTCGCATTTCGCCGATGCGAACGAAGGGGTGCGCGTAGCCTAGACCCCGGAACCCGAACCGGGTACACATTTCTAGAACCGCCTTGCTTCGAATTTGGTGAGCAGCGCCCGCCCCCGAACGTTGTAGAGTGAAGCAGACACGCAAATAGCTTTCCCCGACCGCCAGCCGTGCCCGCCTTCACGCTTCGGTTTTGCGCGGGATAGCTCCAGAGCGGAACGCGGCGGCCCGGCGATCTGCGTCCTTTTTGCACAGCGATAGCGAACGCAGTAGCTCAGTTTCGGGGACCTGGACGCATAGCTTAGTTTCCGGGCCCCTCGAGCTTTCGCGTGCTCATTCCGAATCCGGGCCTAGCCACCGCCGTTTTCGTGCATCGAGAATCGACGAAGCAAAACTGACTCGCTGAGCAGCCCGCGTACGTGCCGGGCGCAGTTGCAGAAAGCAGGCGGGAGGCAAGGTTCTTTTGTTTCTTTGCGCTTCGTTTCGCTTGAGCTCTGTTAGCCGATCTCTTTCTTCTTCGTAGATGGCTTCCTCCGCCGTGCTCGTCGGCCCCCACATCCTTTACTACAACGGAGCGATGTCCGCCGGCGGCAACATCATGGCGTTCAACACAGGTACGGCAGCCTTCCCGCCATCTTCTACGTACCGCGTGCGAAAGCGCATCTTCCGTAGAGACGGGGCGCTCCGTGTCTGTCAAGATCGATGTCTCGAGCCTGGCGGAGAAGCCGGTGCCAGCGGCCCGCCTGGATTACGGGATCTGCGCGGTCGGTGTGAACAAGATTTGTCTCTTTGGTGGCAAAGAGGTCATCACAGAGTCTGCCGATTGCCCGCCACGGGCCTCACGGCGCCGCAGGTCGGCGGAGCCGAGCGCCTGCTAAACGACATCTGGTTCCTCGAGCTGCGCTCCGCGGAGGATGGGGAAGGTGAATGGCCGCACTGCTTCCCCGGCTGCGTTCGGCCCTAATGTGGCGCGGCAGTGCACGGCTCGTGGTCGGAGGTGGGGAAGGAGAGCACGCGGGCGCACTGGCCGGCGACGCGCAGGCGGCACGCCATGGCGGCGCGCTTTGCGGAGCTCTTCGTGATCGGCGGCGAAACCAGCGAGGGCCCCGCTGACGGCCTCGACTGCTGGAAGTTCGACCTCTGTGCGCGGCGCGCTGGGCGCGGGCCTCGCGGGGCCTGACGGGGCGGCAGCGACGAGCTCGTGGCAGCCGCTGTTCGCGGGGAAGGCGGCGAAGGGCCCGCTGGGGCGGCACTCGTTCTTCGCGGGCGTCGTGGGCGAGAACCTCTGGTGCATGGGGGGCCTCCCCACCGCCCCCGCCGACGCCCCCGCCGCCCCCCCCGCCGCCCGATGCGATTCCCTCCTCTGCTTCAACCTCGGTCCGCCCCCGCCCCGCCCGGCCCTGCGGCGACCCGCCGACCGGGCGGGGGGGCGCAGTGCGGCGGGAGTGGACGGAGGTGCGGTGCTTCGGGGAGGGGGACAGGCTGCGGGAGGCGAGCGTGTGGGGCGTGTGCGAGCAGCACATCTGGGCGGTAGCGCCCGGGGCGGGGCCCGAGGCGTTCGCGGTGGATGCGGCCGGCGTGCTGGCGAGCGCGGAGCGGGAGGCGGAGCAGGCGGCTGCGACGGTGCCCGACAAGGAGGACGACCCCGCCCTCCGCGGCCTCCGCCGCCGCAAGAAGGGCCCCGCCGACAAGGAGGAGCCGGCTCCCGACGAGGCCGCCGCCAAGCGCCGCCGCCGCACCCTCGACGAGGGCCACCTGGCCGTCAGAGGTCCGCCCCCGCCCCCGCCCCCGCCCCCGCCCCCGCGCGCGCGTGCGCAGCCGGCGGCGCGGGCTGACGGGGGCGGCAGCGGCGGTGGCGTGGTCGACGGTGCGGTGCTCGACGCACGCGGCGCTGCCGCCGCTGGTGCGGCTGCGGGCGGTCGCCTGCACGCCCGGCTGCGGCGTCGTCGCGGCGGCCGCCTCCTCCGAGGCCGGCCCCGAGGTCCACGTCCTCCCCAACTCGCCCCGTGCGCCCCCCGCCCCCGCTGCCCGCCCGCCGCGCCGGCGGCGGCCAACGGGGGCGGGGCGCAGTGCCGGGCGGGGCGGTGAACCCGTTCTCGGACGCGGACGCGCTGGCGGAGTACCTGGGGAAGCAGGCGGAGGAGCTGCGGCCGCGCGGCGAGGGCGAGGACGGGGCAGGGCCGCTCGCGAGCGCCGGCTCGCACGACGCGGACGAGGCGCGCTCCGAGTTCTCGCTGGCGGTGACGAACTGGCCCAACTGCGGCTCCGAGTCGGGCCGCGTGACGCCCACGGACCTCGAGGAGGCCGACGGCCCCGCGGCCGCCCGCGGGAGCGCCGGCAGCTCGGGCGGGGGCGCCGGCGAGGTCCCCCGCGGCAGCCACGCGTCGGCGCCCGACGACGTCGCGATGTTCGACGTCCTGCAGCCCGAGGGGCCCGGGCGGCGCCAGCGGGGGCCGACGGGCCCGGCGCGCCGCTCGCGACGCCCGTGGCGCGGGCGAAGGCGGAGGCGGGGGAGGCGTCGCCGGGGCCGGCGGGGGCGGCGCTGGTGCCGGTGACGAGCCCCGAGGACTACCGGAAGGCGACGCAGTTCGCGTCGGCGCTGGCGGAGCACATCGCGGCGCTGCAGTCGATGCAGCCCGAGTTCGAGGGGGTCGGGGCGCGCATCGAGGGGGCGATGGCGGCCTTCGCCGCCCACCGCGACGCCCTGCAGGCGATCCAGCGCCGCATCGGCGAGCTCCAGTCGGGGGCGCTGGCGAGCCGGGCGGCGCTCGGGGGCATGCGGCTGGAGCTGCTCAAGGCCGAGGGGGCGGTCGAGACGGCCGTGCAGCGCGTGCTGCAGACGGAGGAGGCGGCGCTGCTGCCCGCCCTCGAGGAGGCCGTCGAGCACCGCCGCCGCCTCTACGACCAGGAGCTCGCCACCCTCGAGGAGCAGATGCGCCTCGCCCGCGACGAGGCCGACCAGTGGGGCGAGTACGCCGCCCTCTCCCACACCTACGCCGCCGGCGTCGGCCTCTCCCCCGCCGAGGTCGCCGCCGTCGAGTCCGACGCCGCCGCCGCCCCCCCGCCGGCGCCCCTCAAGCGGAGCGGGAGCGAGGGGAGCCTGGCCGGCGGGGCGGCGGAGGGCGGGGCCTCGATGGCGCTGGTGACGGCGTCGCCGGGGCCGTTCCGGGGCCTGGCGGGGGACGCGGAGCGCCTGGACGGGGAGATCGCGGGGCGCTCGCGGCGGTACGGGGCGCTCCAGGAGGACTTCCGCGCCACCTTTTCCTCGCTCTTCTCCGCGCTGCACTCGCGGGAGGGCCTCGCCGGGGGCGTCGCCGCCTGCTCCCGCGACCTCGAGGCGGCCCGCGGCGAGGAGGAGGCCGCCAAGGCCCTCCTCCAGGACTGGGCCCGCAAGCACCTCGCCCTCGCCTCCCGCGGCCGCGCCGACGCCCTCAAGTCCCAGGCAGACCTCGCCGCCTCCTGCCGTGCGCCCGCCCGCCCGCCCGCCGCCCGCCCCGCCACGCCCGGCCGGCGCCCCCGCCGACGGGTGGCGCGCAGAGAAGCTGCAGAAGCGGTCGGAGCACATGCGGGAGGTGGAGGGGCGGCGGGGCGACCCCGCCCTCCGCGAGTCCGACTGGGCCGTCCACGCCGCCGCCCACTCCCTCAACTGCCTCCGCTCCAAGAGTCCGCGCCCCCCGCGCCGCGCCGCGCCGCGCCGCCAGCCCCGCCGACCCGGCCCGCCTCCGCAGTCCACGAGCTGGAGCAGCAGCGGCGCGCCTCGCCGGTGCCCCTTCCCGCCCCGCCCCCCCCCCCCCCCCTCCCCCCTCCCTTTCCCCCGGCGGGGCTGACGGGGCGGGCCGGGGCAGGCGTACCGGCTTTTTCGCGACGTGCAGGAGCAGATTGAGGAGTGCCAGCGGCCCTCGAGGCCGCCCGCGCCCGGCGGGACGAGCTGCACGCGCCCCTCTCAAAGGTCCCCCCGCCCCGCCCCGCCCGCCCGCCCGCCCCGCGCCGGCCTCACGCGCCGCGGCAGCTCTGCGACCTCTTCCCCGAGGCCAAGCTGCCCCTCCACCGCTTCTACCGCCACATGCCCCCCGCCGACAGCTCCGCGTAGCCCCTCGACGCCGCCCTCGCCCGCCTCGTACCCCCCTCGCCGCCGCCGCCGCCGCCGCCCGACGCCTCCTCGAGCGCAGCGGCCTCGCTGGGCGCCTCCCAGCGGTGCGCCGCGCACTGGCGGCGTGGCCCGGCGACGCGGCCGGGCAGGCCACCCTCGCCCTCGCCGCCATCGCCGCCCTCTTACTCCTCCTCCTCGCCGCTGTTGGCACAATCGTCCTCGCCACGGCCCTCCACCCTGAGGGCCACGCCGGCGCCACCCCGCCCCGCGATCTCTAGGCCGAGTGCATGCGCTCATATTCACAATTGCAAGCGTCTTCCCGCGCGGAATGTGAACAAGCGAGTTCCTGCAGAAGAATTGAGGTCCGGTCGCACTGACCGCTCTGTGGTTTCAAACGGGGTCCCGCGTCCCATAATCGCGCGCGGTTGCCGTAGTACCAAGGGGAGAGTGGGGGGGGAGAGTGGGGGGGGGGGGGGGAAGGGACCGGAGCACCTCGATATCAGTATTCGATGGCCCGACGCTGCGTGATATCTATATCGATTTATCGATATCGCCCCCTCCACGCCCTGAGCGCGGCCGGCAGCTGGCGCCGGTGCCCGGCGGCCCGGAGGGGAGGAGCTCGTCTCGGACCTGTTCTCCCTCCCCCGCCTCCGGGTACGCGATCCCCCGCCGTCCCCGCCGCCCGTACCCCCCGAAACGACCCCAGGACCTCTCGCTGCGGATCTTCCCCGGGGTCTCCCTGTTGCGGGCTGTTGCGGGCGGTGGTGGCGCGAGGGTACAGCGCGCCGCGGCCCTCAAGGCGCTGGACGTCTCCTTCGCTAAGGCGCGGTACCCCTCCCCGGGGGCCCGGGGCGCCGCGCTCATCCCCGCCCGCAGACGCCCCGCGACGCCGACGGCGGCGCCGCCGCAGCCGCGCTCGTCCGCGCCGCCCGCGGGTACCTCCGCAGCTGGCGCGGCCGCACCCTTTAATTTCATGATCACTACCCCTCCCGCCGGGCTCACGTACCCGGCATGCGCAGGTCGTGCAGCGTGCAGGCCTAGCTATAGGGGTACTGCGTGAGGGCGGAGGAGCTGGCGGCGCTCGCGGAGAGGGGCCTCCAGCTGCGGCGCGTGGAGGTGGCCCCGCGGCCCCCGCCCCCCCGACCTCGAGCCCCTCGAGCTCGCGATCGGCGTCCTCGCTCGATATATATAGTACCTTAGTACTAGTGCTAGTACCGATCGCGAATTCGAATCGATATATATCTTTTCCGATCAAAGGAACGGCGAAAAGTCAGCATGCGCAGCGCTAGCTGCACAGCCTGAGTCAGCGCTCACTCGATCAGCAGCCTGGCCCAGGTATGTGAGCCCCAGGGGGGGGGGGGGGGGGGGGGGAGGGAGGGGTGCGGCCGCGCCAGCTGCGGAGGTACCCGCGGGCGGCGCGGACGAGCGCGGCTGCGGCGGCGCCCCCGGCCCCCGGGGAGGGGTACCGCGCCTTAGCGAAGGAGACGTCCAGCGCCTTGAGGGCCGCGGCGCGCTGTAACCCCGCGCCACCACCGCCCGGCCCGCAACAGGGAGCTCGAGACCCCGGGGAAGATCCGCAGCGAGAGGGCCTGGGGTCGTTTCGGGGGGTACGGGCGGCGGGGACGGCGGGGGATCGCGTACCCGGAGGCGGGGGAGGGAGAACAGGTCCGAGACGAGCTCCTCCCCTCCGGGCCGCCGGGCACCGGCGCCAGCTGCCGGCCGCGCTCAGGGCGTGGAGGGGGCGATATCGATAAATCGATATAGATATCACGCAGCGTCGGGCCATCGAATACTGATATCGACGTGCTCCGGTCCGCTGCGCATGCATGCGCAGTGCTAGCTATAGTGCCCCTAGCCTATAGCCTGCGCATGCATGCGCAGCCTGCAGATTCAAGCTTCGATTCGCGAAACGGCGCGAATTCGAAGCCATCGAGCTCATGATCAGGCTATCGATATTTCATATGCACATGCACATGCATGCAGCCGCCCTCTGAATTTTACCATGTACCTGTACCCGGCCCTTCACTTTTTGACGTGTCGGTTCGCGGCTCCTGTTTGACGTGTCGGTTCGCGGCTCCTGTTTGACGTGTCGGTTCGCGGCTCCTGTTTGACGTGTCGGTTCGCGGCTCCTGTTTGACGTGTCGGTTCGCGGCTCCTGTTTGACGTGTCGGTTCGCGGCTCCGGTTCGCGGCGCGCGCGCGCGCCGCGCGCAGAGCAAGTCGGCTCAGACTCGGCTGGCGGAGTGTTTCGCAGAAGCCTCGGAAGCGCGCAGTGGCAGTACTTCCGCCGGCAGTTAGCCATGCATACGCTTCTCGTCCATCGGGCGCCAGCGACGCTAGCGGCGCCCGCTCGCCGGCGCCTAGGCCTAGGTCTAGGTCTAGGCCTAGGCCTAGGCCTGCGCATGCAATTGCAAGCGCAGCTGCATGCGCAGCTGCATCAGCAGCTGGAGCCGTCACATCGTACACGTGGTCTTGCAATTGCGATTGCGCATGCTCCGCGTACGCGTGCACAGCTCATCTCGTTCATGGATTCGTCGAACGGCGGCCGCGGCCGCGGGAATTCGAACATTCACATCCACTCGCCCCACATGCAAAGTGAAAGCCTAGCGATCGATTTCTGCAGCTGCGGTGCCGCGGCCGGCCGATCGTTGACGTGTACTACACGTCCGTACTCGACGTCGAGCGCAAACGTCGGCGATAGTGGCAACATCTCGGAACTCGAGGCAAGTACTACTGCTATATACAGCTGCAGTCAGGATCGATATATATCATGACCGTTCGATTTTTGGTCGTTCTGGGGCCGGGACTCGTTCAGCTTGCAGTTGACGCCCTATCTAGATCTAGGCCTTGGCCTCCTGTTCGAGCTTGCCCCACGTTCATTCGAACGATCAAAATTAATGTAACATTTACAATTGCGATTCATGCAAGTTGCGCATGCGCAGAAAGCCGAGAAGAGACTTGCGGCGGCCGTCGACGGCAATGCTGACACGTACAACAAAGAGTGCGCCGGCCGGCTGTCCCTTGAGCTTGACAAGTTGGGATCTCACGTTCTGCTAGCCTTCTGAAAGTCCGCTGGCGTCTCGCGAGTCTCTACCTTTGGAACAACCGCGAGAACGACTTCCACGCTGTCTGCGAGGTACTCAACATTCGATTTAATTGCCCCTTATCATCAAGTTGCCCCTTACGTTAAAGCATATGCGTGGCATTGCGTGCGCAGCGCATGGCGCCGCACCTTGACCACATGGATGACGAGGCTCTTCTCAAGGCCTTTCCCGACGTGCGCCGCTTTAAATTTCATTTGGTTTAACATTTTGCAATTGAATGGTTTAACATTTTTGCATGATCATGATCGTGATATTGCAGGGAGATCAAGTCTCGCCGTCGACGTCTAAGCCGGCCAGTTCGCAAGTGAGCATTTAATATTCTTATAAACGTACGCGAGTACGTCACGTGCAATTGACGTCGACGATGCCATATGCATGCAGCGGCGGTCTATGCACGCAGCCGACCTCTTCCGCAACCTGAGCAAGCGCCGCTTGTGGGCGGAGGACCTCGAGGGGGCCCGCGCTGCGCTCGAGGTGCGCATTTCTTAAAGCTCAAGCCCTCGCGATCGATCGTGATTCGTGATCTAGAATATTTATATACTATGATAGCCCTCATGCAAGCTTCCTATGATTAATTCGAATTCGTGTGCGAATTTACAGCGCGGTGTTGTCCTTGAGCTCAAGCTTCGAAAGAAAATTCGCGAAAACGCGCGCGTGCAAGTCACGATTGAATTCGAAACAGAACCCTATATTCTTCGGCATCGACCTCTTTCGGACTTTGTCGGCAATTGCAAGATCGTGCGCTGGAGGGTGCATGTGGAGACGCCTGAAGGAAACGTACTTCATAATGAGGTGGACCTCTCTATGAATTATTCTGTTGTCTTGCGCAAGCACGAACACTCTTCTAACATTGGAAATTTGAATGAACTGCATTTAACAGACCGGGTGGTATGCAAGAACACACTCGGCGCTGAAGCTGGAGTTGAAGGGAACTAATCACTCGAACGGCCACATCACTATCTGGGACCTGCAGCTGGCCATGCATGATATGGTCAGGATCCGTAACCCCCCCGGCCCGCGCGTGCCACGAGTGCGATATGCGCAGGGCGCGTTGGCGCTGGTACCGCTCGCTGCGATCGGCCTGGCGCTTCTGGCCCCCTTAGTGCTCCTCTCCGGCGGCCTCGCGGGTGCATCCGCCTCGATCGCGAGCTCCGGCCGCGGCTCGAGCTCTCCTCCGCGCCGTGCCACAGTGCGCCTTTCTGAACTGCTTCGCTGCAGCCACGGTCATCTTATTCGCCATCGGCCTCGGTCCGGATCCGCCCCGTAGGCCTACACGCCTGCCGCTTGAACTTCCCTCGACTCTTCCCGCGCCCTCCGCGCCCTCAACAGCCGTACCGCAGCAAGCTGGGCGCTGGTCTTCGGAGGGGGGCTCGCGATCTTGCTCCCTGTCACGGCCTGCGGCGTCCTCGCTGCCGGCGAGTCCATCGATATCAGCGCCCCCCTTCGAAATTTAAATCTTCTCGCCGCACCCGCGCTGTGAACGTCATATTAATCGGACTGCGGGCTCGCAGGGGGCCTGGCAATGATCTTCGGAGGGGCGGCGCTGACGACGGCAGCGGGACTCGCGATCCCCGTCGCGGTATGCGGCGTTCTCGCTGCTCTAGTCAAGGTCCGCCCTCCCTCTCGCCCCGCGCAGCACGCGGGGCCAGCTGTTCATGCAGCACGACCGACCGCGTGCGGACGCAGGGCTTGTACCGCACGCGGCTGCAGAGCGTGATCCGCCGCTTTCGCACCAAGTACTAGTTTTCAAGTTTCAGACGATCGCGACGCCTAACGCCAGCGTTGAGCTGGTCGCGTCGAGCTGCAGCTGACGTCTGGCTCATGATCATGAGTAGCGGTAGAGCTCAAGGTCGTCGATGCCAGCAGCTGCCACGGGGCTCACCGCGGCACATTTATCGTAGTATACATATAGCTCTCGCTTGAAATCAAATATTTTCTATTAAACATGCCCAGTGCGGTGACTTAAAGGGCAAGGTTGACGTTTAAAATTTGCCGAATTGTCCTCCCCCTAAGTTGCAAGTACTCCGATCCGTCCGCGCCCGCCGGCGCCGGTCGCGATCGCGCACGCGCGCCGCGCGCACGTATACGTGCATGTGGGGCCGGGAGGGGGGGTGGAAGGGGAGGGGGGGAGGGAGGGACCGGGGGGTATGCGATAGCTCGTGTTGACAAGACAGAGAACATAAGAGAGGGCGCGGGGGCTAGGGGGCGGGGGGGGCCTGCAGGGAGAGGGGCCGCTCGGCGGGCTGCTCGGCGGGGTCGAGGGCGCGGACGGGGGCGTTGCGGACGTAGTCCCAGAGGGCGCGGCGGCCCGGGTCGGACTCGGGGACGGGCAGGGGCCGCCAGTCGGGGTGGCCCTCGACGGAGCCGTCGGGGCGGAGGCGGAGGGGCGGGCGGGCGTGCGGCGGGTCGCGCTGGAGGGCGGCGTGGCGGGCGATGAGGAAGTCGAGGGCGGCGCGGAAGGAGAGCCCCGCCGCCACCGACTCGTCGAACACGAGCGCCTGCCCCCGGCCCCCCGCGTCGCCCCCGGCCCGGCCTCGGGCGGGGCGGGGCGGGGCGGGCGGGAGGGGGCGGGCCTGGAGGTCGGCGGCGAGCATGCGGCGGGCGACGTCGGCGCGGTACGCCTCGTCCGACACCATCGCCACCACCTGCCCGGCCCTCGCTCCCGGGCGGGGGGGGCGGGTGGGGGGCGGGGGGTGGGGCGCGCCTTGTCGACGTACTCCTGGTCCGAGGCGGCGACGAGCTCGCCGAGGCCGAGCCGCCGGAACACCGCCGCCGAGTACCTGCGCCGGCCTCGCGCGGCGCCGGGGCGCGGGGCGGACGGGGCGGGGCGGGCGGGCCTGCTCTGGGGGGTGGGCCCGAGCTGGGTGACCATGGGGACGCCGACGTGGAGGGCGATCGCGCAGGTCGTCACCGCCCCGAACGGCGCTGAGTCCAGGTACAGGTCCGCCTGCCCCGCCCCTCGCCCCCGCCCCGAGGGGAAAGAGAGAGGGGGGTACGGGCCTCGCGGACGGTGGCGAGGTACTGGGGGTACTCGAGGGCGGCGAGGACCTCGACGTTGGCGGGGCCGAGGGCGCGCTCGAGGCCGCGCCGGATGAGCAGCAGCTCGCGCTCCGAGGGGACCGAGGGGAAGAAGCGGAAGAGCAGGCCGCGGGGCGAGCGCGCCTGCACCGCCTGAAGCTTCGCCACCATCCCCTCGTTCACCTTCATCGACGTCCACGGGCAGTTCACCACCAGCCGCCCGTCCCCGCGCCGCCCCGCCCCCGCCGGCGCGATCGACGGCCGCCGGTACGTCGTCCCTGCGCGCCGCCCTCGGCGGGGGCCGCGGGGAGGCGGGGGCGGGGCGGGGCGCGCCGAGGCCCGGGAGGAGGACGAGGCGCTCGGAGTAGTGCTCCTGCGCCTCCGGCGGCTCGATGTCCGCCCCGTTGATGTAGTAGTCGATCTCCGCCCCGTGCGTGCTCACCGGGTGCCCGAACCCCGCCGCCTGCGCCCCCTCAGCCGGCGCCGGGGGCGGGGCGGGGCGGGGCGGGGGGCGCCTGGATGGGGGCGATGCGGGTGTTGGCGAGGAAGATGGACTCGAGGTTCATGCCGACGTCGGGGAAGTAGGCCAGCGCGAACTCGTTGCGCAGCAGCGGGCCCATGTCCAGCACCCCGTTCACGAACCGCACCCGCTGCACCCGCGCGAACCCCTCCACGTGCAGCAGCCCGTCTGCCGCACCCGGCCCCTCGACCCCGGCCCTGCGCAGCGCAGCGGCGGGCCGGGGCGGGGAGGGAGGGGAGGGTGACCCTGGCCCCAGTCGCCGAGGTAGACGAGGGTGACGTCGAAGTGGCCGGCGAGGGCCTTGACGTACCCGAGCTGGCTCTCGAAGACGGGGTGCTTCGGCCGCCAGAGGCCCGTCACCCACGCGATCTTGTGCCGCCGCGGCGCGTTCATCACCTGCACCCCGTTCCGCCGCCAGAAGCGCTCCTGCCGCCCCGTCGGCCCCGGCCCGCCCCGCCCCTGGCGCGGGCCCCGCGCACCCGCACAAAGCTGTTGATCTGCCGCTTCAGGTGCCGGTCCGCGCGGTGGTCGATGTACGAAGCGAGGAAGTAGGGGCCCCAATCGATCTGCGCGAGCCTCGGGAGGCGGCCCGGCGCGCGGCGGCGAGGCGGCGGCGCGCCTGCTCGATGTGGATGGGCGTCGTCTCCGCGACCGCGACGTGCGCGCGCAGCTTCTCCGCCTTCCCCGGCGTGAAGGTCCCGCTGTTCACCGCCCCGATGAACTCTGCGCCGCGCCTCAGCCGGCCCCGCGCCGTCGAGCCGCACGGCCGCGGGGCGCACCCATGTACCACATGCCGCCGAGCGTGGGGTGCGCGGCGAGCAGCGCCTGCGTGTTGAACGGGACGTTGCTGTAGACGCTGTACAGCACGTAGATCTTCACCAGGTTCCGCTGCGCGTCCCTGCAGGCCGGGTCGGCCCCGGTCACGGCGCAGAGCCAGCTCGAGGCGCCGGGATCCCGGAGCGCACCCGAGCAGCACGCGGATCGTGCCATCTGCAGAGAGGTTGTGGCACTCGGCGAGCTCCGAGATGAGCCTGTGCATGCCGACGAACTGGCGTATGTGCTGCTCGGGGATGTCGTACACGGGCGACGCGAAGGCCTGCGAGTCCGCTCGCGCCGCATCCCTCGCACGCACGCGCGATCCGTCTGATCCCTCACCTGGTGCAGGCTGCGGATGAAGCCGAACGCGCCCTTGCACGTCCCGGCCTCCGCGAACTGCTTCAAGCGCTCGCCGAAGTAGGCGGACAGCTCGATGTGTCGTCCCGTCAGCAGCAGCTCGTTGGCCTTCAGGTCCTCCAGCTCCTCGCCTGGCGGGACCTCCGGCGCGATGGCGGCGCGGAAGCGCTCGCCCATGCGCAGGTGGGCCGCCACGGCCTGCCGAAACGCGTCCGTCTGCGCATCCTGTGCATTGGCTGATAGAGCTAGGGCGTACAGGAGCGCCGCGAGCACGCCGAGCCAGGCCCGCATCGGTTCGGCCGGGTACACCGCTATCGCGCTGCCGAGCTGCTGATGGGTCTCTTCTCGCTCTACATCGTGAACAAGGCCGGCGGCTTGATCTACCAGCAGGTGCCGATGCGCTTGCGTCGCGGCGCGCCGCGCTGACCGCGTTGCAGGACTTTGCCAGCATCCCGAAGCTCGGGTCGAACGACTACCTCCGCCTGGCCTCGACGCTGCATTCTTTCATCGCCATCTCGGCGCAAATCTCCCCCGTGACCGGCTCCTCCGGAATTGAGGTCCTCGAGGCGGACACATTCAAGCTGCATTGCTTCGCCACGCCGACCGGTGCGCGCCCCCGTGCGGTCGTGCTGTTCGTGCACCGAGCCCACGCGGCGCGCAGGGACGACGTTCTTCGTCACGGCGGACCCCACACAGCAGAACCTGGACGTCGTCCTGCGCGCCATCTACGAGCTCTATGCTGACTACGTGCTGAAGAACCCCTTCTACGACATCGACCAGGTCATCAAGAACTGCGACCTGTTCGAGCTCAACCTGGAGAAGCTTATCGCCGAAGTCAAATGACACCTCGGCACCTCGCAGTCGTTCAATGTCCGCGGGTGTCCCTGCTCCGGGCGGCCCGGTTCTCAGCGGCGGCCACAGCATGCCCAGTCGCTCAGCAGGGTAGCCGCCTCCACGTGGCCCGCGCGCGGGCGATCCCCCTCGCATCAGCGCGGAGAGCCGGCTCCCGTTCCCGAATCCCGATTCGCGGGTAGCCTCCTCTGGTCCCCCGCTTTCGTCGGCGACCGAGAGGCCCGTTTCAGTATGCCGGACGTTCCTGCTGACGGCGGCCTGTTAGGGTTGCCCACGGCGGCGAGTTAGCTAGCGCTGTCGCTGCAGCCGGTTCAACTGCTGTCTGGCCTCGATGTAGAAATCGAGTTCGGTCTTTTATCAATCTCCCCCCTGCACGCGGACGCGGCGCTCCCCAGAGCCCAGGGGACATAGGGCGGGAATAGTGGTTACTAATCGGGCTGTTCAAGTAGACCTATCTGGCTATCTGGAGCCGGTCGGACGAGCAAAGAGCCCGCACGGATGGCGCCTCAAGAAACTATACTGCACAAACGATTCTATTAGTAGAGTTGGGAGGCTGCCGCTTAGACGCGGTTCGGGCCGAAGGTCTGCGCGCGAGTCAGACGGGAGGGCGGGAGTCGTGTGGGGGCAGCGGACCTTGAACTGCGCCTGGGTCGCCTTGGCGAACATGATGGCCGACGCCGCGAAGACGATGGTGCCGATGAGCTGCAGGAACTGCGACGTCGCGTTGTGGTTGAACTCGTCTGCGGTGCCCTCGCGTCACGCGGGGCGGCCGCGCACGGGGCGGGGGGCGGACCGGGGAGGGGGCAGGTCGAGGCGTAGGCGCCGTCGAAGTCGCACTTGGGGGTGAGGAAGACGAGGACAGCGAGGGAGATGAGGTAGATGCCGGCGGCGATGCAGAGGCCGACGACCGGCGCCACGGGGCGCAGCACCTGCAGGCGCGGCGCGGTCGGGGGCGGCGGGGCGCGGGGCGGCGGGGGGCGGGCGGCGGACCTCGCGCTTGAAGTGGAGGGAGCGGAGGAAGCAGGCGACGATCACGAAGACGAGGGCGGCGAGCTCGAAGAAGATCGCGTAGCCGAAGTGGATCTCCCCGGCGAGCTGCACGATGCCTGCGCGCCCCGCGGTCAGCGCCAGGCCCCTCGGGGCGGGGCGGGCGGGGCGGGGCGGGGGCGGCCAGGCGCACCGTGGACGACGCCGAGGCCGAGGCCGACGCCGATGGCAATGAAGAGGGCGGTCCCGAGCTGCCGCCGGGGTCGGCGGCTGCAGCGCGCCCCAGGCCCGCCCGGGGCGCACCTGGATGAAGATGGTGCACGCGAAGCTGATGAGGCAGCCCTGAGGAGCGAGGCGCGTCATGCGATCGCTCCCGCCGTAGAGGGGGAGCGGGCGGCACCGCAGCCAGGCCGAGGAAGACGACGTAGGTGTTGCGGGTGTACTCAAACTCGCGGGTGGGGCCTGCGCAGGAGTTGGCGCGAAACAGGCACGGGGGCGAGAGATGATCACGGACCGAAGGGCGGGAGCTTCTGCCAGAACTTGTGGTGGACGAGACCGAAGGCGAGAGCCGCGATGCCAGTGCACAGCAGGGCGGCGCCCCCGAGGTACAGGTGAAGCTTCGCGGAGTAGTTGGCCTTCACCTTAGTCTGCGAGACGATTGTCGGATACCCGAGGCAGGGTGGCCGCTGGCCATTGGATCGCAACTGACCTTGATCTTGTACCAGCTGTAGACGACCACGAAGGCCATCACCGCCGCCAGGACGGCGTGCAAGTAGCTGACCGCATAGGTGCCTGCAGACGCGGGAAGTCAAGCGGTGATGCCGGAGGTGGCCTTCCAGTTGGCGGGCTCCCGGGATGCCTGGGCGCCCGTCCGAGCGCGCTATCCGACAACTTCGATAGATTCCGATATTCCGGGCCGAACGGGCCCGACGCGAGAAGCGGGAGTTGGTGTGTCGGTTTAAACCCTCCCGCCGAAGGACGAGCAAGCGAAGGGATCGGGGATTGTCGAAGCACACTCACCCGTGCCCACGTCGATGCCGGCCTTGTACGCCATGCTTGATGTTTGCTGGCCGGCTGGATTGCCGCGTACCCCGGGTAGGTTCGCCCTGCGATGGACAGCGAGATGATCCGGCTCCGCACCGCGTTCGCCCAGGCCCTGCCGGCCGTCCGCATGGCAGCCAGCGTCGTGCTTCCGGGCTCGGCCAGGACCTCCGCCGTGTCTCGCCAATCCGCCGTCCAGCGCGAGCTGCGGCGTGGCGGGCGCTCGTTCGTGGCCGGCAGTGCAGCCTCATTCCTGCCCATGGGCCGCTTCTTCCGTGCGTGCCACCACCTGCGCGCGTGCCAGATTCTTCCCTATCGAGCCCCGGCCGCGCGCCAGAGGCGTCCACGCTGCGTAGCTAGCTTAGCTTAGGGTCGTGTCGAGCTCTACTAACGCCGGCGCAGAGGCCCGCCTCGCGCAGGCGATGCGCGTGAGCACGTCGACGTCGGCGGCTACCACGTGCTCAGCGGCTCCGTCGGGGGTGACCGACAAGCAGTTGTCGCTTGAAGAGATCATGAAGATCGTCAAGACCCCGTCCCCGCAGAACAACGTGACCGACTACATCGCTGAGAAGATCGGCACTGACCTGCACATGCGCCCCAACCACCCCCTCGGCATCATCAAGGACAAGATTCAGAAGCACTTCGAGTCCGCGCACCCCGGCGTCTTCAGCATGTTCGACCGCCTGCCGCCCATCGTGTCGGTTCAGGCGAACTTCGACGACCTGCTCGTGCCGGCGGATCACGTGAGCCGCTCCTCGAATGACACGTTCTACATTACGGAGGAAACCATCCTGCGGTGCCACACGAGCGCGCACCAGACGGAGCTGCTGCGCCGCGGCCTCAAGGCGTTCCTCTGCACGGGCGACGTGTACCGGCGCGACAGCATCGACGCGACGCACTACCCGGTCTTCCACCAGATGGAGGGCGTGCGCGTCTTCGAGCAGGCGGAGTGGGAGGCGGCCGGCGTCTCGGCCCTCGAGCTCGCCGAGAAGGACCTCAAGAAGACCCTCGAGGGCCTCGTCCGGACCCTCTTCGGTGCGGCCGCCCGGCGCCGGCAGCACGCGCGGGGCTGACGGCGGGGGCGGGGCAGGCGAGGTGGAGATGCGGTGGGTGGACGCCTACTTCCCCTTCACGGAGCCGTCGTTCGAGCTGGAGATCTTCTTCAAGGGCGAGTGGCTGGAGGTCCTCGGCTGCGGCGTCGTCCGCCAGGAGATCCTCGACGCCTGCGGCATGGGCCACCTCAAGGCCCGCCCCCGCACCGCCCCGCCCCGCCCCTCTTCTTTTCCTTCCTTTTCCCGACGCGCCGGGCGGGGCAGGGCTGGGCCTTCGGGCTCGGCCTGGAGCGGCTGGCGATGGTGCTCTTCGACATCCCCGACATCCGCCTCTTCTGGAGCGACGACACCCGCTTCACCAAGCAGTTCACCGTGCGCCGCCCCGCCCCGCCCCGCCCCGCCCCGCCCCGCGCGGGGCGCGAGCGGGGCGCAGGCGGGGAAGATCACCAAGTTCAAGTCGTACAGCAAGTTCCCGCCGTGCTACAAGGACATCGCCTTCTGGATCTCCCCCGAGTTCACCGAGAACAACTTCTGCGAGGCGCCCCCGCCTGCCCCGCCCTGCGCCCCGCGCCCCCGCCCCGCCGACGCCCCGCCACAGCTGGTTCGCGGCATCGCCGGCGACCTCGTCGAGGAGGTCAAGATGATCGACGGTGCGGCGGCGGGGCCCCGTCGCGCGGCTGCGCCCGCGCCGGGGGTCGAGCGGCGGGGGCGCAGAGTTCACGCACCCGAAGACGGGGAAGACGAGCCAGTGCTTCCGGATCTCTTACCGCTCCATGGACCGCTCGCTCACCGACGAGGAGATCAACGACCTCCAGGCCCGCCCCGCCCGCCCCGCCCGCCCCGCCCCGCCCCGCCCCGCCCCGCGCTGAGGGCGGGGCGCGCAGGCCTCGGTCCGCGAGCGCGTCGCCTCCGAGCTCAAGGTCGAGCTCCGGTGACCGGCCCCGGCGCCCGCCCGCCCGCCCCCTCCCCGACCCTCCCGCCCCCCGCCCCGGCCCGCCCCAACCCTCCGCCCAACCCGAAGTGCACAGTCCGCTTGCTCAGCTGGAGACGGGGGGCGGGCGGGGCGCGGGGGCGGGGCGAGGGCGGGGCGGAGGGCGCGGAGGACGTCGTCGGCGAGGGCGTCGGGCCCCGGGACGGCGGCCCAGTCGAGGCCGAAGCGGGCGAACTCGCGCCGGGCCAGCGGCGTGTCCACCAGCCCCGGCTCGAAGAGCAGCGCCCGCACGCCCCGCGCCCCGCACGCCTCCCCGCCCCGCCCCTCGCTCCACGCCCGCACCTGCCCGCCGGCGGCCGTCGGCCCCGGGAGAGGAGGGCTCGAGCCTGGAGGCGGGCGCACGAGGGCCATGCTCTCCATGTAACCGCGCTCGTTGTCCGTCGCCCCGGGCCCCTCCCGCGCCTCCATCGCCTCCTTGAACCCCGGCTGCCCTGCCCCCGCCCCGCCTCAGCAGCCCGAAGACGGGCCCGTGGGAGGGCGTCGCGAAGCGGCGTGTGCGCATGCGCACCGGCCTGCGATCCGATGTTGACGACCACGCCGCCCTGCGCCATGGACGGCAGCAGCAGGTCCACCAGGTTCCGCTTGCTTTCGTAGTTGACCGCCAGCAGCCGCGCGCGCACCGCCGCCGCCCCGCCCCCGCCGGCATCGTCGTCCCACCTGCGCGGGCTGTTGAGGAGCGCGCGCGGGGCTCTTCGGCGTGCTTGCGCGCACATGAACGATCCCGCGGAGTTGACGACGACCCGGAGGGGCTCGCTCTGGGCCCGGACCAGCTCCTCGAGCGCCGCGAGCTGGGCGCCGTCCGTAACGTCGGCGGGGTGCGCGCGCGCGAGCTCCCTTCCAGCTTCTGCAGAGCGTAAAAAGGTGGAGCGTTGTTTCACCCTGCTCCTTGATGGCCGCGGAGGCCCGCGGAGAGTGCGCGCGGCGATCGCACCGGTGTTGATGCGGTTGGCGGCAGCCTGCAGTTCAGCGGGGCGCCTCGCAACGAGCAGCACCCGCATCTGCAGCTCAAGGCAGAGCCTGCGCGCGATGGCGAAGCCGATGCCGTCGCTGGCGCCCGTGCACACGGCGAGGCCGCCGCTTGTGCTGGCGCCGGCCATCGATACTGGACGGTCCGCCGGAGCTGTCCTCAGCTCTCCCCTTCTCTCCTCTAGATTTCCAGCTCCCGAAAAGTGCTAGCCACTAAGCCAGCTCCGGATCCTACCAGCTGCAGTCTACTAGGCTAGGCCGCCGATCTCGCGAGCTCGAGTCGAGCTCGAGCTCAGTACTTGTACCCCGCGCTGCGCCCAATTCGCATTTCAGACGCCTGAGGCCCAGGCCCAGCTCCGCATGCTGCGTCTGTCTTCGGTGTGCATATTGGACTTGATGTAGACCCGCGGCCCGCGCGCTGGCACGGCACGGCGGGCGGGCTAGGGCGGGGCGGGGGCGGGGGCGGGGCGCGGGGGCGGGCGGGGGTCGAGGGCGTCGAGGGCGGTGAAGAGGTCGACGAGGACGACGTTCTCGAAGAGGAAGCCCTCGGGGTCCGTCAGCCGCACCCGCCCGCCCTCCACCCGCGTCCACCCGCGCCCCTCGTAGGCCCCCGCCCCTCCGCCACCGCCTCCGCCGCCTCCCGCCCGAACTCCGCCTCCAGCGCCTCTGCCGGCCCCGCTCGCCGCTCGCCGCTGGCGTGGGCGGGCGCGGGGGCGGGGCCGGGGGCGGCACCGAGGGAGAGGCCCTCGGCGAGGCGGAGGCCGAGCATGACGGCGTCCGTGAGGCGCTCGCGGGGGCGAGCGGGGCGGCGTCGGCGGGGAGGCGCCCCCCGCCGGCCGCGTACGCGGCGGCCCAGAGGAGGTACTCGTCCATCGCGGCCGGCCGCGTGTAGCGCACGCCCCGGGCGTAGCTCGCGGCGCCGAGGCCGAAGCCCCAGTAGGGCCGGTTCTCCCAGTAGACGCGGTTGTGCAGGCTCTGGAAGCCCGGCCGCGCGTAGTTCGACACCTCGTAGTGCTCGAAGCCCTCCTCCCGCAGCACCCGGCTCGCCTCCCTGCGCCCCGCGCCACGTCGCGCGCCCGCCGGCGGGCGGGCGGGCGGGGCGGGCGGGGCGGGCGGGGCGGACCGGTACATGTCGGCGGCGGCCTCCTCCGGGGGCAGGTGGAGGCGGCCGGCCTCGCGGCGCCGCGCGAAGTTCGTCCCCCCCTCCAGCGTCAGGTCGTACGTGGAGACGTGCGTGCAGCCGCTGGCGACGGCGGCGCGCAGCGAGGCGCGCCACGCCTCCGCCGTCTGCCCGGGGAGGCCCGAGATGAGGTCCACGCTGAAGTTGCGCACGCCGGTCCGCTCCATCGCCGCCAGCGCCGCGTCGCCCTCCTCCGCCGTGTGCGCCCGCCCGCACGCCTGCCGCCCCGTCGCCTCGCCTCGCCTCGCGGGGCGGGGCGGGGCGGGGCGGGCGGGGCGGGGGGCGCGGGGCGTGCCCGGAGGAGGTCGGGGTCGAAGCTCTGGATGCCGAGGCTGACGCGGGAGACGCCGAGGGAGACGAAGTCGCGCAGCTTCGCCTCGTCGAAGGTCCCGGGGTCCATCTCCACCGACACCTCCGCCCCGCCCTCCACCCCGAACCGCCCCTCCAGCGCTGCCCCCGCACCGCCCCTCGCCTCCCACACCACCGCGCGGAGGGGGCGGCTCACCGCGCAGCACGCGCTCCAGCTCGCCCGCCGTAAGGAGCGACGGGGTGCCCCCGCCGAAGAAGACCGTGCGCAGCCGCCTCGCTGGCGCGCCGCTCTTGCGCTCCGTCGTCTCGATCTCCCTGCAGAGGGCCTGCGCCAGCGGTGCGTCGGCGCGGCCGTGTCCCGAGCCCGGCCCGCAGGCGTTCGCGCACGTCCAAGTACTGTTCCCGCATGCTCTGCGCCCGCTGGCTCCTGCCGGCGCCGATCACCGCGATCGGGAAGTCTGGAGCGGCGCCGACATAGAGTGTGAGCGCTGCGGCCGCTCCCCTGGCGAGGTGCGCTAGCTATAGGACTGACCGCAGTAGAAGCAACGACGCCTGCAGAACGGGATGTGGACGTACGCGGCGTCCGGCTCATCGTCCGGCCCCCTAGCGGTAGCGTGAAAGACTTGCTGCCGACCAGGCGCCTCCGCGTGCGAGCACCGGGCCGCGAAGTGCTGCCCGTGTTGCGGCGAGCGCCGTGAGCGGGGTAGCCCGGTGCTCCAGCTGGACAGGAACTGGCGCTGCAGGCGCTGCGTGCGCAACCCCGGCGGCCTGCCGGCGAGGGCCAGCGAGAAGAGGAGGCAGCGCATGTTCTGGCGCGGTACCCCCCATACATAGGTCCCTCGTTCGAATTCCCGCGCGCTCTAGATCTCAAGCAGAAAGCCCCAGCGCGATGTCAGCGAATAGGAACAGAGCGCCTCTGGCGCCTGTCAACCGGTGCTCGCCAATTCCATCGCCCGCGCGGAATTCGCCCTATCCCTGCAAGAACGCGTCGAACTCCAAGGGCCGCGACCGCGAATGGCTCCCCGTCAAGACGGACTTCGTGCGTGCTCTAAGAAAGCGTTTTCGCGCCCTAGATGCGCCAGCTCGCGCGCTCCCCTGGCCGTCGCGAATTTCGCGCCGCGCGGGATCAAATTCACTTTTCGGGGCGCTGCCGCGTTTTCGTGCACGTTTCGGCTCGGGAATGATCTTTCCCTTACTCACCGCAGGTCATTCGCTGCACCTTCGAGGACGAGACGACGCGCGTGATGTCGCCTGTCCAGAAAGCCCGGTGAGCTCTTTTTCGCGCGACCGCGCGCCCTGCCGCTTTGAATTTTAATCGATTCCGATCCTAAGCCTGGCTGGAAGCCTTCGACGCTCACGCCTGCGCGCGCAGCTCCAAGCAGGCGAAGCGCAACATGTTCAAGACTGAGGTAAGCCGCACGCCGCGAGATTGCGCGCTATTTGAATTTCAATTTTGACGCTGGCTGCAAAATCGCGCATGCTACGCTGCCCAGTTCTGCCGGTGCGCGAAAGCGCCTTCGCGCAACGCGCTCTCGAAGTCTGAAATTCGATCGCCGGACTCGCAGCTCGTACTACGACGGTAGCGAATGCCCTTACGGTGCGCTCGCCCGGCCATCCTCGCCTGGCCTCTGGCATTATTATCAACTAAAAAGAGATGCTGCGCGCTCAGGGGAGCGGTGCCAGTTCGCGCATTCGAAAGAGGAGGTGTTTTTATTCACGGATTGCGATCGCCGCAACTGATCGCGATTCCTGCGGCACCGTCGACGTCAACTGACCTTGAATTTTCATGCAGTTGCGCGAGATCGTTCGCCACCCTCGGTGCATTGCAATTGCGCATGCAGCACTAGATTTCAGGCCCAGGGTTCACGCTTCCAGCGCGGACGCTGATGGGCATCGATATCACTTTCCTGATCAGGTACAAGACGGAGCCATGCGTCCAGTTTCTGACGGTGCGAAAACAATTTCGCATTAAATTTTAATTACGTTTTGCGGAGCACTGGCCACTTTAAATCTCGCCTGACGCGCCCTTGATCGATGATCTGCGCTCTATCGTCACGTTAAAATTTTTCAGCTCGGATACTGCCAGGTCCGCGCTGCGCATGCTTGCCTGCAGCTGATTTCGCGGCTAGCGCTGATCTCGCAATCGGCGTCGCAGTTTGGGCACCGATGCCTCTTCCTGCACTCGACGGGTGTCGAGGAAAAATCGTCTCTCGGAGGCAAGCGCGGCAGAAGGTGCGTACCTCGCTATACTTAATTTGAACCATTCCATTCGCCGCCGCCAGTCGGGTGCTCACCGCGAGGGCGGCGCGGGGCCGGCCAGGCTGCCGGTGTTCGAGGAGCTGACCTCGAGCTCGGGCTCCGAGGGGCACGGCCTCGAGAGCGAGCACGAGCGCGCGTACGACCACGACGAGGAGCTCGAGCACTTCGTCCCCTCCAGCCCCTGCCCCTCCTCCCCGTGCCCCGACTTCGGCTTCGGCGCCCCGTCCCCCTGCTTCGAGTTCTATGCCGGCCACGCCGCCCGCCCCGACCACTTCCAGCTCTAGACAGCTGCAGCGCCGCTGCAGGCTGCCAGCGGGCCAGCGCGCGCCTGCGCCATCCGCAAGGCCGAGCTCGCGAGAATTCCGGGATTCCGGTACCCGGTTCCGCAATTGCCTGTCACAGTCACTGAGTGTCTCAGAGTCGCTTTTTCTAGCTCCGATCCGATAATCCTGTAAATTCCTTTCCGGATTCTATAGCTATTCAGCCAGCTGCAGAGCTTCAAATTCTGATGATCATGATCAGCCTGCGCTAGTAACTTTAGTAATGTAGCCTAGTTGATTTGGAAGCCGCGTCGCTTCATGGCAAAGTTCGTCTGATGAGTGTAAAGCAGATCGATCTGCCAGCTAGCCTTAAGCTTGTAGCTTCGAGAAATGCTCAGCGCAGTCATCTCATTATCCCGTAGGCTAGTTGTCTGTATCGACTCGCTCTGTTTTGATCAGTGCTAGGCCCCATTTTGGCCGTGAAGCTCGGCAGAACCTGTAACCGTTCGTGTGTGCTGCGAATTAATTCTACGATCGCAGCGCGCCTGGGCTAGACGAAGAGAACGCCTGGCGGGGCGGGGGGCTGCTTGGGGCGGTTCGCGGCCTCGAAGAGTGCGCGCGCCTGCGCCTCGAGGAGCGTCCGCTTCTCCTTGTTCCAGGCCGTCCAGCCCGGCGCCCCCTCCTCCGCCTCCAGACCCGCATCGGGCGGCGGGGGCGGCGAGCCCTCGTGCCGCGCGAGGGCCGCAGCCACTGCCGCCGCCGGGCCCCGCACGATGGACGGCGCGAAGAGCTCCGCCCGCGTCTGCCGCCCCGCGTCCGCCGGCGCCAACAGACCGGCCGGGCCGGGGCGGGGCGGGGCGGGGCGGGGCGCACGCCGACGTGGCTGAGCATCGGGGCGCAGTACTCCTTGAGGTCGGGCCGCTCCGATGGGCGAGCTTCGGGGGAGGGGCGGGGGCGGGGCCCAGCCGCGGGCCTCCCCGAGCGGCTGGCGGGGTTGGCGCGGGCCGGCGGGCGGAGGAGGAGGCGGTTGATGGCACGGGCGCGGCGCTCGAGCTCGTCGCTCGTCGGCGGCCTTCGCATCGGCGACGCGTTCCCCGCCAGCCGCGGGTCCCGCGGCGGCGACCCCGCCCCGCCCCTCCCCTGCCGCCCCGCCCCGCCCCCGCCGGCGTCGCCGGCGCCGGCGACGGCACAGCGAAGCTGCGGCGAAGTCAGGCGGGAGGTGGAGGGGCGGGCGGGGGCGGGGCGGGCCGTGGGAGCGGAGGTAGGGGAGTGGGAGGCGGGGATGGCGCGGGAGGGCGGAAAGTGCGGCAGCTGCGGCTGCCCGACGCGGTGCGGCAGCGTCGCGCTCGGCGCGCTCCCGCTCCGCGCCAGCGATCCCGCGCCGCTGGAGCGCAGCGAGGCGGCCGATGCGCGCCCCGAGGCCCCCGCCGGCCCGCCCCCGCCGCCATGAAGTGCAGCCGCGCCAGCGAGGGCCCCCGGGGCCCCGCCGCGCCCACCGGCCGTCGCTGGGCGCGGGGGCCCGAGGCGGGGCCCAGGGCGGTGCCGCCCACGGTGAGGTCCGGGGCGGTGGAGGCGCGCGGGCCGAGGGCGGCGGCGAGGGCCCGGGCGACCTGCGCGCGGGGGCGCGTGAGCGGGGCTCGCCGGGGCGGGGGCCGGGGCGGGGGCGGGGGCGCGCACCCCGGGCGGAAGTCGTCGGGGAGGCCGAGGGCGGCGAGGAGGGCGTGGGGGATGGGCGTCGGGGAGGCGGCGTCGGGCGGGTCATCGTCCCGCCAGCGCCCGTCGATGCTGACGCGCAGCGCCCGCGGCACGTGCCGCGGCAGCGCCGCCGGCATCGACGGCATCCGCTCCCCGCCGCCGAGGGGCCCGCAGGCGCGGGGCCCGAGCCGCGCCGCCGCGACCCCGCCGACGACGAGGCGCCCCGGGGCTCCGCGGGCCCCCGCGCGACCCCGGCCCCAGGCCCGCCGCCGCGGTCAGCGCCGGCACCTGCACCCGCGGGGGCGTCGGCGGCAGCCCGCGCCCGCCGCCGCCGCCGCCGCGCTCGAAGGCCGCGACGCGAGCTTCGAGCTGCCGGCGCGGGAGAGCGGGGCCGCCCCGGCGGCGGCCTCCGGGAAGTGCGTGGGAGAGGGGCGGCGGCCTCGCAGGCGGCCGCCTCTGTCGCCGCGCGCGACCGCTCCTCCGCCGCCCGCGCCTCCAGCGCCCGCCGCAGCGCCTCCTGCCGGCCCGCCTCAGCGCAGGCGGGGCGAGGGGGGCGGGGGGAGGAGGGGGGGGGGGGGGGGGGGGGGGGGCGGGGCGGGCGCACGGAGCGGAGGAGCGGGGCGGCGGCGAGGGCGTACCGCAGCAGCCGCGCGTGCTGCCGGGGAGGTACCCCTCCCGCAGCGCCCGCCGCACCTGCCGCCCCCGCGGCGCTCAGCAGCGCCGGGGGCCGCGGGGCCGGCGGGGAGGCACATCGACGGGGCGGGCGCGGACGGTGTCGGGGGCGGCGGCGGGGCGGCCTCCGCCTCGGCCTCCTCCCCGCCGGCGCCTCCGGATCCGCCGACTGCGGCCGCCGCGTCGGGTGCGGGGAGGGGAGGAGGGCGGGAGGGGCACCTGGAGGGCGGCGATGACGGAGCGGGCGGCGCTGCCGGCGCGGCGGCGCTCCTCGTCGAGCGCGCGGAGGGCGGCCGCGAGGCCAGCCCCGCCCGCCAGCAGGCCCGCTGCCGCCCGTCGGCCCTTGCGGGGCGGCGGGGCGGCGGTGCGGCGGGGCGGGGGCACCGGCGAAGCAGGCGGCGGCGTCCAGAAAGGTGTCGACCTCCCGCGCCTCCAGCGGGCCCGGCCCCGCCCCCTGCCGCCCCTCGCGCCCCGCGGCGGCGGCGGGCGGGAGGGCGGGGCGGGGCACCAGCCGGGGGGCAGGCGGCCGACGCCGCAGCGCTCGCGGGCGAAGGTGAGGGCCTCGGCGGCGCCCCGCACGAGCCGCTCCGCCGCCGCCGCGTCCCGCTCGGGGGCGGGCCCTCCCCGCGGCCCCCTTCCAGCCCGCGTGGCCCACCGCTGCGCCCCGCCTCAGCGACGCGCAGCAGGCCCGGGGGCGGGCGGGGCGCGGCGGGGCGCACGACGCTGCTGGGCTCGGCATCCCCGTCGGGCGCCGCAGCCGGGTGCGCCCCCGAGCCCTGCCGCTCCTCGCCCGACGACGAGCTCGATGCGCCGCCGTCTTCTTCCGCGCCCGCTGCCCCGTCGAGGCTCCGCTCAGCGCCCCCGCGGCGGAGGCCTGCAAGCCCCGCGCACCGGGCTCAGCCTCCGTGGCCGGCCTGCGCCCCAGGCCCAGCGGGACAGTCGCTCCCGGACGGACGCCTGGGGCGGGGGCTCAGGGATCGGGCTCAGAGGCGAGAGCGCAGGCGTCCCGCACCGTCCAGCTTCCTCCACGCCGCCGCGCCGGTCCTCTCGTCGCGCACGGTGACGGCGGCGAGCAGGCCGCGCAGGAAGCGCTCTTGCCTGGCCACAGCGGTCAGCCGCGCGGCGCGTCGGCAGGAGCAAAGCACGGAAACCTTCTGCTTGACGACGGGTCGCACCAGACCGCAGCTGCAGCGCGCGGGGGTCGGAGGTTGCAGATGAGCGCTTCGGTGGCGTTACCTGTGTCTCGCAGCGCCGACGCGAAGCGATCGATCTCTACATGCGTTCCCTCGCCCCTCAGCGCGTCCCAAAGCTCTGCAGCAGGTGCCCTCAGCGAGACAGCTCGCGTGGCAAGCTGCAGCGGCCCACCAGATGCAGCGCGGCGAGCAGCGGCCTCGTCAAATGCTGTACGCGTGACAAGCGCCTTGTGCACCCCCGTCCAGGCTTGCAGGAAGCTTTGCTCGGCCACGCCTGATTGGGACTCGCCCGGCTCGCCCTCGCCGGGCGGCGGCGGGCCCACCAGCGCCAGCCAGGCCTGCATTCTGCGCCCACTAAGCCTAACCGCGCGGGTCCCCGGCTGCAGCTAGGCGCTCGGTGGTGTACCCCTGCCGGCGGCTTGGCTTGCGTCATCGGGCGAGCGCGCTCGCGTAGATATCGAAGTGCAGGACAGGTTAGCGGCTGGGTTCGAGCAGCGCGCCGCGCGAGGCCTCCGAGCTCGGCGGGGCAACTCTTGGGGCGGCAGCTGGCGCGGCCCTTCCGCGGCGGTGGCGTCGACCAGCGGAGAAGGTCGTTGAGGCAGAGCGTGGCCCTTGCAGATCGCAATGCGGCCCCTCGAGTGCGCCCTTCTCGTGCTGAGCGCCGCGGCGTCGGTCGTGGTGGCCGTCAGCCCGCCCGTCCCATTCGCGATCAAGGCGCTCGCGCTAGTAGGCCAACTTCTCCCTGGCGCGCTGCACCTTCTCTTTGAGGTGAGCGCCCCGCCAGAGCCCTCTCGCGACGGTTCGTACGCGCGCGTGACGCGTGCCAACGCGATTGCAGGGGGCGCGCTGGCAGATGTACGCCGCGTACGGGTGCGCCGCGGCGCTTCTCACACGCCTCTTCGTCGCCTCGCTGAGTCACCGCATCGGCAGTGCGGGCGCGCTCAACACGGGGGCGCTCGCGGCGACGGTCCGGGGCGCGGTTGAGCTGCCGCTCGCGGCGCGCGTCGCCCTTCCCGCGGCGGCGCTGCTGCTGCTGGCGGCGTCGACGGCGCTGGCGGCGCTGCTGCCCGTGCTGGGCCCCGGGATGTACCCGGCGCTGGGCCCGTACCGCGTGGGCGCGCGCTACGTGCACTCGGCGGCGGCGTACAAGGACGACCGCCTCGGGCGCGAGCTCTCCGGCCTGCTCTTCTACCCCTCCGCCCCCGCCGCCGGCTCCGGCTCCGAGTCCGCCGTCCTCGTCCCCGAGGGCACCTTCATCTCCGACGCCGGTACCCCCCCCACCCTCTCGCGGGACGGGGCGGGCTGAGCCGGGGGCAGTGGCGCGGTTCGCGAAGATGCCGGCGTTCATCTTCAGCCACATGCGCCTCTTCCGCATGCCGGCGGCGATGGACGCGCCCCTCCTCCAGGCGCACCCCCCGCGTCCGCCCCCGCCCCGCCCCGCCCCGCCCCGCCCTGCCCCGGGCCCCGCGAGGGCTGGGCCGACCTGGCGGCAGCGGACGGGCGGCTGCCGGTGGTGCTGCTGCTGCACGGGCTCGGGGGCTTCCGCGGCGTCTACTCGGCCCTCGCCCTCGGCCTCGCCTCCCGCGGCTTCCTCGTCCTCGCCCTCGACCACACGTCCGCCCGCCCGCCCCGCCCGCCCCGCCCGCCCCGCCCCGCCGACGCGCGGGGCCGGCAGGGACGGGAGCGCGGCGGCGGTGCGGTACCCGTCGGGGCGGGTGCGGGCGTACGAGGTGCCGGCGGAGCCGCAGGAGTCGCACGAGGAGATCTGGCACCGCTTCCGCGGCCGCCAGCTGCAGGAGCGCGTCGAGGACGTGCGCGCCGCCTGGCATTACCTCGAGGCCCTCGACAGCGACGCCGGGCCCCTCCCGTCCGCCCGCCCCCCGCCCCGCCCTGCCCGCCCCGCGCGCCGGGGTTTGACGGGGGCGGGGCAGGGACTTCCGGGGGCGGCTGGACCTGCAGCGGACGGCGCTGGTGGGCCACAGCTTCGGGGCGTGCACGGCGCTGGCGGCGTGCCACGCGCTGCACCCGACGTTCAGCGCCGGCGTGGGGCTCGACGTCTGGATGTACCCCGCCTGGGGCAACGAGCCGCTGCTCCTGCGCGACGGGCCCCTCGTCCCCTTCGCCTTCGTCGACTCCGAGAAGTGCCTCGCCCGCCCCGCCCGCTGCCCGCCGGCGCGGGCTGAGGCGGGCGGGGGGCGGAGGTGGGTGTACGAGCCGAACGAGGCCCGCACGCAGGAGATCTTCGAGCGCAGCCCCACGGGCTCCCTCCGCGCCACCCTCCGAGGCCCGCCCCGGCCCCGGCCCCGGCCCCGGCCCCGGCCCCGGCACGGGGCGCGACGGGGGCGCAGGGGCGGGCCACCAGTCCTTCTCCGACTTCGGCCTCTTCGCCGGCTTCGTCCTCCGCCGCATGCGTCCGCCCGCCCGCGCCCCGCGCCCGCCCCCGCGGCCTCCCCCGAAGCGGGGCGGGCGGGGCGCAGGGCAGGTGGGCGAGGTGGACGCGCGGGGGCCCTGGCCACGACGGCCGCCTTCGCCGCCGCTTTCATCCGCCGCCACGCCCTCAAGGTCCGCCCCCCCCCCCCCCCCCCCCCCCCCCCCCCCCCCCCCCGCCCCGGCCCCGGCCCGGCGGGGGCCGAGCGGGGCGCAGGAGCGGGGGGAGGAGCCGCTGCTGGACGGGCCCCCGGAGGGGCGGCCCCCCGAGCTCCTCCTCGGCCCCGTCCTCTAGGCCCAGCGGCCCGCCCCGGCCCGCGCCCGCCCCTGGCGCCGGCCGGCGCCCGGCCTGGCGGGAGCAGCAGGGGCGAGCAGTCCGACGGTCCCAGTAGTATTTTATAGCGATTGCTAGCCGCATGCATTACATATGGTGATTTATTGAAACTGCGCGTCGCCCGTCTCGATCCTGTCCCCTGTCGCCGGGGGCCTATCGATATCCTTCGCGCGTCCCCCGTCCGCGCGCTGTGATCATGAATCCCATCCTTCGCTCTGGACGCCCTGGCACGCGTACGGCAGCGACCCCGCGCGCTCTGTGCGAGGTTGTGCTGCGTGCGTATACGTGCAGCGGTGCCTCTAGCCCACGAGAGCTGGCGGCCGCGGATGACGCGAACCCCGCTCGGTCGCGCTCGGTCGCGAACAAATCTCACTATGCAGGGTTGAATAGAATACACGGGGCAGATGCCCACTAGGCAGCCGGGGCCCCGGGGCCCCCGGGGGCCGGGTCGCAGACTCGGGCCGAAGACGGCGGTGCTCCGCTTACTTGCAGAGGACCTCGTTGTAGTACCTGCCCGGCGGGTCAGGGAGGGCCAGAGGGGCGGGGGCGGGGCCGGGGCGGGGGGCACCAGGAGCCGCCGATGAACTCGAGGACGAGGGACTGGGGCGGGATGAGCTTGGCGGACATGGGCAGGAAGTCCTTGAGGTAGTCGAGGACGATGCGGGCCTGGCCGTAGTACTCCTTCGAGTCGACCGGGATGGAGTGCAGCAGGGGCTCCACGAAGGTCTTCATGATGTTGACCTCGTAGGGGTGGCCCGAGTTGAAGACGGCGTCCGCGTTGTTCTGGTTCGGGAAGATGTACGCCACCTCGCCGTGCCGCACCGCCGGCCACATCTGCCCCCGCGCACCCACGCTCGGCCCGGCCCGCCCGGCTGCGAGGCGCGGGGCGGGGCGGGGCGGGCCTGGAGGGTCTTGAGGGCCGAGTGGCCGCGGGTGAGGTAGTCGCGGACCATGCGCCGCACCAGCCGCAGGCTCGTGTTGCCGACCTGCCCGCCCCGGCTCGCCCGGCGGCGGCGCAGGGGCCGGGCGGGGCGGGGCGGGGCGCGCCTGGTTGAGGTCGTCGATGGAGAGCGGGAGCATGGGCGAGATCATGATCCTGCGCCGCCCGCCCGCCGTCAGCGGGGGCCGGCCCCGGGCGGGGGGGCGCGGGGCGGGCGCACATGAACTTCTGGTTGCGGGGGATCTTCTCGGTCATCTTCTCGTTCAGGCAGTGGATGCCCTCCATGATCTACCGCCCAGGCCCCCGTGAGCGAGGAGCGTCGGCAGGACGGGGTCGGGGCCGGGGGCGGGGCGCACGACGATGCCGCCCTCCGGCAGCTTCACTGCGCGGGGGCGAAGGCGCGCGCGCACGCGTCGGCGCCCGCTCGATGGGGGGTGCGGGGCGGGAGCGGGGCGCACTCTTGCGGCCGGTGGGGAGGGGCCGCTGGGTGTGGAAGTCGTAGCGGGGGCACTCAGTCTCGCGCCCGGCGAAGAGGTCGATCAGGTTCTGGTTCAGCGTCTCCGTGTTCAGCGCCTCGATCCGCTCGTAGTCGCGGTTGCCCTGCGGCCCCCCGCACGCCGCGCTCGGCCCGGCGCCCCCGGGGCGGGGGCGGGGCGGGGCGGGGCGGGGCGGACCTTGGCGTCGAGGGGCACCTTCTCGGGGCCGTTGTAGTAGTCGTCGACGGAGATGGTGACGGGCTTGAGGCCGAGGGTGCGGAGCTGCACGGTGAGGCGGTGCGCGAAGGTCGTCTTGCACGAGCTCGAGGGCCCCGCGATGAGGATGAGCTTCATGTCGCCCCCGCGCTTCGCGATGCGGTCCGCCAGCTCCACGAACTGCTTGTCGTGGTACGCCTCCGTCAGCTGGATGACGTCCTGCGCCCCGGCCGCGCACGTCAGGCCCCGCGGCGGGGCGGGGCGGGCCGGGCGGCGGCGGCGGACCTTGGTGCGGCCCTCGAGGATGCTCTGGTTGATGGCGCCAACAGAGTTGAGGCCGATGGTCGACGCCCTGCGCGGCCCCGCCTCGGCGCGAGGGCCGGCGGGGCGGGGCGGGGCGGGGCGGACCAGGAGCGCATGGCGTTGTAGGCGCCGGTGAGGTTCGGCTCGTCCTTGAAGGCCGCGACCTTGCCGTCGGCGAGGGGGTACCGCAGCAGCAGGCCCTTGTCGTACGTCTGCAGCTCGAAGTTGTCGAGGCCGGCGGTGGAGCCCACCAGCGGCGACCGCGCCAGGTCCCTGCGCCCCGCGTCGGCCGGCGCCCGGCCCCGGGCGGGGCGCGGGGGGCGGACATGTAGTCGCCGAGCTTGTGGACGGTGATGAGCGGGTCGGTGCGCGACTTGAGCAGCAGCGCCGAGTACGTCTTGTTCGCCTTCGTGAAGTACTGCCAGCCGTCCGCCACGTCGGCGGCGGCGCAGCAAGGCGGGCCGGCGGCGGGCCGGGCGGCGAACGGGGCGCACGTCCATGGCCTCGGCGTAGGTGATGGTCTCACGGGTGATGTGCAGGTTCGCCGCGACCGCCTCCTTCATCGCCTTGGTGAGGGCCGCCACCGTGTCCGCCGCCACCGCCTTGCCGTCGAGCTCGATGTAGTACGCCGAGCCCAGCGCGTTCTGCACGTGCACAGACGCGCCCTGCGGGAGGGGCTCGCGCGCCTGCCCCGTTCCGTGCGAATACAAGTCCTGACGCACGGGGCGGAGCTTGGAGTACGCGTACGCGAGGAGGAACACGAGCGACTTCTTGTACACGAGCACGCCCTCCGTCGAGTGCAGTGTCACCGGCTCTGCGGCCCCATCGCCTCAGCGACGAGGCCAAAAGAGAAATATCGACGCAGAACCCACCCAGGTGCGCCTTGTTGCCCTCAATCACCGACTGAACGCCGGCGAGCTGAGCGGGAACTTGTGAGATCGGGTGAGAACGGCTGAAAACGAAGGGGGGGAGCGGAAAAGAGCTATACAAGAAGCTATATCGGCGGATTGACGGTGAAAAACGAGTCGGGAGTTCGCTAACGCATACCGCGAGATCTTCGCGGGATGAAACGTCGTCTCCCCGCTAAGCGGATCGGGAGATCGGGGCTAGAGCAAAGAAACGCGATTAAACGACCAATTAGGACTCGGAAACATCCCTGGTGAGCCCCAGGGGCCCCGCTGGAGGCTGCACGGCGAGGGCAAGACATTCGGGGGGGTGACACAGGCCCTAGCGCGTGCGCGTGAGCATAGAGAACTCGCCTCATGATTGAGCTTGACGGCCAGAGCGCCCTTGAACGCGTCGAGGTTGGCGATAACGTCCTTGACGGAGTGCGAGGACGACTCAATGACGTTGCCGGTGGAGAGGGTGATGGCGACCATTGTGAACGAACAACGAACTGCAACGATCGATCGGATCGACTGGCGAGGCCCGCGCGCAGCGACTTCGCGGCACCTACACGCGCGCACCTGGCTCTCCTGTGACACCGTACCCCTAGCGGGGATTGAAAGGGGCAGCCATGCGCAGCAGCCCGCAGCCTTGCCGAGGCCGCCTCTAGCTGCGCTATCGCTTCTCTTATATAATTAGCTTTAGCGGATGGCCTCGATATCAAGCGCCGGCAGCGGCAGCGAACCTGGCGAGGAGAGGGAGGAGCGCAACGTTAACGAGCTGAGCTGCGCTGTCTGCTGTCTTGTCATGCGCGACCCGGTGCGCAATAATGTGCGCGTGCATTGTCCGCGCTGATTGATGCGCATGCGGTTCACACGTCGACGGTGCTGGGGTGCGCCGCGCGCGGAGCACGCGCTGTGCAAATTCAGTGCAATTTGCAAGACGTGTGCGAAGCTGCTGGCGCGAAAAGCGGGCTACCACTCGAACACGAGCAAAAGAAGGCGCAGGTCGACCGCGAGGTCGTCGACTTCGAATTCTAGCTCTTTAATTTCGGCCGGCAGTACTAGTTCGCGACAGCCGCCGCATCAACGCGCTCCGGGTGCAGTGCGCACGCTTGCTTTCAATCGCGCTCTTATGGTTGCAGCTGAAACCCTGCCGCCACCGCACAGCTGCCGCTTCCAGGCGAAGGGCTGCGAGTCACTAGTAGAATGGGGTAGGAACTGACACTATCCGGACAGCACCCTGACAATATTTATATTATAAGATTTTTAGCATTTCGCCTGCAACTGACATTATCCTGACATTGTCAGGATACTGCAACTGATATCAGGATACTGTCTAAATAGTACTGCGCCCGCCGCGAGCGCCCGCGCCGACTCCCGTCCGCCCGACTCCCGCCGACTCCCCCCCCCCCCCCCCCCCCCCCCCCCGGCCCCCCCCCTCATCCCTGGTCCTCTCCCTCCCCCCGCCCCCCTCCCCCCCTCCCCCCCCCCTCCCTTCTCGAGCTCAGTCCAGCTTCAAGCTGTGAGCTGCAAGCTGTGACAGGGAGCCGGGTGGGCAAGGCCGGTGCTGCGTGGGGCCTGGCTACGGGGCGGGGAGGGCGCGCAGGTCCATCATCTCGCTGTACTGCGCCTCGTACTCCTGCGCACGCGGCGGCCGCGTCGGCGTGTGCGGGGCGGGGCGGGGCGGGGCGGGCGGCGCGCCTCGAGCGGGGGCGCCTCCTCGTCCTCCTCCACCTCCTCCCCGCGCGCCTCCGCCTCGGCCTGCCCCGGCGTCAGGCGGGGTGCGGAGCCGGGCCGGGACGGGACGGGTGGGGGGCGGGCCTTGGTGCGGGCCCAGTCGGCGGCCCAGCGGCGGAGGAGGGCGGCCTCGGGGTCGGTGACGCGAAGGAGGACGCGGTTCGCCGCCACGTCCAGCCCGCACACCACCCGCTCCTGCTGCCCCGGCCCCGCCCCCTCGCCTCTGCTTTGCCCGGCGCCCGGCGTCGCCGGGGGGGCACCTTGTAGGGGGAGACGACGGGCTGCCAGGTCTTGCGGTCGAGCTCCACCATCCGGAACGCGATCAGGTCCCCCCGCTGCCCGCCCCGTCGGGCGGCGCCCCACGGCGAGCCCGGCGGGGCGGGAGGGGCGGCGCGCACGGCGGGGGGCGCGGTGAGGAGCGGCAGTGCCTCGTAGTCGCGCGGCGGCAGCTCCGGCGGCGGCGGCTGCCGCACCTTCGCCGCCTCCTCCGCCTCCGCCTCCTCCTCCTCCCAGCCCCGCCGGCCCCCGCCGCTCCGCCGGCCCTGGCCCTGGCCCCCGCCGCCCCGCCCTCCGCCCCGCCCGCGGCCGCCGCTCTGCCGCGGCTCGCGCGCCTGCTGCTGCGGCTGCTCGCGCTGCTGCGGCTGCTGCGGCTGCTGCGCCTGCTGCGGCTGGCCTGCGGCTCGGCCTGCGGCTGCGCCGGGCCCGGCGCCGCCTTCGCCGCGGCGTCGTCGTACCCCAGTTGAACTCGTACACGCCGCCGTGCCGCGTCCGGCCCCGCGTCCCACCGCGGCCCCGGCCCCGGCCCTCCCGCCCGCCCGCCCGCCCGCCCGCCGGCTCTGCGCGCTGCGATGAGCGCGGGCCCGCGAGCCGGCGGGGGGTAGGGGCGCACGGGTGCGAGGGGCGACGGGCTCCACGCCGGGCGCGGCGGCGGCGGCGGCGGCGGCGGCTGCCGCGAGGTCGGAGACGCCGGCGGGTCCCATGGGCCCGTCCAAAGCGCGCCCCGCCGAGGCGGCGCCCGCCGGCGGGGCCGGCGCCTCCTTCTCGCCGCCGCCGTCGTCGAAGCGGAAGTGGCCGCGCGCCGCCGCCTCGCCGGCTGTGCAGCGTTGGGCTCGGCGGCAAGGGGCGGGGCGAGGGGGTGCGGGGCGGGGCGGGCGCACCGGGGAGGAGGACGGCGGGGCGCGGGGAGGCGACGAGGTGCTCGCGGGGCACGAGCGGCACGGCGCGCTGCTGCTGCCGCCGCTTGTGCTGGTTCTCCGCCTTCCGATCCTCCCCGCTCCCGGGCCCGCCGACGCCCGGCCCGCCCGCCCCGTCTCCGCCCCGGAGACGCTCGCCCGCGCCCCTGCTCCGACTTGCGCACCCGCCGATTCATCCGCCGCCGCGCGCTGCGGGACATCTGCGGCGGGGTCACGCCGCTCCCGCGCGGGGCGGCCGGGCGGGCGGGGCGCGCCTTGTCCGAGGAGCGCGGCGGGCGCGGCTCCTGCTTCTCCTTCGCCGGCGTCTTCGCGTCAGCCGCCCCGCCCGCCCGCGCCTTCGGCGCAGCCTTCTCCTCCTCCTCGCTGCTCTCCTCGCTGCTCTCCTCCTCGCTGCTCTCCTCCTCGCTGCTGCTTTCCTGCGCCTTGGCGGCGGCATTCGCCGGCGCCGCGGCGCCCTTGGCGGCGGCCGGCGCTGCCGGAGCGTCAGCAGCGCCGGCCGCCCCCGCCGGTGCGGAGCTCGGGCGGCACCGGCGGCGGGAGCGGGCTTGGCGGGCTTGGCGGGCTTGGGGAGGGCGGGGGCGCGCGCGGCGGCCTCCACGACGGCCGCGATGCGCCGCCTCCGCTCCTCGCCCGAGCCCTCCCCCTCCTCCTCGCTGCTGCTGCTGCTGCTCTCCTCCTCGGAAGACTCCGCGTCGGCCTTCTTCTTAGTCTCCCCGTCCGTCCGAGACTTCGCCGCGCCCGCCGCCCGCTTCGCCTCCTCCCGCTGCGGCCGCGGCCCGCGCGTGGGCTTCCGGCGCTGGCGCGCAGGAGACGCGTCACGCACCGGCCTCGCGGCGGACGGTGCGGTCGGCGCCGGAGCCTCCTCTTCCTTTGCGGGCTCATCCTCCGCGCGTTGCCGCTTGCCGCTCGCCGCCGCTGGCAGAGTAGCGAGCGTCGGCGATGGGCGCTGGTGGCCGGCAGGGCGCGCGCACCGGAGCTCGACGAGGCGCGGGCCGCGCCCTCGCTCGAGCGCGCGCGCTTGCGGCCCGCAACGCGCCCCTGATCCTCCTGCTCCTCCTGCTCGTCCTCGTCCGCGGCCTCCGCGGGGAGCGACCAGCGGGCCTTGCGCTCGCGCGGCTTTACCCTGCCGAGCGCGCCTGTCAGCGCGACGGGTGCGGAAGCGCATTGAATGGAGGCGGTCACCAGACGACATCCTCGTCGCGCAGCACGGCGATCTCCTCGGTCGGCGGCAGCGCGAAGCTATCCACCGTCTCGAGCAGCAGGCCATGCCGCGCGTACTGAGCGAGCCCGAACCGCTGGACCAGCAGCACCGCGAGGTCGCTCACGTAGCGCAACGAGTCCGGCACGCTCAACAAGCATCTGCAGCGGGGTGAGGCCGCGATCGGACCGCGGCTGCGCGGCGGATATGCGCACCGTTGGAACTCATTGAGCGGGAAAACCGCGTCGAAGACGAGCCTGAGCCGCATCTCGCGCCGGCGCCAGCAACCTGCGTCGAAGTTCTCAGCGAGCGTCGCGGGGCCGTCAGTGAACGAAGACTACGAACCAGAAGCGCGCAAATGTGGAGCCTGAGCTGCTACAACCAAGGCCCGCCGCGCCTAGAGTCGCGGCGAGGCAGCAGAGCACGCTATACCCCTCTACCTCTTCGGCGGCGGGAAGTTCGGCCGAAGCCGGGCGCCAGCGACCCCGCGAGCACAGCATGGAGGCCGAAGCCAGCGACCCGCGAGCACAGCATGGAGCGCAGCGCGTAATACAGCGCGGAACTGCTTCGCTTCGCTCCTCCAGCAGCTGCTGCGAGACGCCTCAAGCGCGGCGTGTCAAGTCTCAGCAATGCAATTTTCAGTCGGTTCAGAGACCTGCTCGCGACCAGGATCGTCGAGCAGCGCTGCCAGCGCCATCGATATCGCCGCACGCCGCGTCGGCCGAGCGAGACCAGGCGCTTAGTGCGAGCGCGCGTCTAGTTCTTTATGGGAACCAGTGTTAGTTTAGGGCGGAAATCGGCCTCGCTGCCGTCTCGTGACGCTCGAACTCGACCTCGAGCTCGCGGGGGTCCGCATTCGTTAAACGTTCAGTAAGGCCCGGGGCCCGGCGGACCGGCGCAGGCGAAGGTCCGACCCTGCGCGCTTCGAGATTCGGATACCTGCTTACTATCACTCGCAGCGATGCCTGCGTTTCTGTGCGACTGGGGCCGGTCGTGTCGGCCGCCTTGGTGTGAGCCCGGTCTTCGGAGCACCCCGCCGGGCCTCGGGGCGCAAGCCCGAAGCGTAAGCAGCGTCCTGTCAGCTGGAAGCAGCGATGCGATTTCCAGCAGAGCACGAACAGGGCGCCAGCAGCGCTTGCTCCACGCCAGCGTGTCTCGCAGCCGCAGCGGACCGGTCAAACTTGGGTTTCAGGCGAGCAACCAGCCGAGCATCCTGCCACTGGGGCCATCGGACAACAATACTCTGAGCTCACGATGCTCTTGTGACTTGCGGTGCCCGGGCGATTTCGCGGCCTGGCTGGGCTTCGAAGTCCGGTTCCGGTTCGCAATTTCGCTGCCTCGAGCCGTGGCGCCGGGACTTGCGCTGAGCTCAGTTTTAGACTACTCAGTGATACGCATGCGTGCGGTACGCGGAACCGAAGGCCTCCCGCGCTTGCCATCGGCGGAAACTGGACCCGCGGCGCTCAGTGCGCTCTCTCCTATCTTTGGCGCTGCATTTTACGCAAGCTTATCGTGCCGCAGATTGCCTGGAATCTGCATTCGTTTTGAAGGGCGGGCGGGCAGGGCGCCGCCGTGCGGGCCCCCCCCGGTCATCGGTGGCGTGCGCCAGTACGGGGACGCCGGCAGCGTGGCGCCCGAGCAGAGCCTCCCTCCCAGCCGGCCGCCGCCGCAGCAGCAGCCAGCCGGTGGCCACGGGCCAGCGGGTGGCAGGGCTGCCGGCCGCATCCGCGGAGCGGAGGCCGCTGCCCGTGGCGGCGGCGGAGACAGGGGCGGCGTTGGCGGAGGGGCGGCGGGGAGGCGGCGGGCCGGGCGGCGGCCCCGGCTGGAACTCGGGCGACGCGTTCTGGGGCGGGGCCGGCCCCGGCGAGCCCGGCGGCGGCGGCGACGAGGAGGAGGAGGAGACGGAGCGCGGCGCCTCTCCTCTCGGCCGCGCGGGCGGCGGCGCACGGGTCTGGGGCGGGTCGGCGGGACGCCAGGCGATGGGAAGCCCCGGCTCGGCGTCGCCGCGCTGGTGCGGTTCCTGGGCGGGCTGGGCGGGGACGCCTGCGCCGCCCTCCTCCGCGCCCTCCGCTGGCTGCCCGCCGCCTTCAGTGCGCCCCGCCCCGCCCCGCGCCCCCACCGCGCCCGCCCCGCCCGACGCGTCCTCCTCGCAGCGACTTCGTGATCCGGCCGTACCGGCGGCCGCTGCGGCGGGGGCCGGGGCGGTCCTGCTGGAGGGGCCGGCGGGGGCGCTGGCGGGGAGAGCTGGTGCGCGCTGCCGGACTACCGGGTGCGGCCGGCCTCGCCCCTCCACCTCCTCGACCTCGCCCTCGCCGCCCTCGCCCGCGCCTTCCGCGTCGGCCTCGAGTGCGCCGCCCACGCCCCCGTCCCGCACGCCCCGCGGCGCACGACCCCGCGGCGCAGGCTGCACGAGGAGGGCGTGCGGGTGAGCCTCGCGGCGCTGGGCGTCGAGCTGGAGCTGGAGCTCTGCCTCCCGGGCCTCCCCGCCGCCGCCGCCGCCGCCGCCCGCGCCCTCGACCTCCTCGCCGCCGCCGCCGCCCTCTCCCTCCGCCTCCCGCTCGCCCTCGCCGGCGCCCTCGGCGTCCTCCTCGCCCCGGTCCTCCGGCAGTCGGCCGCCGCCCTCGCCTCCCCCTCCGCCGCATCGGCCTCGCCGGCCCGCCTCGGCCCTCGCCTCGGGCCTCGGCCGGGCGGCGCAGGCAGCCGCCGGGGCGGCGTCGGGCGCCCTGGCGCGGCTCCTCCGGGCCCTCTTGGGAGCCCTCGCGCCCCTGCCCTCGGCCCCTCTGCGGCGCCGCGTGCGCGCCCCTGCGCGCCGCGCTCCGCTTCTTCGGCGTCGGACCCCGGGGCCCGCCCGACGTCGCCGCCTGGATCGTCGGGTGCGCTTCCCTCCGTCCGGTCGCCCCCGCTCGGCCCTCACGCCGCCCAGGCGCCCGCCGGCCCCCGCGGGGCGCGTCCCGCCCTTCGGCCCCTTCGGGCACGCCGCCCGCCCCCGCCGCGACGCCGCGACCGCCGAGTCAGCCGGCCGCCGCTCCCCGCCCCGAGCCTGCCGCTCTGGGGCTGACGGAGTGGCGGGGCCAGGGACCGGGTGGCGCGCGCCGTCGCCTGCGTGGCGGAGTTCCTCGCCGACCCGCGCCGCGACTGCGCCGGGCCCCCGCCCTTCTCCGCCGGCATGGGCGCCGCCTCGGCGGCCGCGAACCGGGTGCACGGGTGGCGGCCGGACGGCTCGCTGGGGGCCCTCGCGATGGCCTGCACCTGCTGGACTCGGCGGCGGCGGGGCCGGCGAGGCGGAGCGGGCCCTGGAGCGCGACCTCCAGCTCCGCCTCGCCTTCCTCCTCCGCACCTCGCCCCCGCCGCCACCGCCGCCGCCGGCGGGTGCGAGGGCCCCGCCGCCTGCGCCCGGACGGGGCGAGGTGGACGTGGACGCCGGGGCGCGGCTCGTGACGGCCGGCGACGTGGCGGCGCTGCTCGCCGAACTCCGCCGGCCCCGCCCCGGCGCCGCCGCCCCGCCCCGCGTCCGCCGCCTCGCCGCCCACTTCGCCGACGCGGCGGCGCTGGCGGCGGCGCTTCGGGCCCCGGCCTCCAGGAGCTCCTCCTCAAGGCCCGCTCCCGCCCCGCCGCCCTCGACGGCCTCCGCGCCCGCCACCCGCCCCCGCCGGGCCGGTGGCGGGGGCTGGGGCCGGGCGGGACCTGCGGCGGGTGCTGGTGCTGGCGCCGGGGGCGGCGGTGCGGGCGAGCCACGTCCGCGCCCTCCGCTCCCTCCCCTCCTTCACCGAGCTCCTCACCGGCCGCCCCGTCCGCGCCCCCCCGGCCCCTCCCCCCTCGCCCCGCCCCTCTGACGGGGGCCCTCAGGCGCGCGCCGCAGCCCGGGCCGACGCCCCGCCGGCCCTCCCCTCCCGGGGCCCCTTCTCCGCCCGCGGATGGTACCGGTGCGGACCCTCTGGCCTGCCCCGGGCACTCCGTCGCGCTCCCTTCACGATCGCTGTGCCGGCCACTGACTGAGAGGCAGCGGGGTCTACGGGCTGCCCCCCGCCGCAGGCGACCACGAGACCGGCGCGTAGATGCTGCTTCTCAGTGATCTCTCTTTGATAGACAGGCGGGCCGGGAGGGCGAGCTCGAGAGCGTGGAGCGACCACGACTCTCGCCCTCGCCGCCGGCCGCGGCCAGCGCTAGCGCTAGCTGCAGGGCCGGCCACGCCTGCCGGATCGAATTCGTTGCTGGCTTCAAGGGCTTGCAATTGATATATCATAGTAGTAAATATCTATCGATATCGATATCGCCGCCGGCGCCAGCTGCAACTGCGCATGCGCTCGATCTCGCCCCGCGCGCTGGCGCGATATCGCGCGATATTTGATCCGGCCGGGGCACCTGTACCCGTCACAGCCAAATGTCTTCGCCGTGGCGCTCGTCAGCGCCCGCTCCGCGTCCGCAGCAGGATGGAGAAGATGTGGTGCGCGAGCTGCTTCAGCGCTCGGCGGCCGCGCCCTCGCTCCCGCGGCCGCGCTCGAGCGCCGATCGCTCTTCTGGGGCGCCGCGCATGGCCCGTGACGCGCTCGAGCAGGAGCGGGACATCGAGAGAAGCATTGTGAGGCCTTCGAAGGCCCAAGGATCTCCGAGCTTCGAGGGATATCCTTTTCCGCCGCCCAGCTCTGTGTTTGGTCATGCCAAGCCACGCCAGCTCCTTGACCAGAGGGCGTGCCGGCTCGCACGATTGCAGGGTTCGACAGTGTGAAGGAGCAGCTTGAGCTTGTTCGCCTCATCGCCTCAGGCTCGTTCAGCTGTCCGATCCTCAGCAGGAAGACACAGAGCGTGCTCTTCTACGGCCCGCCGGGGACAGGGTAAGCTCCGGGGAACCTGAATGCTCATCAACCCAGCTAGTCTCACTACTCTCGCTCACCAGGAAGACGACGCTGGCCCGAATCTTTGCGTCTGAGCTGCGAGCGAACTTCCTCGGTGCGTACGCATGAACTGGAGCTTCGATGCTCTCCCTGTCGCTTTCTCTCGGCGCGCACTGACTCAATGAAAGCGCTGCCTCCCTCGTCCATCAATTCGAAATGGGTCGGGGAGTCTGAGAAGAAGATCCGGGCTGCGTTCGCCGTGGCGCGCCGGAACACGCCCATCGTCCTTTTCATCGATGAGATTGAGACGTGAGACGCGCCGGCTCGTGGTCTTACTCTCTGTTATTGATCGCGATCTGCGTGACGCCCGCGCCGCCTCTGGCCTTGCGCTGCGCAGGATGCTCTCCAGTCGGAGCGCAGGCGACGGCAGCAACATAGCCACCGTGCACCGCTTCGTTCAGACGGAGCTGCTGCAGCTTTGGGAGGAGGAGCGCGGCAAGCGCTTCATCATCATTGGTCAGTCCTCCCCCCGCATGCGATTCTCAGAGATAGGCCCAGCTTATTGACCGTGCCGACGCCGCAGGCGCAACCAATCGGCCGCAGGTGCACATGCCAGCAGGCTCGCGCGCTCAGCTTGACCATGAATCGCGGCTTCCGATCTGATTCTCGCGCACGCGGGGGGCTAGGACATCGACGAGGCGTTCCTGCGGCGGTTCGACCGGAAGATTCTCGTGCACCTGCCGACCTTCGAGGACCGCAAGGCCATCCTCAGCGCGGTGCCCGCCCCTCGGGCTGCGCTGGCCGCACGGGCCGCCGGCGCGCGCTGACGGGCGCGCGCGCGGGGCGGGCGGAGCAGTGCCTGCAGGGCCAGGGGAGCCTCACGCCGGGGGACCTCGACCACGTCGCCTCGTGCCTGGAGAACTACACCGGGGCCGGCATCAAGGTGCCTGGCCTCCCGCCTCGAGGACTCCCGGGGCGGCGGGGCGCCGAGCGGGGGGCGCGCAGGGGGTCGTGGAGAAGGCGCGGGAGCTGCAGCTGCTGGAGCAGCTGAAGCGCGTCCGGGCGTCGGCGAGCGCGGAGAGCCCCATCCGCCTCGAGCTCGAGGACGAGGAGGGCGACCTCGACGAGGCGCCGGCACCGTTCGACTGGCGGAAGCAGCCGTCAGCCCCGGCGCGCGCGGCCGCCGTCGCGACGCCGCGCCGGGCCGGCGCCCAAGCTCGGCCCGGCGCGTGGCTCTCGGAGTCCGACCCGTTCGACCTCCCGCCCATCACGTGCGCGCCCCGAATCGACAGCCGCCGCTCGCGTCGCTCGAGCCCATTTCGGCTCTTGAGTTCGCCCAAGAGCTAAGCCGCCCCCCGGCCCCCGCGCTGACCGGGCGCGGGCAGGCGGGAGGAGCTGGTGAGGGCGACGGAGGAGGTGCGCCCGAGCTTCCACCCGGCGTCGCCCGAGGCGCGGGGCATGGCGGCCTGGGCGGCCCGGCACGGCTCCAGGGCCGACAGCGACCGCCTGCGCGAGACGTCGGGCCCGCCCGAGGCGCCGGCCCCGGCGCCCCCGGGCAAGGGCGACGGGGCCCTCTTCGCCCGCGCCTGCTCGCCCGGCCTCCCGTGCGCCTTTCGGGCTCCCTTCCTCCTGGCCCCGCGTCTAGCTGAACCCGCCTCGCAGCCTCGCTTTGAACTCGGGCGACTTGCGCTCGCTCGTGACCCAGTGCGCCCTTCCTTCGAATCTGGACGTCCCTATCGATCCGTGCTGGCCATAGAGCGCGCACTCACCGTCGGCCGCAGGATCATGGCCGGCGCGGGACTCTCCGCTGAATTGTGGCCGATCCCCGAATCAAAGCCCTTCCTGTAGCTAGGTGCATCTGCTACAGGTCCCGGGTATGTATATGGAACAGGATCAGAATCGAAAGATCAGAGTCGAATGCCCATTGAATGCATATGGATCGCCCGAGCTCGTGGTCACCCGGGGCCGGCGGGGGGGTCGTTGAAGCCCAGGCGGGTGAACTTGAGCTGGCCATGGGCGCCCGCCGAGCCCGCGGCCGAGCCCGGGCGCGAGGGGCGGGAGGCGCGCCGCTCGAGGGCCGACTCGAGGAGGGCGAGGTGGGCGTAGGGCCGCCGGAGCGGGGCGTCCCGGCACGGCCACATGACGACGCGCGAGCCGGCGATCAGCACCGGCCTCCGCACCCTGCGCATCCGTCGACCGTGTCGCAAGGCCTCGGGCTCGGTCATGGCCAAGAGGCCGTGAGAGGAGCGGACCGGACGAGGGCGCGGCTCTCCAACCGGACGGCCTTCAGCTGCTGGGGCGCCGGCAGCCGGGAGACGAGCGCCTCGACCCATGCGGGGTCGTCCAGGGGCGGAACGAGCGGAGACTGCGCGTACTCGTGGACGCCCGCCATGCTCCCGAAGAGTGGCGGCCGCATCCACTCTCGGTCGCCGGAGCGCGCAGTGTGCTTCAGCATCCAGCAGACCTCTAGCTCCTCGATGCCTGCTCGCAAGATCAGGCTCGATGCAGGAGATCGAAAACCGTTGAACGGTTGGAAGCGGGATTTCGCCAGGGGCGTGGGCGGACCTCTGAGAGCTGTAGCGTCGAGGTCGCTGGCACAGAAGAGCTGCGGCGGAAGCTTGAGGTACGCCAGAGGCTCGCCGCAGGCCTCCTGGTCGCCGCCTGGTGAAGCTGCAGGCCCCGCTCCGTGGGAGGAAGCTGATTCTCCGGGGCGCGGGCGCTCGGCCGGGGTGAAGAGATCCTCAACAAGCCTCAGGCGGCGCACTGCCGACGGCACCGCCAGCCTGCGGGGTCGAAGCAAGGGGGTGTGGGCGTGAACCCCGGAGTCCCAGAAAGGATTCGATCCTCTGGATCTCGCACCGGTTTACTGTGCACTGGACCTCCGCAGCTGTCAGGCCGAAAGTGCTGTTGGATCCCATGAGAAGGGCTTGGAACGCGCCAGGTCGCCAGCGACCCCGAGCCCCTGGCACAGCGACTGCAGGCTCGGTTGTCCCCTGCCACCGCGCTGCAGCGGCCTCCTGCAGCCCCGTTGCAGCCGCCTCCTCAAACCTCTGAGACTGCGCTGGCTGGAATGCCGCGCTCAGCTCCTGAAAGGCTGCAGCTAGCGACTGTGCAGCGTTCGGCGCGTGCTGTGTCGCCGCGAGAAGCTGCATTGCCACCGAAAAGGTCGAGGCCCGCTGCTCTGTTCCTGGTTGAGCGTGTAGGGCTGCAACCAGCGCTTGCAGCACGGCCACCGTCAGCGACTGCTGCTCCGGCGCGTTCGCATGGATCTGGGCAACTGCCGAGGCCCCGTTCGAGTATGCTGGCAACGGCAGCCTGCGCAAAGAGCACTCAAGACAAGCCGCGCGCGACGAGAGGCGCCGCCAGTTGCAACGAACTCTCGATCTCGCCCTCCGCTGAAACTACGGTCATACTTTGTGCCCGGCATTATCTGCGAGTGAGCGGCGCACAAACTGCAGCTCATTCTCAATGCATGGACCGGGCGCTCAATGGAATGCGCGATGTACAGATAAAGGATCTTGAACAGCAGACGCGGGCGGCGCCGGAGAAGTCGGCAAGAATTGCAAGTACTGCGCCCGCGAGAGGACTCACATCAGACGCCCTCGGCGCGTAAGTACACACATGCCGGTGCAGCGCACCGGATGCAGTACAGCGAACCGGACCGGATATCGATGCCTGGCTGGCCGCGTTGGAATTGAAGTATACCCGGCCCGGCGCCGGCCGCCGCGGACCACGGGATCAAATTTGGTGCCGTGCTGATCAAATTCGACTCAGTGACGTCGGCGCGCGCTCAGTCTGCATGTTGCCCCTGGCTCTGTCAGGTCTGCTGCCCCTGGCTCTGTCATACGCGTGGTTTTACTGACTGCATTGAAAGAACGAGATCTACGAAGGGTAGGGTCGTGTGGGGTCGATGGGTGAATTTGGGTCTACGAAACCCAGGCGGAAACAGCAAAAACGACTGGAGTTATGCATGATGCGGCGCGGGCCCATGGGGCCGACGCCGCTGAAAGCGCGAGCTAATGGATGGAGAAGAGGGTCTACGAGCGAAGCGATCGGGTTCGGCCAATGCGGGCTGGGGGATTCAGGCGCGGAGGGAGCGAGGGGAGCGGGGTCGGGAGGACGCGGCTGCGGCTGTAGGGGCCTAGAAGGTGGGGGTGGGGCTCTCCGGCGCTGGGCTCTGAGGCGCGGGGCTCTCCGGGGTGGGGCTGGTGGCCTCGGAGGCGGGCTGGGGCGCGGTGTCGATGAAGGGGGCGAAGGGGGCGAGGTCGAGGCCGATCTCGAGGGCGACCTCGATGAGGCGCTCCTTCTGCAGCTTCTCCACGGCCTTCACGTTGCGCAGGAAGTGCCGCCGCTTGCTCTGGAACGACGGATGTGCCCGCACCGCGTTCCTCAGCGACTCCCGCGCCGCCATGTAAAGCTGCCGCGCCGTCAGCCCCGCCCCGCCGCGACGCGCCCCATCCCGCCTCGCCCCCCTCGCACCTGCTTGCGCAGCGTGGGCCGCTTCAGGTTCGCCGCCTCCGCGTCCTCCAGCGGACGGTAGGCCGTGGGGTAGAGGGCCCGGCCGTCGCTGCCGCGGCGCCGGAGGCCCGTGCGCTCGTCAATGCCGCTGCCGCCCTCGCCCTCGAAGGCCGCGCCGTCGGCCACGTCCCAGAAGCCCGTCGGGGAGGAGAGCGCCTCGTCCCCCGCAGGCGACGGGGAGGGGACCTGCAGCCCCATCGCCGGCGACGCCCCGCCCCGCCGCGCCGACCGGCTCCGCTTCGGCGCCGACGGGCCCGCCTCGCGCTTCGCCTCCGACCGCCGCGCCGACGCGGCCGCCGCCCGCTTCCGCCCCGCCGCCGGTTTGCGGCCCGCCGAGCTCCTCACGGGCGTCGTCTCCTCCTCGTCGTCCGACGCTCCGAGGTTGCGCATCCTCACGCCGAACGGCGAGAGCAGGCTATGGAACTGCAACAGCACGTCATGCGCGGGCGGCGTTGACGAGCGCGGGCGAACTCGGTCGCACCTCGTCGCCTGCGTCAGAGTTGAACTCGCTGCCAGAGTCCTCCGCAACCAGATCTTCGATCTCGGAGTCGCTCCCATAGAGCGTGTCGGTGAGCGGCTGGTACAGCAGACCGTCATCCTCCTCGAACTTCCTCTTTGCCGAAACTGCGGGGGGGTCGTTAGAAGCCTTCGCAGAAGCGCAAGAATGACCGGAAGGAAAGGGATGGAAAAGGAAACGCGCGAGGACACCCCACCCGCCTTGCCTCACTTCCCGCCCGACCGCGGTCCGCCGACCGCGCGGGCGCCGGATGGACCGAAGCACGAATTTGGTTTCTATTCGTGATGCTAGGTATATCCCGGGCCTCAAACCACGCCGTCGACGAAGGCGCACCTGAAGTCATCGCTGAACTGACTCCCGCCTTCTTCTTCCGATCGAGACTGACACCGCGAGGGCAGATACCTGCGAGCCAGACGCGCTTTGATAAGCCTTTAGATCGCAGGCAGCACGGCCGGCCGGGCGGGAAACTTGAAACGCGCGGGAGGGCGGCCGGGCGGGGATGGCTCCTTGAACTTGGGGGGGGCGTAAACTCCGGGCTCGCCGCGGGTCTTAGACCCACGGAAAGAGTCTTATAGGCCAAATGGGGCCGGAAGCGCCTAGCAGGGAGCCCGGGCGCGCGGCGGGACGGCAGCGAGCCTGGCCGAGCTCGGCGGCCGCGCGGGGGGCCGCCCGACCGCACAAAGAGCTCTCGATTCGAATGCCTAGCCTAAACGCGCCCGCCGGCAGGCTGGAGAGCGTACCTGAGACGAGCGCGGTCTCGGCGGGAAAAAGTCACTCCACTTCGTTCGGCGACTTGGGAGTAACTGTCGCTGTACCCGTGCCCCGCCGCGTTTGGCGCCATGGAGGGCGCCGTGTGGCTCAACACGCTCGGCTCGGTGTTCGCAATCAGGTGCGGGCTGCCGCGCCGCGCCGGCGGGCCGCCGCCGGGCTCGAAGCCTTGGCGACGGCCAGCGCGCTCCCCCGGCCGTCCCTCCGGACGTCTCCGACCTCGTACGCGGCGCAGTTGCGTATCTTTCGTCGGGGCGCTCATCCTGCCGGCGTACGTGGAGACGAAGGAGTCCCGCAAGCGCGCCCGGCGCAAGAAGGCGAAGGGCAAGAAGGCGGACGGCGGCAAGAGCGACAAGGACGACTCGGACGCGGGCGACGGCGAGCACGACGCGGAGCCGCCCAGCAAGAGCAAGGTCATCTCGTTCCTGGTCAGCCTCGCCATCGGCGCCATGCTGGGCGACGCGTTCCTCCACATGCTCCCGGAGATCTTTGGGGCGCACGGAGACCACGGCTCGCACGGCGCGGCGGCGGCGGTTACCGCGGCGCAGCCCGGCGCCGCGCCCGACAACCACTCTGCGCACGACCACGCGCACGACCACGACCACGCGCACGACCACGACCACGACCACGGCCACGCGCACGGCGGCTTGCCGGCGCACGCGCACGCGCACGAGCAGGCGGCGGCGGGCGGCGAGGGGCACGGGCACTCGCACGGGCACTCGACGCAGGCGTCGATGCTGCTGCTGCTCGGCATGCTCCTCTTCTTCCTCTTCGAGAAGGCGCTTCGGGGCCACCACCACCACCACACCGTCGCCGCCGCCAAGCACAAGCCCGACCGCCCCGCTCGCTCCGCCTCCCGCGGGGCCTCCCCAGCCTCCCCCTCGCCCCCGTCCCGCCGCGGTGGCGGCAAGGCCGCCGCGGAGGGCCACGCGCACGCGCACGGCGCCGGCTGCGAGCACGGGCGGGAGGAGGGGGCGATCGAGCCGTCCGGGTACCTGAACCTGGTGGCGGACGGCCTGCACAACTTCTTCGACGGGCTGGCGATCGCGACGGCGAACGCGGCGGCGGGGGCCGGGGGCCGGCCGGCGGTGGCGACGACGGTGGCGATCTTCCTGCACGAGCTGCCCCAGGAGCTGGGCGACCTCGGCGTCCTCATCGACGCCGGCTTCTCCAAGCGCCGCGCCCTCCTCCTCAACTTCGCCTCCGCCTGCGTCGCCATCCTCGGCGCCCTCGTCGGCCTCGTCGCCGGCGGCGCCATCGACGGCTTCGCCCGCGCCATGCGGCCCGTCACCTGCGGCGGCTTCATCTACGTCGCCGCCGCCAACATGATCCCCGAGGCGCGCCCCGCCCCGCCCCGCCCCGCCCCCCCGGCCGGCAGCTGAGCGGGGCGGGCGCAGCTGCACAGCAACTCGAAGCACGGGACGGCGAGCGTCCTGCTGCAGCTCGCCGGGATGGCCTCCGGCGTGGCCCTCACCTACCTTGTCACCTTCGCCGAGTGACGCCCCCGCCGCCCCGCCCCGCCCCGCTCACCCGCTCCCCGCCACGCCCCGCCACCCCCGCTCTCTTCTCCAAGTGCGCTTCGTTTCGCTTGCAGTCGCTCATCGCCGCTGCTGCTGCGGAGCGGGGGCGGGGCGGCCGGCCACTGGCGCTGCAGGGGCAGCTGGCCGAGCTGGTGCCGGCGGGGCGCGAGGGGCCGCTGAGGGGGCCGGAGCGGGGGGGCGGGGGGCAGCGGCGGGTCGCGGCGGCGCTGCGGGGGCGGGCGCCCGGGGGCGGGGCGGGAGCGGGGCGGGCCGCGGCGGGGGCGCGGTGGGAGGCCGCGCGGGAGGGGCGGCCGGCTTCACGGGCGTCCCGGCTGCCGGGCGGGGGGCGGCGGTTTGGGGCCGCGCGGGAGCAGGCGCCGGCGCCGGCGGGCGGGCGGGCACGGGGCGGGACGGGCGGCGCCGGGGGCGGTACCGGGGCAGGGGCGGGGCGGGGTGCGGGAGCGGGGCGGGGCGGGGCGGGGCCGGGGCGGTGGCTGGGCGGGCGGGGGCTGGGCGGGGCCTTGGCGGGCGCTGGCTTCGCGGGGACGGCTGCGGGGGCGGCTTTGCGGGCGCGGGCGCCGCCGCCGGCCTCGGGGCCGTCGAGGGCCTCGCCCCGGCCGCGGCGGGGGCGGCCGGCGCCCCGGGCGCCCTCGCCGGCGCCGGAGCCCCTGCGGCCGGCTTGGTCGCCGCCGCCGGGACAGCCGCGGGCGCCCCCGCAGGCGGCTTCGCGGCGGCGGGCCCTGCGAGCTTGACCCCGGCCGTCGTGGGGCCGACGCCGGGCGCGCCGGGGCGCGGGGGCGCCCCGGCCCCTTCTGGACGCTGGGCGCGATGGTGGGGCCGCGGGCGCCCCGGCGGCCGCGGGCGCCCCGGGCTCCGCGGCGGTGACCGCCGGCGGCGGCTCAAGGGCCCCCTTCGCGCCCTGCAGCGCGCGGTGAGCGGGGCGGGGCGGGGCGGCGGGCGGGGCGGGAGGGGCGCGCCGGGCGCTCGATGAGGGTGCTAAAGATGCGTCCGAGGCTCCCGCGCTCCGCCGCCCGCTTCCGCTCCGCCTTCGCCGCCGCCGCCGCCGCCTGCGGGGCGGCCCCATGCCTCGGGCGGGGCGGGCGCGGCGGGCGGGGCGGGGGCGGGGGCGGGGGCGGACCTGCTCCTCGGCGAGCTCGACGCGGAGGCGCTCGATCTCCTCGAGGACGGGGCCCGTGCGGGCGTGCCGGAAGACGGGGGCGCCCTTGTTGCGCGCGCTCTCCTCCGCCAGCATCCGCAGGCGCGCTTTGAACTCGTCCCGCACCCGCTTCCGCTCGTCCGCGTACTGCTCCGCGTCCACCTCCAGCGACTTCCCCAGCCTCCGCTCCCTCGTGAGGAACATCCACTGCAAGTTCCGCGAGATCACCTCCCGGATAGGCTCCCGTACCTTCGGCGGCAGCCTGCGCCCCGGCCCCCGCGTGAGGCAGCCCCCGCGCAAATCGAGCGCCGCGCAATTCTCACCCCGTTCCGTTGCACCGCAGGCACTTCGCCCGCCCGGGGGTGTGCAGGCAGACCATGCACCGGAAGCTGTGTCGCCGGTCAGCCCTAGCGCCGGGGCGCGTGCGCGTGGCAGCCTGCCGTGCGCACTAGTGGACGCCGACCATGCGCCAAAAGGGGATGTGGTTACTCCAGAGCTTGCCCTCCCCATGGCACATGTCGCACATGACCTTGCCGAGGCCCTGCACGGACAAGCGCGGGCGGCGGTTAGGCGGATTCGCGAACCACTGCTGCGGTCTCGGCCGCGAAGAGCGCGCACGAAGCATTCGGGGCACTGCTCGCGGTTCTTGTTCTGGAACTGGTACTCGAGCAGGAAATCCGGCGAAGGCTGCGTGTCGGACTTGCCCGAGATGTCAAGTGGGATTCGCAGAGGCATTGCCGCTGCCGCGAGCTCGCGCTCGCAACGCTCTCAAGCGTCGGTCCCGCAAACTCGATTCGAGCGCGCCTCGCCGGACTTTGTGGGTCGACACCGGCGCCTTCTTGCAGCTTTTCTCAAACAGCCGGCGAGGCGGCGCCGTCGGCTTCGCGCTCTGAGGCTCGATGTGGCAAATTTTGGGGGTACGTGTACGGATCACTCTTACGCGCCACGAAAGTTGCAAGCATGGCAGAGGCCGCGGACAAGGAATTCGATGAGCTAGATGCCAAGGTCCAGCAGCTGAGCGATGCGGTCAAGGCCGGCACCATCTCCACGGTAGGTCCCGCGCTTCCGGAAACGACGGGCTCTGGCGCCGTTCCCCGCGCGTACTTCGCCGACGCGCTTTCGACGCGTTCGGAGGGCTTACCGCCCGAACGTGTGGCGCAGCTCGAAAGCACCTACGTAGACATCATCGGCGGGGTGAAGAAGGCGTCCGTCAAGTGCAAGAAGCTCGCAGCCGTGAACATTCCTCTCTTTTTCAAGCACTTCCAAAAGCAGTCGGACGCCGCCATCAATGGTCAGCTGGACCTTTGCGAGGAGCAGGACGACGTGGTGCGTTCGCCGGGCCATTCTAGATGAGCGAGGGGCGCGGCTCACCGTGGGGATGCAGACGCGCATGACTGCCATCAAGGGCCTGCCAGCGCTGTGCGAGGACACGCCGGAGCAGACCCCCAAGATCGCCGACTTCCTTGGCCAGCTCCTCATGACCGGTGCGCGGCCCCGCACGCAGGCCGCGCCGCTCGGCCGACCCACCCGCACGTCTGCAGAGAACAAGGCCGAGCAGAGGCTGGTTCACTCGGGCCTGGACAGGCTGCTGAGCCGCGACCCGAAGAGTGCGCTTACGTTCCTTTCTGCGGTCCGCGGCGCGGGCGCCGACCGCCGACAGGCACCCTGGGGGCCATGTTCAACCTCATTAAAACGAGCGAGGACGCCCTGCGCGAGCGGACGATCAAGTTCGTGCGGGAGAAAGTGCGCCCGGGCTGGCTGGCGCGGCGGGGCGGGGCGCGGGGCGGCCGGGCGCCCGCTGACGGCCCGTCGGGGGGCGCAGCTGACGAAGGATTCGCTGTCGACGCTGGCGAAGGCGCACGAGGGGCTGGAGGACTTGATCGGGGAGCAGATCAAGGAGGTGCTGCGAGACGTGGACGGCGCCGAGTTCCAGAACTTCTACGCCATCCTCCAGCAGCTCTCCAAGTTCGACGTCGTGCGCCTCGCCTGTGCCCCCGCCCCGGCGGCCGGCGCCGACGCGGGCGGCAGAAGAAGGGCGGGAAGGAGGCGGCGGAGGAGCTGCTCAAGGTGCTCGTCGACCAGGCGGACCTCAGCAAGGACTTCGACGTGCGCCGCCCGCCCCGCGCCGCCCCGCGGGGCCGGGTGGGGCCGCTGAGCGGGCCGCAGCCGGCGGAGAAGGACACGATCGAGCGGCTCAAGGGGACCCTCAAGCTCGCCGAGCCCCTCTTCAACGTGCGCCCCGCGCGCCCCGGCCCCGGCCCCGGCGCCGACAGTGCGGGGCCTCACCGGCGGGGAGCAGGAGGGGGCGTCGGCGGGGAACTTCCTGGAGTACCTGATGGGCAAGGTCCTCCCCAAGCTCGCCTCCGTGCCCGCCGAGGCGGACCGGTGCGCCGGCGCCGCAGGCCCCCCGGGGCGCGGGGCGGCTGAGGGCCGGGGGGCGTGGCAGGGTGCAGCTGCTGGTGTTCCTGGCGGACCTGGGCCCGAGGGCGAGCCCGGAGAGCGCGAAGCAGGCGCTGGAGGCGACGTACGAGCTGATCAAGGCGCACCTGCCGGCCAAGCCGGCGGCGGAGGGCGAGGAGGAGCCGGCGATCAACTTCACGCTCGGCGAGACGCTGCTCTTCTGCCTGCACCTCTTCGGGAGCAAGGCGCCGGAGACGGCGAAGACGCTGCTGGGCCTGCAGAAGAAGAAGCCGTTCACGGGGCAGCCGGCGGACCTCGCCCCGCCCCCGGAGGACGCCGTCGAGCGCATCAAGGACCTCGAGGCCCGGTCCGGCCCCGCCCCCCGCCCCGCCCGCCCCGCCCCGCCCCGCCCCGCCCCGCCTGACCTGGGCGAGCCAGGTCTGCGTACCTGGCGCTGCGCGCGAACAACTTCAACAAGGAGCAGTCGACGCAGTGGATCGCCGTGCGCCCGCGCCCGCCGCCCCGGCTTGGCGCGCCGCGCGGCGCCGCTGAGGCCTGCGCAGGAGCAGAAGAAGATCATGGAGGCGCGGAAGGCGGCGACGAGCCCGGAGGAGAAGAAGACCGTCGAGCAGTCCGACAAGTCCTTCAAGGAGCGGAAGAACAAGTGGTCCCAGACATTCGACAACATCAAGAAGCTCAACATGGTGCCGCCCCGCGTCACCCCGCCCCGCCCCGGCCCGGCCCCGCCGCCGCCCGCCGTCGCCGACCGCCGGCGCGCAGAACATCGCGAAGAAGGAGCTGCTCGACGAGAAGCAGCTGCCGAAGCTGGTGCACTCGCTGCGGAGCGAGGCGAAGGGCGGGCAGGGCGGCAGGCAAGGGCAGGGCCAGGGCGCGGGGCAGCAGCAGCGGCAGCAGCAGCAGGCGCAGGCGCAGGCGGGGACGAAGCGGGCGGCGCCGGCGAAGCCCGCGATCGACCCGGAGGTCGTCGCCAAGCGCCAGGCCAGATTCGGCCCCGTCGACAAGCCCGCCCCCGCGGGGTGCGACGCGCCCCCCTCCCGCCCCCGCCCGCCCCGCCCCCCGCCCACTGAGACTCGCCGCAGCGGCCCCAAGCGCAAGGCCCCGGAGCCGGCAGCGGAAGGCGCCGCCGCGGAAGCGGGCGCCGAGGCGGCGGAGGGCGACGCGAACGGCGCCGGCGAGGCGGGCGCCAAGAAGGCCAGGGTGCTCCGGGGCCCCACTGCGCTGCCCCTGCTCGCGCCCCGCTCACTCCCCGCCAGGGCCGCGGCATGGCGCGTGCGCACTACAAACCCCCGGCGAGGCGCCAGTGATCGCGGCTCGCCTTATCGTCGTCTTGCGGCTGTAATCGAAACTGTGAATTCAACGCCGCAGCATTATTTCTAGATCTGTGAATTGTTGCATTCCGCGCGTCATGCGATCAGGCCTTCATGCCGCCGTTAATATTCGATTGCACCACTCGCATGCTTCACAAGTGGTCCGGGAGAAGAGTCCGTGTTGCCGCCGAATCGCTCACGCTAGAACTTGAGGCGGAATACTGTAGGCGTAGTACGTTAAATCGCCGCGTTGTGAAATTGCCGAATTCGTCCAAAACCGAAATATTTATATTGCCTTGCAATTGGCAATAAATTGCCGAATCCAGATTTCTGCCCTATGCATGGCGGGCTAAGCAATCCCTAGCTACCCCCTATATAGCTATAAGCAATTGCCGTCGTCCTCATTATAAATTGCCGAATTCGGCATCACGGCAATTTTCAGCCTACAGCCTACGGTCTACGGCAATTTTCTCGGCAATTTTCGGCCAAACCACGGCTAAAAAACTACGCCTACAATACGTAGAAGAGCACGGTTATGACGAGGAGGGCGAGTAGAACGAGGTCGGTTAGGCTGAATTTGATCCCGCGTCCGCCCCAGACCCCTGTCGTCTTCACGCTCGAATTCACAGTTGCAGCTGAAGCTTCAGGATTCATATCCGAAGCGTACTTGTCGACGCCTACATCTGCGCGTACCCAATTATATATCGGAGCCTGAGATCAAATGATATAGGAGATTTTGTCAATGACATTTGCCAAGTTGAAGTGCGCACACCAAGCAGCGGGTCTTCAATTGCAAGAGCTTGCTTGATTTCTTCAAGGGCTTTCTGGTTCTCGAGTTCGACTTCCAAGATCCGCGTTATCGTGCCTAGTTTAAAGCGCGTTAAAAATAACGTTGTTCCTGTTCTGTTGCTCCAAAGCTTTTCGCGGCGGGCGCGCACGGATGTCGTCCTTGGACAGCGGCAGCCCCCTGCTGCGCTTTTCGAGGGGAGAGAGAGGCGCTTGCGTCGAGCTCGAGGATGCTGGCTTCGAGCTCAGAGGGCTCGATTCCAAAGTTCGAGATCTGTTGCATTTGGCAGCTGCAGCAAACTGAACTGCGACGCACCGGTACTAGGAGCCTCGAAGATCGCGTGGCCGTTGGCCATGGCCATGGCCAGACCAGCGAGGGCGGCGCTCGCAAGGTGCACTGCGCCGCCCTGCAGTGCGAAAGTTGAAACGGAACGATCTTAATCGTTGAATCTCCGGATCCCATCGCGAGGCTCGCGATCGATCGCGAAGCATGCGCATGCGCACGGCGCACCAGGACGCGGTCCATGGTCATGTAGACAATTTCATCGAGCACCTGCGTGTGCAAATTTCAAAAGAAATCGGATCCCACGATATATTCCACGCAGTGACTGCAGCTGCAGCTGGGCCACGTGTTTGGTGCTTCGCGCCTGGAAAGCGGAGAGCAGCGCCAGCGGGACGCCAATTGCGATCCACTTCAAACTGGCACGCTGTTCCGGATCCGCATGCGTCGAGACTGATTTCGCGAGCAAGACCCGACGCTGCAAATTAAAGGGCTCGAGTATATTAAAGAAGGTTCGCGGCGCTTGCAGCGGCGGAAATTAAATTAAAGCCGCGCGGGGGAAAGAAAGGGCACCGCGTGAAGGGTGACAGCCGCGCACAGGACGCCGAATGTTGGGAGATTCGCGGAGAGCTTGCGAAGTGGGTTCACTCGGAAGGGGAGATTTAGAACGTAGAGGTCGAAAACGATCCCGAGGATGCGAGGGAGGAGGCCGGCCATGATGTACGAGCCGAAGAAGACCTTCTGGAGCCTGCGCGAATCGGGGTCGTCGTCCAGAGGATCCGGGGCTGCAGCAGCGATGGCCGCGCAGCCGAAGAGCTGGCAGGGCAGGTTCACAGCCAGCTCTCTGCGCGAAAAGCGCACGGAGATCGATGAGCCCTCGGAGGATGAAAGAATCCCAGGGCCCGTGTCGCACCGCCAAGTGGAGGTGAACAGGAAAGGGATCTCAATCGGCCCTCTGAACGTCGAGATCGCCGCCATGCGCCCAGCGAGGTTGAGCGCCAGCAGGCTCCATATCTGTGGGATCCCCCTCCGGGCCCTCTTGAGGGCCTTCACGAAGCTCGCGCTCGAGCTCGCGATCGTCGCCCCGCATGCAGCGGCCCAGCCTTCGAACAAATCTCCGACTGGACCCGCCCGCGCTGCAACATGCAGGCGAGCATGATTAGCCTGGCAGCAAGATCTAGACGGCGCGAGTCGACGTGGACGTCGAAATACAAATTAAAAATTAGAATTCGCAGAGCGCACTCGCTTTCGTGCTCGAGCTTCCAGGATCTTTCAGATCGGACGTCGACTCGCCGCGGCCGACGTCCTTGCAATTGTGACCAGCTTTCTGACCTTGATCGTCACCATAATCAGCGGGCCCTGCTGCAAAATTATGCATATATATAACCGCGCGCCCGCCCCCACGCGCGCGGTTTAAATTTGTTGTTTAAAATTCGCGCGCCCGGCGCCGGCACCTTCGCAGAAGAAGCCCGTTGTCGACATCCTGAAGAAGCCTTTGGAATGCGAGAGCTGGAACCGTCGCTGGCAGCGCCATGGACGAGCTTCTGGTGCCGCGGATATCGATGCGCGCAGCCGCGCGGGGCGGACGACGCCAACGAGCTGAGGATGTTCGCTGATCCAGGCAGGCCTAGGCGGCGCGCAGGCCGGTGGAAAGCCGATCGCGGCGCCGTGTGCAAAGCTCGCGCGCTTCATCGGTCTATTTTTCCAACGGGGTACAGGAGGCCGGGGAAATTGTCTACCCCCGGGCCTCGCATGCGTAGCAGCCCGCGGCCTCTTTTTTTAAATCTTCACGCCCGGCGGCCCCTCCCGGAGCCCTCTCGTCCCTATTCCACCGAAGCCCACATGCATCCACTCTGAAGAGTCTTTCATGTCGGCTAGCCGGCGCCCCTGATCACGAGCGGCTGCTACTGCACAATCCATTGCCAAGTTGAAAACGAGGCCGTACACATAATCTGGCATAATCACCTAGCACTACTCGATGAAGCCCGCGGTGCGGCCGGAGCTGCCCGCGAGGCTAGTCCGCCACGAGCTCGAGGGCTCACGGGCAGAGCTTGCGGAGGCACGAGTTGCAGGCTGCGGGCGCGGGGTGAGCGAGGGGGCCAGCGGCGGCCGGGCGGGGCGGGCGGGCGGGCGCACTCTCGTCCTCGACGACGCCCTGCTGGCCGTAGGGGGAGAGCGGGTCCGCCGCGGGGCGGAACTGGCTCGAGCCGTACGCGCTGCCGGTGCGCGACGTGTTGCCGTACATCGACATCGGCCTGCGCGCGGGACGGCGTCGGCGGCGCCGGCGGCGGGGCGGGGCGGGGCGGGGCGGGGAGGGCGGGGAGGGCGGGGCGGGGCGGGGCGGGCGGGGGGCGGACCCCATGGACATGGCGTTGGGCTCGCCGACGGGCCCCCGCGTGGAGGCGTACTCGTAGACGTAGGCGTTGAGCGCGGGGTCGAAGCGCTTGGTGTACTCGCTGCGGTTGCCGATGCGCATGCCGACGTGGCCCCAGACGTCGACGAGGTAGGGCCAGATCTGCCACATGAACTGCACGAGGCAGAGGACGAAGAGCCAGAAGGCGAGGAGCTTCCAGAGGGCGCAGGAGAGGCCGCGGTTGCCGCCGTCGAGGGCGATGGAGCGGACGATGAGGAGGGCGATCGCCTCGACGATGCACGTGATGACCTCGATGACCGTGTTGAGGGTGCGCGCGAAGGGGCGGGCGACGATGAGGTAGACGACGTGGACGGCCTCGAGGACGAGGAGCGTGATGCACTGGCGCGGGGCGTCCGAGCCGAGGCCGAGCACCGCCGCCTGCACCAGGCGCTTGCCGAGCTCGACGGCGGGGAGGTAGAGGAAGCCGCCGAAGCGGGCCGTGTACTTGCGGAAGAGCGAGCCGTGCATCTTGTGGAAGCTCTCGCCGCCGCGCGCCGCCTGCCAGACGCCGACGACGCCGAAGAGGCCGCTGCTCTGGTAGCGGAAGTTGGCGAAGCGGGAGAGGGCCTTGCGGGCGACGTTGACGAGGAGGAAGAGGAGCAGGAGGCCGACGACGGCCGTCACGAAGAGGACGACGATCCACGCGACGACGACCTTCCAGTCGGTGCCGCCGCGGTGGTACGGGGAGCCGTGGAAGCGGAGGACGCGGAAGGCGTGCAGCGCCGCGCCGTAGGCGAGGGCCGCGAAGACGTAGTAGATCATCTTCCACCAGGAGCGGCGGCCGGAGACGTGCTCGCGGCGGTGCGCGGGGATGCAGCAGGTCTTGTACGCCATCACCGCCAGCAGGCCGAGCACGGGGACGACGAGGAGCCAGACGAGGGACCAGGCGGCGTTGTTGTCCGACCAGAGGTAGAGCTGGTCGATCGGGCAGCGGTTGTCCTCCGAGGGGAGGGGCTCGCTGCGGTAGATGAGGTGGCCCGGGTAGGCGTCGCGCATGGGCTGGTTCTTGAGGGGCAGCCAGTGGAAGGCCCAGTGGAAGACCGAGTAGAAGGAGATGAGGCAGCGGTCGAAGCTGACGTCGAAGGAGACGAGCGAGGCGATGAAGAGCACGAACATGATGACCGAGAGCTCGTTGCCGAGCTTGTTCCCGTACATCGCCGCGAGGATCGCGCACGCGATGCTCATCCACACGAGGCCCGTCAGCACCGAGGCCGCCAGCGCCGGCGGGTGGTCCTTCACCGCCTTGGTGATCTCAACGCGGTACGCCGCCCTGCGCCGAGACGCGCCGTCGGCCGCCGCCGCGGGCCCGAGGGCGGGCGGGGGGCGGGGGCCGGGCCGCGCACGCGTCCTTGAGGCTCTGCGAGTCCTGCACCTGCAGCACGAAGTCGTACGTGCCGGGGCGGACGTTGCAGATCTGCCGCCCGGCCCCGCCCCGCGTCGGCGACGGAGAATGGCCGCGCGCGGGGCGGGGCGGGGGGTCACCTTGAGCTTGGGGTCCTCCGGGGGCGTGCCGGTGGCGCGGAGGATGGCGGGGTCGGCGCCCTCGGGGCCGGCCACCTGCGTCCACTTGTACGCTGCCCCCCGCCCCGCGTCGGGCCGCGCCGCGCCACACGGGGCGGGGCGGGGCGGGGGCGGGGCGGCGGACCGCGGACGTCGTTGTTCTTGTCGAGGACCTTGCCGCGGATGTCGAAGCCCTTCTCGTGGTTGCCGAACATGTCGAACTCGTACACTGCCGGCCCGTCGGCCCCGCGAGGCGGGGGCGGGGGCGGGGGCGGGGGCGGGGGCGGGGCGCACGGCCGGCGAAGTTGGCGCCGAGGGAGCGGACGGCGCCCGTGTCGTGGACGATCTCGGGGCCCTGGGCCGGGGCTGCGCGCGCCCCCCGTCAGCGGACCGGCGGGCCGGCGCGGCGGGCCGCGCACTGGGCGAGGGGGACGGCGTGGGCGAGGGGCTCGGGGAGGGGCTCGGGCTCGGGCTCGGGCTGGGGGAGGGGCTGGGGCTGGGGGACGGGCTCGGGGACGGCGACGGGCTCGGGGCTGCCCCGCGCGTCGGCGGCCGGGCGGTGGGGCCTAGAGGGCGGGCGGGGCGGCGCACTCGGCGGCAGGCTCGGGCTCGGCGTCGGCTCGGCCTCGATCTTGGCGGGAAGTCTGCGGGGCGGGGAGGTGAGGCGGGGCGGGGCGGCCCGGCGAGGCGAGGGGGGCGCGCACAGTGGGCGGCCGACTTGTAGGCGTAGTTGGAGAAGACTGCGGGGCGGGGGCGGGTGAGGGGGCGGCCCGGGACGGGGCGGGGCGGGGCGGGCGGGGGCACCCTCGATGTCGCCCTCGGTGTCGCCGCGGATGGTCGGGGGGGCCTCCACGTGCACCTGCCCCCGCCCGTCGGCCGGGCCGCCGCGGGAAGCAGGTGCGGGGCGGGGCGGGGCGGGGGCGGGAGCGGGGGGCGCACCCAGTTGACGCCCTGGCCGTGGAGGGCGGCGGGGAGGTTCTGGATGCGGACCTCGCCGATGTCCGTGCCGGCGCCCAGGTTCTCGCCTGCCGGCCGCCCCGCTCGGGCTCCGCGCGGAGGGGCGGGGCGGGACGGGGCGGTGCGGGGGGGGCGGACCCATGATGACGACCTGGTCGCCGGGCTTGATGGAGACGGACTTCTTGGCGGTGCGCGAGCCTGGCAGGAAGACGAGCACGTTCTTGATCACGCCTGCGCCCGCCCTCCGCCGTCAGCGGGGCCGCGCGGCGTCGGGGCGGGGCGGGGCGGGGCGGGGCGGTGCGGGCCCTGGGCGACGACGCGGCGGATGGCGCGGTTGTTGGCGTCCGCGACGTAGAGCACGCCGTTGATGCGGTCCAGGTACATGTCTGCCCGGGGCCCCCCCGTCACGCCCCCGCCGGCAGCGAGGCGCCGGCCGGCCGGCGGCGGGGGCGGACCGGAGGGGCCGTCGAAGGAGACGGCGGAGCCCTGGCCGTCGGCCGAGCCGCGCGAGCCGCCGGCGATCAGCTCCGGCTCCTTGCCCGGCACCACGCCTGCGCGGCGGCCCGGCTCGGGCGGCGGCGGCCCGGCGGGCGGGGCGGCGGGGGGCGGGCGGACGGTAGATGGCGTTGTTGGCCGTGTCGCAGGCGAAGAGCAGGCCTGGAGCGCGCGGCGTCAGGTCTGCGCTCGAGGCGCGGCGCGGGGCTCGCGGAGAGGGCGCACCGTTGTACGAGTCGGTGGAGACGGCCTGGATGCTGGGGGTCTCCGAGCGGGCGGGGAACCGCACGTCCTTCATCTGGCCTGCGCCCGCCACCCCGCGTCGGCCCGCCGCCCGCCACGCACGCGCGCAAGTCCGCCGGGGCGGCGGTGGAACGAACCGGCCATGCCGTCGAGGGCGGAGAGCTTCTCGGCGCCGTAGGCGACGTAGACGAAGTTGGTGCGGAAGTTGTAGCTACGCCGCCCCGAGTCGCACGGCGCCCCGGCGCTGCGGGGCGCGGGCGCGGGCGAGGCCGGCGGCACCTGATGCCCTGGATGGTCTTGCCGCGGTAGTAGCCGAGCGAGTCGGGGATGAGGGTGTCGACGGAGATGCCGCCGGCCTTCTTCGGGTCTGGAGGCGGCGTCAGGCGCCGCCGCGGCGGGCGGGGCCCGGGCGGGGCGCGGGGCACCGTTGGTGGTGATGCGGACGACGCGCTCGCCGTCGCTGCCGGCGGGGCCGCCTCGGCGCCGGGCGCGCGCGAGGCGGGCGGGTGGGCGGGGCCGCACCCGACGTAGAAGGTGCGCGAGGCGCGCTCAAGGAAGAGGAAGGAGAGCTCCGCGAAGCCGCAGTCGGTCGCCCCGCCGTCCTTGCTCACGCGCTGGCCCGAGCCGGCGAAAGTCGTCACCGTCGCCTGGCCGCCGGCAAGAGAGATCTTCCGGATGCGGTTGTTGCCTGCCCGCCGGTCGCTCAGCACAGCGGGCGCAGAAAGGAATCAATGAGGAAGGACTAAATCACCCGCGTCGGCGACTGCGCGGGACGGGGTTAGCGGGCGCGGAAGGGAGGACTGGAGAGCGAGGAAAGGAACGCGGACCGTAGAGGATCTTGTTGATGGTGTCGTAGGCGAGGTCGACCGGCCTGGTCGCCACGTCGGTCGAACCGCCCGCGGATGGGGGCGAACGGATCGGGCCAAGCTCACCGGTTGAACATGGCGCTCGCCGCCACGACGTTGTCGACGAAGCCAGCCGCCTGGCTGCCGGCCAGAACCGTCGGATTGCCAGCGGCGTCCAGCTTGTAGATCTGGCCATCGGGGCGTCGGTTACGTTGTTCCGGATTCTCAAACTGAAGATCGGGAACGATGAGCTTTGCCGCAAGACTGCACCTGGTTGGAGTTCTCGAGGAGGACATAAACCGTCGATGTCGCGTCGTCCACCGTAAGAGCAATCGGGCGAGCCGGCAGGTTCGATGCAACGGTCGACGTCGTGCCGATAACCCTGTGGCGAAAGAGGCGGGTGCGTCAGCCAGCTAGCCGGTCCGACCGTCGACGTAGCGAATCGTTCAAATCGACGCTGGGGCAGGGGTTGGGGCAGCGCACTTCTCGGCCGGCGGAGCCGCCATGTGGTCGTAATCGACTGCGAAGGCGAGCCGGGTCAGCCGGTCGCACGGCGAAAACGATGCGCCGAGTAACGGCTGAGGTAACCGGGCCGCACCATCCTGTGCTTCGAGCGTGTCCGACGGCCCGGCGAGCGCCGTCGTGGCCAGAAGGGCCACGAGGGCGACGCAGATCGCCCAGCGCCTCATCCCTTTTTTTGATGACCTGAACTACCGTACCCCGCCAGACCGACCAAAGCTCTGCCGCTCCGCTCCACGGTCAGGGTCCGCTCCACGAACGATTCTGGACGAGTTGAGATTGCACCTTCGACGGTTGTGCACCCTCTGCGCCCACCGCGACGATGCCTGGAGCGCCCCTCATCGGCCTGACGACGTCGTACGAGGCGCCGGAGCAGAAGATTCGGCGCGAGTACGTTTCCAGCGTCGCGGTGCGCAGCGAGGGCCGCGTCGGCGCTCGGCCTCGCCCGTCGCACTCGAATTCTTCGAGCCTGTCGTGCGCAGGAGGCCGGCGGCGTGCCCATCATCCTGCCCATGATCGATGACGAGGCGCTGCTGGGGCAGCTGCTCGAATCGCTCGACGGGCTGGTCGTCATTGGCGGGCCTGCAATTACTATGGCGCGCGCTCCACCGCCGCTGTCCCGGCCCTCGCCGGCCGCCAACGGGTGCGCAGGGGCTCGTCGGAGATGTGCCGGCGGACCTGTCGCCGACGGACCCGCTGCGCACGGAGAGCGACCTGCGGATCGTGCGGGCGGTGCTGGCGACGCCGAAGCCGATCCTAGGGATCTGCTACGGGATGCAGCTGCTGAACGCCCTCGCCGGCGGCACAATCTACGCCGACGTGCAGAAGCAGGTCCCCGGCACCATGGTACACAGGTGCGGCCCGCGCGCAGCCCACGGCCAGCGGCCGGCGTGGCGAGCGCCGCGGCAGCGCGTCGCGGGGCGGGACGGTGCATCCGGCGCGGGTGGAGCGGGGCACGCGGCTGCACGCGCTGCTGGGCGGGCGGGACGAGGTGGAGGTGAACACGGTGCACATCCAGGCCGTCGCCGAGGTCGGCGGCGGCGACCTCAGCGCGCCCCGCGCCCCGGGCGGCCGCCTGCGCGTCAACGCGCGCGCCCCCGACGGTGCGCCGGCCGACCCCGACCGAGCGGGCGGGGCGGGGGCGAGCGGGCGGGGGTGCAGGGGTGGTGGAGGGCCTGGAGAGCGAGGACGGGCGGGTGATGGCGCTGCAGTTCCACCCGGAGCGCCTCGGGGCGGACATCCGCGTGCCCCTCTTCCGCGACCTCGTCCAGCGCGCCGCCGCCTTCCGCGCCTCCCGCTCCTAGCGCACCGCCCGCCCCGCACCCCGCCCCGCACCCCGCCCCCCCCCCCTCCCCCTCCCCCCCCCCTCTCTCTTCCTCTTCCCCCCCGCCCCTCTCGTGCCCCGAGACGCGGCGCCGAACCGAACCGAACCCGGGTATTCGAAGGCGGGCCGGCTGGGCCGGCTGCGGGGCGGGGCGGGGCGTGCGGGGCGGGCGGGGCTAGGCCTTGGAGCGGAGGGCGGCGTCGAGGAGCTTGCCGTCGACGGCCGCGCCGCCGGCCGCCAGCAGCGGGCCGAGCTCCAGCTTCCACCTGCCCCCGCGCCCCCGCCTCGCTCGGTCGGGCCGGCGGGGCGGGGCGGGGCGGGGCGGGGCGGGGCGGGCGGACGCGTCGGCGAGGAAGGCGGCGAGGCCGCCCGGGGGCAGCTGGAGGGCCTCCTCCAGCCACGCCGCCTCCACCTCCGGCCGGTACCTGCCCGCCCCGCTCGCCCCCGGCCCCGCACCGGCCCGCCCCACGCCCCCGAGGCGGCGCACGAGCGGGCGGCGGCCCGGAGGGCGGCCCGGCGGGTGCGCGCGGCGAGGGGCTCCGCCAGGCGGCGGAGGAGGGGCCGCGCCCCTCGGCGGCGGCGCAGGCGCGGAAGAATGCGGCGTAGTTCCCGCCCCGCGCCGCGAGCACCATCTGCGCGCGCGGCGCTCGCCCCGGCGGCGGGGGCGGCGGGGCGGGGCAGGCGGGGGCGGGGGCGGACGCGGGAGGCGAGGCGGACGGCGGGGTGGTCCTCCAGCCCGAGCTCCGAGGCCGTCCGGAAGGCACGCGCGAGGTCTGGCCCCGCCCTCAGCCGCGCGCCACGCGGGGCGGGGCGGGGCGGGGCGGGGCGGGGCGGGCCGGCGGCGAGGCCGTGCGTCTCGGCGTAGACGAGGCGGTAGGCGAGGTACTCGGGGAGGGGGTCCCCCTCCCCCGCACCGGGGGCGAGGCCCCGCGCGAAGAGCGCGAAGAGCTGCGCCTGGCACTGGTTGAAGCCGTCGGTGTCGCCCTGCTCGATGCACATGCGCCCGTGCGCGACGTACACCTCCACCGCGAACTCGTTCCGGATCCCCTGCACCTGCCGCCCCGCCCCGCCCGTCACCGCCGCGCGTCCCGCCGAGCCCTAGCACTGCGCTGGGAGGAACCGGGGGCGCGCCGTCATGTCCTGGCGGATAGAGCGCATCTGGTCGTTGACCCAGTGCCAGGTGGCGCCGCCGCCGGCGCGCCGCTCCCGCACGTGCGCCAGCGCCCGCTCCAGCACCCGCTGCGGCCGCACCTCCGCCGGGTCCGGCGCCTGGCCCGCCCCACCGGACCGCCCGCTCGGGCCGCGCGGGGCCGGGGCCGGGGTGGTGGGGCGGGGCGCACGGAGGTGAGGCGGAAGTAGGGCTTCTCGAGGGCGGCGCTGGTGCCGACGATGGGGGCGTGGTCCGACGCGTCCACGGACCCCTCCTCCGACGCCCCGTCCATCCCCAGCTGCCGCCCCGTCGGCCCCGCCCCGCCCGCCCGCCCCGGCCCCCGCCCACCTGCATCGCCCGCATCCGGCTCTGCAGCGCCGAGACCGCCCCCGGCCCGGCCGCCCGCGCCCCGGGCGGCTCTGCGAAGCGCCTCGCCCGCCGCTCCATGCGCACGCGGTCCTCGTCCTCGATCCGCGAGCCCGACCCCGAGCCCGAGGGGCGGCCGCGGCCCGAGGGCGGCCGGTAGCTGCGAGGGGGCTCGTGCGAGCGGCGGACGCGCGAGAGCCTGCCGGAGGGCACCTCGGCCTCATGCCGTCAAGCCACGCTTCGATGTCCTCCACAAAGGACTCCTCGCCCGTCCGAGCGTGCTTCTCGGCCCGCGGGTCAACTCCGGCTGCTTCCCTGCTCGCCCCGTTAGCTTTCGCCGCACGCCGCACGCTGGGGTTGCAGGCACGCACCTGGGCCGCTTCTGCCTCTCTGCTGGACGACGCGGGGCGCGCAGGCACCGGAGCCGGAGCGAGAGCGGCAGGCCGACCCCGCCGGCCCAGCTGAGGCGCCTCGCGCCCGGGAGCGAGGCCGCGATTGGTTTCTCGACTCTGCGCACGAACTTGTGAGCGCAGCGGGCGTGCGCGAGGGCTCGCGTACGTGCGATCTTCCTGATCGGGTTGCGGCCTCGGTCCGCGCAGGCAGCGCAGCCTGAACCACAGGCGCGTGTACCGCAGCGTCTTCGCGTCCAGGGTCGAAGAAAAAGCGCCGATCGGCTCGCCGGGCCGCTTCCTAGGCAAAGACTGCTTGCTTCTGGGTACAGCTGCACTCATGTTCGTGGCGGCCGCCGGCGCGCTCAGGACCTCGAAGGCGTACTTCGGATCGCCGCTGCTGTCTGCGAAGAAGGCGGCCATCTGCGTGCCCAAGGCCAACAAGTCGACGACGGCTGCCACGATGAACGCGCGGCTCGGCAAGCTCGTGGCGAAGGACACGGCGCTCCTCGTTTGCGATGTGGTGCGCATTTGAGTCGTTGGATCCGCGCCGAGCTCGCTGGACCGCCGCTGATGATGTCGCCACCGCGCGCGGCGGCGCCCGTGCGGCCCGCAGCAAGAGAAGTTCCGCAATGGTGCGTACCTGTAGCTTTAGCTACGTTGTTCTGAACGCGTTCTGACGTCGTTCGTCGCCCTTTGGCAGTGATCGACAAGTTCCCGAACGTGGTTCACGTTAGCAAGCGCATGGTGCACTCCTGAGTGGGCCCGCCGCATCTCCGCGGGCGCGTGGACATGCTTGCCTCCTCGCAGGTCGCGGCGGCAAAGCTGCTCGACATGCCCGTCATCGTCACCGAGCAGTATCCCGAGAAGCTCGGCAAGACCGGTGCGCGCCGCCCCGCAGTGAGCCGCGCTCGGCCGCCGCTGATCCTCGCGCCGCGTCGCAGTGAGCGAGATCGACCTCGCCCCGGACACGCCCGTCTTCGGCAAGAAGAAGTTCTCGGTGCGCGCGGACTGAGGGGCCGCCAGGGGGCCCCGGCGCCGGAGGCGGCCGCGGGGCGCCGCGGGCCGCGCGAGCGGGGCGCGCAGATGATCATCCCCGAGGTGGAGGCGAAGCTGCGCGAGAAAAACGTGAAGAGCGCGCTCATCTGCGGCCTCGAGGCGCGCCGCCCCCCTGAGAGGGTCCCCCGGGCCCCGGACGCCGCCTGAGCGCCGCGCCCTCCCCGCAGACGCACGTGTGCGTGCTGCAGACCTTCCTGGACCTCTCCGAGCGCGGTGCGGCCTCCAGGGCCCCCCGGCCGCCCCGCCGCGAGCGCGCGGGGGCGACGGGCGGCGGCAGGGATCGAGGTGCACCTGCTCATGGACGGCGTCTCCTCCTCGCGGCCCCTCGAGCGCTACATCGCCATGGAGGCGCCCCGCCCGCCCCGCCCCGCCCCGCCCCGCCGCCCCTGAGGCGTGCGGGCCGCCCCGCAGCGCATGCGGACGGCGGGGGCGACGCTGACGACGTCGGAGAGCGCCCTCTTCCAGCTCATCGGCAGCGCCGACCACCCCAAGGCGCCCCCCGCCCCGCACCCCCGCCCCGCCCCGCCGCCCGGCCCCGCGCCGACCCCGCGCGCAGTTCCGCGAGATCAGCGCCCTGGTCAAGGAGCCCTTCCCGATCAAGGAGGCCGGGCCCCTCGCCGCCAACCTCTAGGGACCCCGCCCGCGCCGCGCCTCCGATCCTTCATCTCTGTCTCTTCCAAGAGAACACGCGTTATGTTACACTCCTCAGCTGCAGCTGCGCGCGGGTGGCGGCGGTCGCACACGCGCCGCTCAGTGCGGCGCGCCTGAGACGCGGCCCTGCGCCGGGTTGAACTTCGTGTTCCCCACCACCGGATCTAGGCGCGAGACGATGTTGTCCCAGCTGCAGCGAGTGCCCAAATGAGCAAGGAGGTACAGCACAGGCGTCGACGCAGCTGCGAGGATGGGAAAATTATTGGGTCCCCCGACGCTCCAGCTAGGTGCAACCCGCGTGTGCACGTACGCGGTGCTGCTCAGCGCATGCGCATACGCACCGGTACGGATACTCGCGCTTGTCGTCCTCCGAGCGCACGATCTGCGCGCACGCATGCGGCAATTGATTTCATGTGCAGCTGTAGCGAGTTCGCGTGTACGCGAGACGGGAGTGCTAAGCGCTAGCGACGCTTAAGCATAGACGGCGCGAGAGCGGCGGCGGAGAACTCATCGGCGCAGGCGCACGTAGTACGGGTCCTCGTCGGAGGCCTTCACGCGCGAGCCGTTGAACTCGAAGCTGTCCGTGTGCATCTGCGCATGCGCAGGGGTGCGTGGTGGCCCTCGGCAGCGCGCACGCGTACGCGAGCAAGGGCGGCGCGCCGTGCGCTATCACGAGCGATATGTGAATTCACCTCGCTGATAAAGCCCCGCCGAACGCCGCCGGAGGTGCGGAATGAGACGTAGTCGCCGCGATTGTACTTCGACATGGCCTCCTTCTTCGCTGCTTCTTCGCGTCAAACTTGGTCGGGGCGGAGGATCCCTGGGCTGCGCGTACGCGGGCACTCGCTTCTTCGCAAAATGTCGGGGGGAGCAAACTGTGCGGGCGTACGCGAATCGCGAGTGCACGGGACCTCGTGGGCGTCCGAGCGCGCGCGCAGCGAGTGGAACCGAGAGTGAGCATCCAGAAGGTGCCGCGCGCTGCGGCGGGGGGCCGCGATGGAGCTCCTCAGCCTAGCGCTCCTTGTCTCCGGCGGCTTCTCGTTTGCGGCGATTGTTGTCTCCTTCTGGAACATATACCAGCACCTGTGTTACTACACGAAGCCGCAGCGCCAGAACCGCATCATCCGAATCCTCTTCATGGTCCCCGTGCGTCCGCGCGCGCGCCCGACCCCACAAGGCGCTCACAGAACGCGTCCGAGCTGCGTCCGTCGCCTGCGTTCGCGCCGCGGCCGGCCGCGATGGGCCGCATCTGCCCTTGCGCGTACGGGCGCGTTGACGGCAACGCCGCCCGCAGATCTATGCGTTCCATTCGTGGGTCTCGCTGTTCTACCTGCCCGCTGGCAAGTACATCAGCGCGATACGGGACTGGTGCGGCGCGGCGCGGCCGCGCGGCGGCGCCGGGCAGGAAAGTGGTCGAGCTGAGGCGGCGGGCGCAGCTATGAGGGGTTCGTCATCTACCAGTTCTTCCAGCTCCTGCTGGACTTCCTCGGCGGCGAGGAGCGGCTCGTCCCCGTCCTCGAGTCCAAGCCCCGCTTCAAGCACATCTTCCCCTTCCACCACCTGCAGCCGTTCCGCCCCGGCCGGTGCGGGCCCGGCGCGGGCGCCGGCGTGCGGGCGGCGGGGCTGACGGGGGGCGGCGCAGGGAGTTCCTGATGCGGTGCAAGCAGGGGACGCTGCAGTTCGTCTTCGTGAAGCCGTTCATGGCCGTCCTCGCGTTCTTCCTCGAGGCCCGCCCCGCCCCGCCCCGCCCCGCCCCGCCCCGCCCCGGCCGCGCGGCGGGGGGCGACGGGGCGGGGCGGGGCAGGTGTTCGAGGTGTACGACGAGGGCCACCTGCAGCTCGACCGCGGCTACCTCTACATCACCCTCGTCGACAACGTCACCGTCACCGTGCGCCGGGCCCCGCCCCCGCCCGCGCCCGTGCGCCCGTGCGCGGGGCCGAGCGGGGGCGGGGGGGGCCAGGTGGCGGTGTACTACCTGCTGCTCTTCTACCTGGTCTGCCAGCACGAGCTCGTCCCCTACGGGCCCGTCCCCAAGTTCCTCTGCATCAAGGCCGTCGTCTTCTTCTCCTTCTGGTGCCCCCGCCCCGCCCCCGCCCCAGCCGCGAGGCGGCCCGGCGGTGACGGGGCGGGGGGCGGGGGCGCAGGCAGGGGGTGCTGATCGCGCTGCTGGTGAAGGTGGGGGTGATCAGCTCGCGGGGCCCCTTCGGGCCGTTCGACGTGCGGGACATCGCGACGGGCATCCAGAACTTCCTCATCTGCCTCGAGATGCTCGCCGCCGCCATCGCCCACCTCTCCGCCTTCTCCGCCCACGGCCCGCCCCGCCCCGCCCCGCCCCGCCCTCCTGCGACGCGGGGCGGGGGCGCGCAGAGTACCAGCCGAGCGGGACCCTCTCCGAGGACGAGGAGAGCATGCACAGCCGCGAGACGGTGCGCCCCGCCCCGCCCGCGGCGGCCCTGGCGCGGCCGACTCCGGCGGGGGCGGGGCGGGCAGATGCCGCTGCTGAAGGGGATCGGGTCGGCGCTGGCGGTGAGCGACGTGCTGGAGGAGACCTACGAGACCTTCCTCGCCCGCCAGCGCGACCCCGGTCCGCCCGCCCCGCCCCGCCCCGCCCCGCCCCGCCCCGCCCGCTCGCCGCCGACGGCGCGGGGCGGAAGACCGGCGGGAGCTGCGACACTTCGTCTCGCACCGGCCCGAGGTCCTCGCCAAGCGCCGCGAGCAGCAGGCCCGCCCCGCCCCGTCCGCCCGCCCGCCCGCCCGCCGGGCTGACGCGCGCCGCAGCGGGCGCAGCAGGCGGCGGACGCGGAGCGCCGCGCCCGCGCCGAGGCCGCCCTCCAGCACGGCGGGGGGCCCTCCCCGGCGCGACCCCCGCCGACGCCGCCGTTGGCGCCGCCGGCGAGCCCTCGGGGGCGGCCGTCGACGAGGCGGGGGTGGGCCCTCGCTCGGCTCCCAGCTGCTCCCCATCGCCCGCGCCCCGGCGGCCGGGGCCCCGGGCCCCCCCGCGGGGCCCGTCGCCCCTCCCGCCCCCTCGCCGGCCCCCGCACGATGAGAGCCCCGCGCCTTCCCCGTCGCTACAGACGCTGTGCTTCCATAGCTGTACATACGCAGTTCGATCGAATTCTGGTATTCGATTTCTACAGGCTCTTGGCCTTCTAAATGCGCATGCCGCTCAACTACGCAGCTCCATGTATTATATTGTGGCACGCCGGATCTGTGATTCGGGACTCGATGATTAATCAGCGGCTCTTGGTCGATATATCAGCGGCTCCCGGGCGCCAGGCCGCCGCGCCGGATCTTTGATTGGGGACTCAATAATTAATCAGCGGCTCTTGATTAGCGGCAGCCAGGCCGCCGCGCCGGGCTGCAGCTACGTATACGCGTATACGGGACACCGGCCCGGCGGGCAGCGCGCGCTAGCGCTAGCGCTGGGTCACGGGGCTCGGCGGGCACGTCCGGCAGGCGTCTTCGTTGGCAGGTGCGCTTTTCATTCTGAATAACGTAAGCTCAGCACAGGCCGCCGGGCTACCGCGCTGCCGACGCCTGCCGTTCGGCGCGCCGCTGGCAACGAAAATCAGCATGCGCAGTACCCCGCGCCGGCCCTGGCCACGGAGCCGCTCGAGCTCGGCCCGCAGCGAGATTGATATTCAGAGAGCGCTCCGGCGCCTGCACATCGCGCGCACTTCACGCAACGCGCGGAGCGCTGGCCGGCGCGGTCACCGACCGGACGTAGACGCCTAAGGCTCTCCCCGAGCTCGACCGGTCAGCCCGGCCGCGGCCACGGCGCGGCCCGCCGCGCGCGCCGTGATCATCAAATTCGCTCTCGCAGGGACCGTGTGAGCGCCTTGAGCGTGACCGCACCTGTACGCGTACGGTACGCGGTCAACTGGTACGTATACCGGCCGCGCGCGGACCAGCAAAACCCGGCGCCGGCGCCGGGTTTTCTCCGCCCGACTTTCTCCACTGACTCTCCAGAAGTCGCGGCCGGCACAGATATAAATCTATACGGGTCGAAATGGCTCGGGTTCTCATCGGCCGACTTGTGTCAACTGTGTTCGGCGGCTCGGCAGCTCATGATCAGCGCATCGAAGTCGCTCGAGCTCAGACGTCGACGTCGACGTCGACGCATGTGCAGTCGATGTCATTTCACCGCGAAACAGATTCAGCGGCGACGCCGTCCCCTTTCGACACGCTCCCCGATCACATCCTTTGCCGGATATTCGAGGGCCTCGATCTAAGGGCCGCAGCCCTCGCGCGCCGGGTCTGCCGCCGCTGGTGTGAAGCGGTCGAGACGAACAACGTACTCTGGCGCCAACTGCGCGTGCAGCTGGGCGAGCCTGCTCTACATCTCGTCCGCCGGCTCGTCACCGACGTGCTTCGCCTCGCGGCGCAGCGCGGCATTCTCGTCGGATCGCTGTCCGAATCCGACATCAATTGTGCACGTGGTGTCTTCGAACGCAGCGTCGAGCTCTGCCGTCCATTCCTCGCAGAATCCGCAGCTGCAGCCCATGACGTGTCCGGCCTTTCTCCGGGGGTCGCGGCCGCCTTCCAAATTCTACGGCTTCAGCCCCGCGTCCGTCAAGAGACACAGAAGCTCAGGCAGAAGGCTGTGCAGTTGTTGAAGCGACCGTGGAATGAATTGCTGAACGTGTATTGCGATTCCAAGTGCAAGGCTCATTTGAATGTCAATCTTGATCAGCCGTTCTTCTCCCTCTTCCAGCTGATCGAGCTCGTGGATTTCGCGGACGCCTTCGACGCCGTCATCTCGGGCATCCTGGCCCCCGCGGCCGACGCGGGCGTGGACCCCCGCCTCAAGGATGCCGCCTTCGCCGCCGTCGCCGCCAGGTGCGGGCGTAGAAATCGTACATGTATTAATTTAATTTAATTTATACTTATATGTTAGTTTACTATTGCCCTTGAAATCCACTAAGGTATTGATAAATGTTCGTATCCTGCAGCTGATACCGATATCGACGTCGACTGAGATTTTGCTTTCCTTCGCAGGATGAGGCAGCTCCTGGTTTGCGTCAAGGTCTACAACAAAGTGTTGGTTCGTGTGCTCTTCGAATTCGAAATTGATATCAAAAGCTCGAGGCACATGCACATACACGCACGTATACGCGTGTATTCGCATTGTATTGCTCACATCTGCACAGTCAGATGTGAATACGTATACGCGCCTGCGCGCCGTGTGTGACGCGCATATGGCGGATCGTCTTCTCTGCGTGCGTGCACTGCCAATTTCCAATGCGTCGTGTACGTGTTCACAGCGCAAGCACTCTCAGGAAGATCAGGTCTCTCCTCCCAAGTTCTTTCACCTGTCCGCGGCTGTTTGGGGAATTCGAGGCTCGAGCTCACAATCGCACACCGGTACCAAAACAGTTCTGGACGGCCATGAAAAGCGGTGTGTGTGAATACATATTTAATTTCCGGATGCGGATACATGTGCATGCACATTGATCAGACGGTTTCTAATATTATTAATACTAATACTGTGCATACGCGGATACTAATACTGCGACGGTTTCCAGATCTCGAAATGACGGCATCATATCCTTCATTATTAAGTGCATGAGAGCTCGAGCTCCAGCTGATCCGAATCCACGTCAAAGGCGGCTTATGTCCCGGTATTTCATTTGCTAAGCTGCAATATACATTAATTTCATCTATAATTTATCATAATTACAACTTAACATGCCCTTCATTTGCATGTCCTCATATTCAATGCAGACGCACGCGCACATTTGCAAGTTGTTCCTTGGTTACTTTGTTTATGCTGTGTGCTGGAGCGAAGGGGCTCTCCATTGCATCCGACTGGAGGAGCAAGTCCGTGCCCAACTTCGGCCGCTCAGACTTCGCTTTCGTGACGTGGATGCTACATGCATATGCGGAGGTGCGGCGATATTGTTACGGCAGGGGTGATTCCCTAGCCAAATCCGGCGCCGAGCTAGTCTGAGACGTTCCGGCTACGTAGCCTATTGGATAGGATGCTCGCCTTTCGTGACAATATCGACCCCAGCTGAATTCCTTCGAATTCCTATATCCGTCCGCGTCATAAAGTTGTTCGCCGCAGGTCCGGGGTCTGCCGGCGCCCTTGGATTCGGAGCGGCGGTGGGCGGCGGCCCTTCTGATCGCTTCAATGGACGTGGCCGATGGGCGCGTCGTTGGAGCTCTCCTGCAGCTGAGGCTTTGAGTTCGAAAAGGAAAATTCTAGATCAAATATATATATATCAACTAACTATAGCCGGCGAACTCGGAGCGGCGGTGGGCGGCGGCCCTCCTCATCGCTGCGATGGACGTCGACGAGGGGCGCCTCGTCGGAGCCCTCCTGAGGCTCTGAATTCGATACGGAAAAGTCGCCATGAACTTATCTCAACTGCGCGCTAGCTGGTTTCTCAACTGTTTTTGGCAAGTTCATGGCCTACCTACAGCTAGACGGCCGCGGTGTACTCCTCTCGCATATCGTTCACACTTGCAGCAACTTTTGATACAGGAAATATGAATTCTAGATCTGCGAATGCGTGTAAAATTGTACATACATATCATAGTATACCCCTCGCTCGTGCGTATCGATATCTGTTAGACGCTTTTACCAGTTGGAGGTGCAGCGACTGGCCGGTACGGAATAAGGCAAATCGCGTACCTCCGCTCGCGATCGTCGCCTTCGTGCCCCCGGCCCCTAGCCTAGTAGCTCACGTACGCCTGCGCTAGCGCTCCGCGCCCGCGCGTCTATTAATATTTGCATGGCGCCGGCCAGGCCTAGCAGACGATACTGTTCCTTTAATTTCTTCTTTTGCCGACTTGCCCTTCAGCTTCTGGAAAGAGTGCTTGGAGAGAATTCGAAGTCGAGCCTTCGATTCTTCGATTCCGCTCCGCGATATTCCTGCGCACGTGTGGCCTAGTGTCGAGGGCTGTCCCTGGAGACGTCTCCAGGCGACGGATCTCCCTCCCGCTGAAAAAATTCGTAAGCATCTGGGAATCCCACTCGAGCCCGATCTGACTCGATTCTGGCGAACGAACAATGCTGCTCTAGATCTTGATGAACAATGCGGAAGAATAAAGCGCATGCTGCTCCGAGGCTCTAGATCTCGTCCTTATCTCGCTCCGTCTAGATCTCCCACTTGACGGACTTGGTTCGCCTCCTATTTGGATCCGGGAGCAAGCTTTAAATTTCTCGGAGTGTTCTCAGCGCCACGGCGTGTGTACATATGCATGTCATCCTCGGAGACTTCGGGGGTACGGAAAATTTGCGGTAGCGCGACGATTACGGCAGCGCGGCGGGCCAGGCTTCCCACCCGTGGGTGCCTGATAACGCTGCGTGTCAAGCTGCTCGGAAAGTCGCGCGCCGAGCCCACCCGACCCCGGTAGTCCGAAAGCGCTAGATAGGCCAGCTCGGAGTCGACGGATGGCCGAAAACAGCGCACCACCCTCCAGTAAGGCCGCTGAGACGAGCGGCCCGCCCCCGGATCGCCCGGGAGCGCCCCCGACCATCACGGTCGCGTTTTTGAATGTCGAGAGCCTGACCGGCGTCCCTCGCCGCGTCTGGCTCACCAGATGGCTTAAAAAGAGGCATATAGACGTTCTAGGCCTCGTGGACCACCGCCTCAACCCTAAAGAGATCGCCGCCTTCGCACGCCGCATAGGCCCGCACTGGTCCGCTCACATCCCCCCGGCAGCTAACCCGCGGCCGGACACATGGAGCAGAGGCACAGGCTTCATCGTGCGCAATCAGATCCTTGGCCTCCCCGGTGCTCAAGCCACGCTCGTCCCCCTTGCGCCCCGCGCGGGCGTGCCTGCGCACGATGTTACTGTCCTTCGCCTCAGCAGCGATGCACATACGTACTTCATCACGTGCGTGTATGCCGCCAACGACGCCGGGGCGCAGCGCCGCCTCGCCGCAGGTCTCCAGGCCTCGCTCGTGGAGCCCACGATCCCGCAAGGCGCATCGCTGATCCTCGGCGGCGACTTCAATGCCTACGCTCAGCCGCTCCTCGAGAGCCGCCGCCGCGCCGCCGGAGCGCCACCCCCGCCTTTCGCTCACTGGGCAGAGATGCTCGCAGACCTCGGCCTGCAAGATGAACACCGCCGCCGCCGCCCAGACGAACGCATCTATACACGCTGGCACAACAAGACAGGCCGCTCGAGCACCAACGCCGCCCGCCTCGACCATGTCTTCCTCTCGGCTGACCTCTGCGCCGCGACAGAGAAAGTGGGAGTCCTCCGCACCGCCGGCCCCGCACCGAGGCCCGACCACGACGCCGTCTACACGCGCCTCTTCACGGGAGCCAGACCCGTGACCAAATCATCCCGCTTCCGCCTGCAAGACCGCGTCCTCGCTCGCCCGGATTTCGACAAGCGCGTCCGCGCGCTCATCGCTGACTCAATCGCGACGCAGCCCCCGAAACGGACACACGAGTGGCAACGCTGGCTCGACAAGCTCATCACCGATATCCGGTCCATCGCCCACTCCCTCCGCCCGCGCGTTAACTCGGAACTCCGGGAGGCGCGCGAAGCCGTCGCAGACATGTGGGCGGGCGCCGAGCAGGCGCTGCAGGAGGCCGGCCGCGACACCGAGGCCGAGGACGGCGCAGTCCCCTCGAGGAGGCCAAGCTCGACGCGGCCGAGGCCGCTTTTCACTCCCGTAAGAATCTAGAGCGCGCGCTCTCCGGAGCAGTCACTATCCCCCCCGACCTCGCCCGCCACATGCGCTACGCCGGCGCTGACCACGAGATGCGCTCGATGCAGCCGTACCCCCCGGCGCCAGGAGCCCCGCCCGCCTCCGATCACGCGACGATGACGGCGTTCGTCAAGGCGTACTACACCGAGCTCCTCACCGCCCAGCGCCCCCTGCCCCCGACCTCCCCCCCCCCCCCCCCATACCCCCGACCCGCCGCCGCACCAGTACCCCCCCCCACCGTCCCCGGACGCGGCGAAGCCCGCCCGTCCTCTCCACCTCCCCCGGGGCCAGTGCAGAAACGTGCACGCTCGGATCCCTCCCGTCCGCTGCCCGAGCCAGACGAGGCTCGCCCGGACCCGGCCCCCGAGCCGAACCCCGACCCCGATCCCGGTGCCCCGGCGCCCGATGCCACCCCAGAGGCTGAAGCGGCGTACCCAGCTGTCGTTAGACGGCTGCGGGAAGCTGCGCTCCTTACCCCCCTCGATCCGCTGTCTCATGAAGAAGCCGCCCTGCTCGCCCCCTGTCTCGACACGGCGCCTGCCCCCCTCTGCGCCCCAACTCAGGGCGAATACACTGCTAAGGAAGTCGGGGAGAGCCTCCAGGAAATGAATAAGTCCACCGCACCGGGCGAGGACGGCATGACCGTCCGGTTCTACCTGAAGTTCTGGGACGTCATCGGCCCCATCATAGCAGAAAGCTATAACTGCGCGCGCGCGCTCGAGCTCGGCACGCTCTCAGAACGCCAGCGCATGGGACTCATCCAGCTGCTCTATAAAAAGGGTGACCGCGACCGGATCCAGAACTGGCGCCCCATCACGCTACTGCAAATTGATCGCCGCCTCTACGGGGCGGTCTTGGCGAAGCGGATCGCCCCCGCGTGCCAGCACACGATCAGCTCGGTCCAAACGGGCTTTATGCCCGATCGAAACGGCGCGGATAACGTATGGCAGATGCAATCCGTCATCCGCTACGCCGCCCGCGAGCTCGAGGGCAAACAGATCGTCGTCCTGAACACGGACTTTGAGATCGAAAGCGTACGACCGCGTCGAGCACATCTACGCGCTACGCGTTCTCGCGATTCAAGGCTTCCCCGCGGAATTCCTCCAGGACGTTCGCGCTGCGATCAAAGGCGCGCGATCAAAAGTGATATCGATGCTCAACGGCGTCGTCGACCCCGATCCCATCAAAATCACGCGGAGCGCGATGCAGGGCGACCCGTTCGCGTGCATGTTCTTCAACACGCAGCAAGAGCCGACGACGCGCGCGATACTAGCAGACCCCGAGATAACCGGCGTACCAGCGCCCGGGAATCCCGGGGTCGAATCCAAACTGAACCAATACGCCGACGACGCGGCGCACACGATCCTGATCGACCCGCAGTCGCCGGCTTCTCCGCCTTGGCCGATCCTGCCGAGGCACTTCCGTACTGGTTTGCCGGGGTCAGGCTCAGTGAAGCACAACGGCTCGTGCCTCAGCCTCAGCAAAACGGAAGGTATGCTCGCTGGCGCCGCCGCGATCCGCCCGCCGCAGACGCTGCCAGCCTGGGCAGCACAGATCCCGATCCGCTGGGTCTCGCAGACAACGACGCTCGGAATCCCGCTCGGCTCGACAGGCGACTTTGACCCGACCGAGTTCTGGCTCGGCAAGGGCGAGAGCATGCGCAAGGCGCGCACGCAATGGAACCTCCGAGGCATGCGCGCGCACCAGCGAGCGTACGTAGCCACCGCGATCCTCGCGTCCAAGCTAATGTACGCGGCCTCATTCCTCCCGTGCCCTCCGGATCCGGCAGCGCTCGACGCCCTCAAGCACGAGTACTGGTGCGCGATCTGGCCCCGGGCCCCCGAGGCGCCAGCTACGAAACGAGCCCCGAGAGGCAGGATCAGCCGCGCAATGGCAGCGCGCCCACCCGCCCATGGCGGCCTCGGGGCCATCGATATCGACCTCGAATCCCGCCTCCTCGCGCAGGCCGGCACGTACGTTAAGGCGCTCTGCGACCCGACGTTCGCAGTCTGGAAGCTGTTCGCGGCCGACGACATCGGCACGCTCTTCTCGCGCGCCCGGAGCTCCGTCGCCCGCTCCCTTGGCATCGCCGCCCTTGGTGCACAACTCCCGCTAGCCCGCCAACCTGCGCTCCTCCCCTGCCAAGGCCCGCTCGCCCCGGCCGCACGCATCCTAGGCCTCCTCCGCCCGCGCGCGGCCGCGACGCAGCCAGCCAGCTGCCCCGCCGTCCGATCGCTCGAGTCGCTCCCGCTCACGCGTGAACGCTTCAGGGCAGAGCCCCTTTGGTTCAACCCGGTGCTCTCCCCGACCGGCCCGCTCTGGGGCACCACGGCCGCCGACCGCACGCTCGCCGCCGGCTCCGCTACGTCACCAAAAATTACCCAAGCCGGCCAGGTCCTCACTGTACCCCCCCCGGGCCTGTCCCCCGCCGTCCGCCGACGGCTCCAAGTGATCCGAACGCAGCTTTCGATGCAAGTCTCCGCCCTCGGTCTCGCCCCCCTGTACCGCGGCCCCGCGGCGGTCCGCTCCGGCCCTGGCGGCGACCCCCGCGTCCTCGACCCCCCGATCACGGCGGGCCACAGCCCCCGCCGCCCCGGCCCGACCGCGGTCATCCTGGCGCTCCCCGGCCCCCCGCCCACCGGCTGCCACGTCGGCGCCCTCCCGGACGGCACGCTAGCCGAGCCGCCGTCACCCTCGCAACCCCTCCCTGCCGCCCCCGCCTCACTCCCACGGGCACACGTCATCCTCGTACCCCCCGGCTCAGCTAAACAGAAGCAGCGCTGGCCCGCGGGCCGCCCAGTCCTCGCCGGACGCCTCGACGCCACGCCCTGGGTCCACACGGGCCTTCTCTTCGCCTCCCCTAAGGGCCGCCGCCCCTGGCTCGAGTACCGCATCTCCACGGGCTACCGCGCGCTCCTCGCCCTTCCCCCCACCCCCGACCCGGGCCCCCTCGCCCGCTTTGGAGACCCGCCCCCACGATGCGCATGGCAGACAGTGTGGAAACACGGCTGCCGCCATGCCAGCCTCACGGCTTGGAACCGCGAAGTGTGGCTGTGGGCTACGCACGCATGCCTGCCGACAGGCCAGTTCCTCCACCGCATAGGAGCCCGCCCCAGCCCCTTCTGCGAAGTCTGCGAGTGTATTGACATCCCGGAGGACACGTCGGATCACGCAATATACTACTGCGCGCCCGCCCGGGCCGCCTGGGGCGAGCTGCTCGAGCGCTGGAACGCCCACTTCCGCGCCGCCGTCCCCCTTAGTTGCGCGCACGCTATTACTGGCTTCTACGCAGTGCCCGACAACCTCCGCCGATCCCAGGGTCGCCGCACCCCACGCCCCCCACAGGCCCTGCTCCCGGCCCTCGCCGGCCTCATGATCAGCGCGGCGTGGCGAGTCCACCAAGCCACGCCCGAAGAGCGAGAGCAGGCGGGCAAACCCCATGCCCAGCTCATCTGGGAGGCGTTCGCCCGTGACGTCTGGGCCCGGGCCCTCGTCGCCATCACCAAGGCGGAGTACGTCGCCCGTGGCCTGTCCCCCGCCGACGCCCAGCCCGCCCTCGACCCCAGCGCCATCACCTGGGCCTGGGAGCCCGACGACGACCCCCCGGCCCCCCCGAGCCCCATGGACCCGCTCATCTGGACAGCCGCCGGCTTCGTTGCTACACTCGAGCGAACAGAAACCGAGACCGTCCCCTCCCGCGGCCCCCTCCTCGAGCCGCCGCCCGACTTCGACTCCCCCGACGTCCCGTGGTGACCGCCCGGCCGGCCTACAGCCACGGCACCCGCAGGCCCGCCGGCAGCGGGGCGGAGACCACCTCCAGGCGATCCCCCGCCTGCGAGAGAAGTGAGCAAGCTAGCGCCAACCGGCCCCCGCGGCCCCTCCGCACCATAAAATCCATGGCCTCGTCGATGCTGTTGAACCTCCGGTAGTCACCCCCGCCCACCCCGGGCACCCTCCATATCTGGGCCTGCGCCTTCGGCAGCTCCGGATGGTTGCGGGAGTTCCTGCAGCCCCACCGCCACATTGGTAAACAAGCACGCCGCGACGCAATCCCCCTGCACCACGCCCAGAGGCGCTGCGCACCAGACAGGATAAATCCCCGGCCGCCGCCCCTTGCGCACGGCAATGAAGCCCAGCGTACCCTTCGCCGATACCTGCTTGCAGCCTGCGTAGGGCACATGCACGGGGTAGCCGCCCAGCCGCCCGTCCGCGTACAGCGCCACCGCCTCCCGCAGCCCGGTCAACGTCTCAATCCACGCCGGCAACGTGCCCATCGGGCTCAAGGCCGACGCCGCAGGCGCAACAGCAGTCTCCGCCGCCAAGGCGACGGGCGCCCCAACCGCACCGGCGGGCGCCCCGAGGGCGCTCGCTAAGATAGCGACGGCAACAGGGTCCGCCTCGTGCTCGCCCGACTCGGTCCCGCCGACGGCGCCGGCTGGCGACACGAGATCGGGCACATCGTCCAGACGCTTCGCCGCAGGCTCATCCCCAGACGCCTCCTCCGACTCCCGAGCCCGCTTCTCGCCAACCGCGACGCGCGTAGCGTCGACCGCCGCCTCCGCCTTCCGTTCCTCGCCTTCCACGGCCATCCCTCCCAGTACCCCCTCCACAATCATATCACCCTTACGCCCCCCAAGGGGCTTAGGGGACATAGGGGGCATATGCCCCCTTGTTGCGAACTAGCCCCGAACCGTACCCCGGATCAAAAAACCAGGCCGTATCTCCCGCAGGCCCCCCTAGGGGCCTATCTCCCCTCAGTCACATAACCGACACTCCCGCCACCACCCCGTACGCGCCCGTCATGATCCTCCCGACTGCCATCACCGGCTACTTCTCGGGCGCCCAGCCCAGCGGCGACGGCGCCAGCTCCTCGTCCGCACCCGCTAAGCCGGCTCCGCCCGCGCCCGCGTCGTCGCCTCGCACCAAGCGAGGCCGCCCCTCTGCTGCGGTACGTCCCACGCGTACGCATACGCCTGCGACCCCTAGTCCCTGCCGATCCCCTGATCGCCGCACAGGCGAAGCAAGCCAAGGAGAGTCTCCTTATCTCTCGCTGTACTCTGCGCTCCCGGCAGCCTGGCAGCCTGCCAGCAGGTCCTCAAGGCCCCTGCCCCGCCGCCTCTGCATCTCTAGATCTGGCGGTCTAGATCTGGACCGGACGCCTCGGTTGCTCTCCGATCCTCAGGGGCCCCGGGCCCCGGGCCCGAGCGGTACGTATTCTTTTTTGGCCTTAAGCTTCCCCGTTCACGATACTATAGCTATGATAACCAGATAAGATGAGGCCCGTATGGCTTAGCGGTTGAAATCACGGATCGGAAGTGCGAGGCCAGGGATCGAATCTCCTCAGAGGGATTTCGAAGTCCATTCACTGGCTCGTCGGGCAGCACCCTAAGCCCCCGATAAGACCGTCGACGGTCGACCCCGCTAAAGTGGCAACGTGGCCGCCTGCACTGCGATGGCGCAGCGTGAGGGTCGTGGGGCAGTACTTCGGTACACGCCCAAGTCTACAGCCATTCCCCGGTCGCTTAGATAGGGGAGGGCAGACTGTACACATGACGGCGATGCCGTCCCCCTCCGAAAAAACCAGATAATTCCGCGGGTGCACGTGCTGGATTACGTGCCGCGCATTCCATGCCGCCCTGCGGCTTCCCACCCTGTGGGCCTGTCATCCAATTCGTATTATAGTTTATTCTGTCGTTTGCTGCGGCATGCATGCTTGCTTCAGCGCTGTCTTTCTCTCTCTACGTATACGTCGCGGGATCTTTGATTCGCGATCGGGACTCGATGATTAATTATACTATGATATTATGACACTATCGATATCTTGATCATGATAATATATAAATGTGATACCATTCTGATAATGCGCGTGACGAGGCCTCCCCCCCCCCCCCCCCCCCCCCTGCCCCCTCCTGGCCCCCTTGAGGCCAGCTGGGCCCCCTCTGCACCGGTACCCGCCTCGGCCTTATAATTTCTCTCCGAGCACGAGTCGTCGGCCTCCCTTCGGATCCCCTTTCGAATTCCCCATCCCATCCTCCGGATCCCTTTGGAATTCGAATACTTATATATATATATATTAGGCCTGTTCGCCGCGCGCATACCCCTAGGCCTGCTTCGCCGCGGCGGCCGCGGGGCGAATTCTCCGCGACGCAACAACACATCATATATATCAGCAGATGCGCATACGGCGCTCCGAGGCTCGGCACGCATTAATATTGTCGCACGCTCTCGACCGGTCAGCTCCAGTTCAGCACCGGCGCGCGGCAGCGCGGCGAAAATCTTGGTCGACGTGAGGCCTCTCGCAGGTTGCGGTTGCGCGCCTCGAATTCGCGGAGCCGACCCGTTGACGTCGTTGACGTCGCGATCGACCGTAAAGTTTAAGCTTGACCGGTCAGCTCCGATCTGCGCCCGCGCGCGCGCGCGCGAATTCGAAGCCGGCTGGATTTCGAGCACATTCTAACGCTGCGCATGCGTTCAGATTACTTAACTCACTCGGCTTATTTCTCGCGCGGGTAAGACTCTGAGATCTAGATCAGGATCGTATGCTGGAGATATCTGATTTGAATATACTGCCGGCCGTACACTCTAGGTGACTACAATTGGATGCCTGTAAACGATCAGGGGGCTGCACACGAGGCTAAGGTCTGTGACTAGACCGACAGCTACGAGGGTGCTGGCCTCTGGGCGCCTCAAGGGACGGTGTGGGCGGGAAACGCGAAATTGAGGCGGCTCGGGCGCCGCGCTTGCGTGCGAAAACGCGTATGGGTACGCTAGTACAAGTTGACTACCTGAATCAAATTCGGAACTTGAAGTTTAGACTGCGAAACGGGGCTCGAACAGCCGGCTCGCTAACCTCAGTAAATCTACTTTACTACCCATTAACTCACTCGGCTTATTTCTCGCGCGGGTAAGACTCTGAGATCTAGATCAGGATCGTATGCTGGAGATATCTGATTTGAATATACTGCCGGCCGTACACTCTAGGTGACTACAATTGGATGCCTGTAAACGATCAGGGGGCTGCACACGAGGCTAAGGTCTGTGACTAGACCGACAGCTACGAGGGTGCTGGCCTCTGGGCGCCTCCGATGCGAACGAAATATAATGAAGAGAAGCGGCATCCAATAAATGATATAAAATATGTTTGGTGTGAAGCAGCGAGGAAAGAGAAGAAAGACGATATCGATAAATCTAGAAGAGCGGGCTCGAGACTGGCCGGCGCCCTCACGGGGCCTGTGGCTGGCCTGATTGAGGAGCGGAGGCGGCAGACGGTGAGGGAGCTCGAGGAGGAGAAGGCGGCGGTGGCAGCGAGCCCTGGGTCTCGGGCCACTGAGGGGGAGTCGGCGAGGAATCCGCTGATGGGAGCCGCTCCTTGAAAACGCTGATCTGTAGGCGAGAGAGCGGGTCGGCGAGCGTGTTCTCGAGGCCCGGGACGTGTACAGCGCGAAACTCGAAATGGTGGAGGGCGGAAAGGCGGTAGAGGGAGCGGAGGAGGGGAGCGAGGGCCGGCTGCGAAATGCGGCCGCCGGAAAGGGCATGGAAGACAGGTTTACAGTCGGTTTCAAAAATAATTCGCTGCTGCTGCCAGCTGGGGCCCAGGTCGCCGCTGCGATGACGAGGGCCATCAGCTCGCGCCAGGGCATGCTGCGAGTCGTGCCCTCTGGCCAAGATCCGAAGGTCCACGAGCTGCCGAAAACTGCGCCGAAGCCGAGATTGCTGGCGTCGGTCTGGATTCGCAGCACCTTGGCCGACTGCCAGTCAGACGTAGGGATGAGCCGGACTCCGTGCAGCCGCTGGAGGAGGTCGCGCCACCATGTGAGATCCGCATGAAAGCCGGCATGAAGCCGGGCGCGATGGTGATTGGCCCGTAGAGTGGCGAGCTGCGCCACGACCCGCCGAAGGAAAAAGCGCCCCGCGGGGACGACGGGCACGGCCGAGACGAGGGAGCCGGCGAGGGAGCGGAGCTGGCCGGCTGAGGCATGGCTGCGAGTGGCCCACTCCGCGAGCTTCGCCTCGAGGTCGGCGAGCCGCTCTGGGGACAGGCGGGCCACCATCGCGAGGCTGTCAAGCTCGATGCCGAGGAAGGTGAGGCGGGTGCCGGGTCCTTCTAGCTTATGCGGGGCCAGAGGAATACCAAGGTCCGCGCAGACCTCGAGCAGCACGTCGATGTACCGCCGGCACTCGCCGGTGCCGGCCTGCCCGATGAGGAAAATGTCGTCGACATATCGGGTGGGATCGAGCCCACGACGGCGGAGGGCAAAATCGAGGGCCTGGCCGAGGTCCTCGAAAATGCGGGGGGAGGAGCGGGCACCGAAGGGGAGGCAGAGGTCGATGAAAAATTCGAGGATGGTGGGATTGGAGCGGGAGGGGAGGGCGAAGCCGAGGAGCCACCAGTCCTTCCGCCGTACCGCCAGCAGGCGAAAAGCAGACTCGATATCCGCCTTAGCCATCTCGGCGCCGCGGCCGAGCTGAATCAGAAGCTCAATCGCTCTGCTGACCTTCGTATTCTGGTAGTGTAGCTCGTCAGGGTCGATGCCGCTGTTGACTGACGGGCCGCGGTGCTTGGGGTACGAAAGGTTGTGAATTCGGCGCCATTTGGTCGAACGCTTCTTCGGAATGGCGCCGACTGGGGAGGCAACGAAGGGGGCGAGGGGAGGAGACGGGAACGGGCCGGCGACCCGTCCCATGGCGATCTCCTTCTCGACGTCCTGTCGCACCACGTCGATGTGCTCAAGGGCAGAGGGCTCGGGGCGGGAAATTGCAGAGAAGGAAGGGCCGCGGTACTGCAGCGGGAAGCCGTGGGCGAACCCGTGTGCGAGGCGGGCGGCAAGGGAGGGATCGGGGTGGCCCTCCAGGGCTGCGGCGATGCGATCGGGCCGCACGGGCGTGGGGGCGAGGCGGGGCGGGACGCCTGGGAGGAGCTCGTCGACATCAAAGTCAGGGACCTCAATGGAGAAAGGCGGCGGCGGCGGCGGCGCCCTGCCCCCGGCGAGGAGGCGCGGCCCGGCGTCCGGAAGGCCCGAGCCTTGAGCACCAGCGGCGCTCGCCGCGGGGCCTGGAGGGCCGGCCGGGCGAGGGCACGGGGAGGCGGCAGCGGCGCCTCCGGAGGGGCGGGGTAGACCCGCGAGCTCAGCGCGAGAGACAGCGCCGGCGGCGCCCGCCGCGGGGCCCGGGGGCCGGCGGGGCGAGGGCGCGGGGAGGCGGGAGCGGCGCCTCCGGAGGGGCGGGGTAGACCCGCGAGCTCAGCGCGAGAGACGGCGCTGGCGGCGCCCGCCGCGGGGCCCGGGGGCCGGCGGGGCGAGGGCGCGGGAGGCGGGAGCGGCGCCTCCGGAGGGGCGGGGTAGACCCGCGAGCTCAGCGCGAGAGACGGCGCTGGCGGCGCCCGCCGCGAGGCCCAGAGGGCCGGCGGGGCGAGGACGCGGGGAGGCGGCAGCGGCGCCTCCGGAGGGGCGGGGTAGACCCACGAGCTCGGCGCGAGAGACAGCGCCCGCGGCCGCAGCGCCGCCGTGGGGCCCGGGGGCCAGTGGGGCGAGGGCGCGGGGAGGCGGCAGCGGCGCCTCCGGAGGGGCGGGGTAGACCCGCGGACGCAGCGCGAGAGACGGCGCCCGCAGCGCCCGCCGTGGGGCCCGGGGGCCGGCGGGGCGAGGGCGCGGGGAGGCGGCAGCGGCGCCTCCGGAGGGGCGGGGTAGACCCGCGAACTCAGCGCGAGGGACGGCGCCTGCCGCGGGGCCCGGAGGGCCGGCGGGGCGGGCTGCAGGGAAGGAGTTCTTGGCAGGGAGATGGGAGGGGAGAGGGGCTGAGAAGGCGCGCAGCCTGCGGGGCGGGCGCCGGGAGTGGCCGCTGGGGGGAGGCGGCGGCCGCGCCTGAGCGCGAGGGGGCTCAGAGGGGGCCGCGCGAGCGGCCTCCGTCCCGCGAACGGCTGGTCGCGGCCCGGCACGCGTGCTCCTCGCCGTCGCGGCAGCCTGCTTGCCCGCACGCGACGCAGACGTGGCGGCGGCGGCAGCCTTCGCAGCGCCGCCCGTTGTTGTAGAGCCAGCAGACGTCCTCCCCCGGCTGGCCGGCGCCGTAGCGGGGGTCCTGGCGAACTGCGGCGCCCGCCGAGGGCCGCGGGGCCTCGTGGCGGGACGCGCTCGGGCGCCCAAGCGGGAGGGCCGCGGCGTGCGCTGAGGGCCGAAAGAAATCGGCGGAGAGGGGGCCGGGCTCATCGGAAGGCGGGGCGCTGTTGGTGACGGTCGTATTCAGAATCATTGAGTCTCCGTCGCCAAGATCGTGCGCTCGGGAGCGGTCAGCGCGCTCGGCGATCTGGCGCCGCATCCGGACCGAGTACTCGTAGGCTGATGCCCACGGGGCCCGGCGGGCGAGCGAGTAGATCTCCCACATGTGCAGGAAGATCTCGATCAGCCGGCGGTGCGACTCCTCGAAGTCCGGCTTGCCGGAGGGCAGGACCGGCATGTTCTCGCGCCGGCCCGCCGCCACCCCGAGGGCGGCAAAGCAGGCTCCGAAGTCGACGGCGTTGAGGTTGCGGGAGGAGGAGGGGGATCCGGAGGCGGAGCGCAGGCCGGCCGCGGAAAGGAGAGCGGAGATGGTGGGGTCGACGGAGGCGGGCTTATCGATCGGGTGGGAGGAGAAAGCGGGGCGGAAAACGTGGGGAAGGAGGTCAATGTACTCGCCGCTCAGGAGACGAGCGGAGAGCTCCGTGCCCGGGGCGCCGAGGGATCTGGGGAAGGTGGAGCCGCGCTCGCGATCAATTTTTGCGGCGGGTGTGCTATCGGTCGCGGGGGCCGCGGGCGAAGCGCTGAGGCGGGCTTCCAGGTGTGCAATTGCACGAGTGAGCTGATCCAAGCGCTGGGACGTCTCCGAATCGGCCGGGGCTGGCCGCCGCCGCTGGCGCGAAATTTTTGAATTTGCGGCGCCGGCTGCCTGGGACGGGCTCTCGATGCCTGCGAAGCGGACGCGTGCTGAATGCGGACGCTCGCCGAGCTCGGAGGCGCTGGTTTCTGCTCCGGAGACTGCCGAAGGTGCTGCGGCTGACTCTGAGTCGCTGGCGACCGGAGCGCGCGAGCCCCGCCTTGCCTGCGCGAAAGTTGCCGAGGAAGTGGTTTTACGGCTGCTGCTGGCCGTCATGGTAGCGCTAGCTGAAGCGCGAGTTGTGCGGCGAGGTGCCGGAGCGGGACCGGCGGGACGCTCGCGCCTGACATGCTGTGCGTGTCCCTGTGCATGGGGCTGAACGCGAAATTGAGGCGGCTCGGGCGCCGCGCTTGCGTGCGAAAACGCGTATGGGTACGCTAGTACAAGTTGACTACCTGAATCAAATTCGGAACTTGAAGTTTAGACTGCGAAACGGGGCTCGAACAGCCGGCTCGCTAACCTCAGTAAATCTACTTTACTACCCACGGATTTTTCGATATCTGGACCGGAGATCTATATTCATTAGATGCTTGTCGCCGCGCATTTGCATGCTGGGGAAGATGTCGATGCCGACGGCGAGGAGATAGAAGCCAGCGCCAGCGCCGCCGCTGCTATGGCCATCGATATCGTTGCCCGTCTGGTCACGGGCGTGCTCGCGCTGGCGGAGGGGCCCGCGGCCGCGGATGGCCATGGCCGCTTTGACCGCAGCATCGAGCTCTGCCGCCCCTTCTTCGACGGCCGCGCCGGCCGCTGCTGGCCGTGGCGGCGCGCGCATACCGCAGCTGCGCATACGGACCTCATCGCGCTCCAGGGGCGCATGCACGAGGGGGCGCGCCTGCTCGAGGAGGAGGCCGCGCGGTTCAGGCAGCTGACGAGCGCGCAAGACGAGCTCCGCGCAGCGGGGCAGCAGCACGTCTTCTCCCTGTGGAGGGCGGAAGAGCTCGTGGACTTCGCGGACGCCTTCGAAGCCGTCGTCTCGGGCGTCCTGGCCCCCGAGGCCGCCGCCGGCGTCGACCCCCGCCTCAAGGACGCCGCCTTCGCCGCCGTCGCCGCCAGGTGCGCATATGCATGCGCGTGCGGGCGGAATTTATCTACTCGCATATATAATTGATATATACGTATATATACGCGTCCCCGTGCACGGGGCCAATATTAATATAGATCTAGACGTCTAGGCGTCTCTAGACGGGGACGTCAAGAACAACTGCCAATTGATCATGACCATGCATATGATCCGAACCCAACGATTAAACTGCAACCGCCGCGGATCTGCAACTTGATCTAATAATGAAAGATACCACCGCTTATAATTATATATAATGAAAGATATTTCGGTTTAACTCGAAATTTGCAAATTAAATATTGCGTGCGCAGGATGAAGCAGGTTCTCGTCTGTATAAGGGTCTACAAGGACGTGCTTGCTGCATACACGGCCGCTGGCAAACCGATATCGCTTGAAGATCGCATGGCGTCGTCTTCCTACGGGCTTCTCGAGTTTCTTTGCGTGCGACAGTTTTATTAAATTTGCAATATAATCTACATCTTAACAGCGTGAATTTCCTGGCTTATGATCAGTGATCATATGTGCATGATCATCGCAGAAGGATATTGTCACCCAGCCTACCCGCGATCGCGTTTTGGCGAAGGGGGCGCTGTGCGGGGCCGCGGCGCTGACCATGGCTTCTGCTCGGCGCTGCCGGAGCAGGTACCGGTCTAATCGCAAGGAGCGCATCGTATTGTAAGCCTTCTGTTTTTTTCGATGCTTCTGTGTAAATTCGATGCAGATAATTTTGGGCGCAGGGCTCTTGCCGGGGCCGCGGCAGGGCTTGTCGTCGTCCACTGCCTGACGGACAAGCCCGTGCCCAACTTCGGCCGCTCGGACCTCGCTCTCGTGGCGACGATGCTACATGCGGAGGTACGTGCCGGTCCTAATCCAATATTGATTCTGCGAGTATATTTCTCCCCCATATTAATTCAGCTGCATCGCAGGTCCGGGGCCAGCCGGCGAACTCGGAGCGGCGGTGGGCGGCGGCCCTCCTCATCGCTGCGATGGACGTGGGCGAGGGGCGCCTCGTCGGAGCCCTCCTGAGGCTCTGAATTCGATGCGGAAAAGTCGCCATCAACTTATCTCAACTGCTAGCTGATTTTTCAACTGTTTTTGGCAAGTTCATGGCCTACCTATAGGTAGACGGCCGCGGTCTTCTCCTCTCTCATTTTCGCAGCTGTATAAAGCTATCTATCCTTCACATCCGATGATCTGCAGCAACGTTTGATACAGGAAATATGAATTCTAGGTCTGCGAATGCGTGTAAAATTGTACATATATATATACCCCTCGCTCGTGCATATCGATATCTGTTAGACGCTTTTACCAGTTGGAGGTGCAGCGGCTGTGGCCGGTACGGAGTAGGGCTAATCGCGTACCTCCGCTCGTCGCCTTCGTGCCCCCCTAGCTCACGTGCGCTAGCGCTCCGCGCCAATTAATGTTTGCATGGCGCCGGCCAGGCCTGGCAGAGATACTGTTCCTTTGATTTCTTCTTTTGCCGACTTGCATGCGCACTTCTGGGCAGAGGGCTTGGAGAGAAGACTGGCCTTGTTCCGCTCCGGGGTCCGCGATATTCCTGCGCACGTGCACGTGCACGTGTGGCCTAGTGTCGAGGGCTGTCCCTGGAGACGTCTCCAGGCGACGGATCTCTCTCCCGATGAGAAACTTCGTAAGCATCTGGGCTTCCCACTCGAGCCTGATCTGCAGCTGACTCGATTCTGGCGGACGAACTTCGGAAGAATGCTGCTCTAGATCTTGATGAACAATGCGAAAGAATAAAGCGCATGCTGCTCCGAGGCTCAGCGGCTCTAGATCTCGCCCTTATCTCGCTCCGTCTAGATCTCCCACTTGACGGACTTGATTTGCCTCCTATTTGGATCCGGGAGCAAGCTCTAAATTTCTCGGAGTGTTCTCAGCGCCACGGCGTGTGTACATATGCATGTCATCCTCGTACCTCTCTCGAAGTGTCATCCCAAATGCAACAACTTTTCTTTAATCCTCAGTTCGATGCTCTGGAGTCGCTGCGGGTCTAGCTATAGATCTGCGATCATCGGATATCTGGGATTGTGCCGCCGGGCTCCCGGGGGTTCCAGACTTTGGCGGTTGCCTTCTCCGCCCTCCACTCAATTTTTTCCTCGTCGGTGCTCCACGCTCCCGGCAGCCTGGCGCCAGTTCCTCGAGGCCCGTGACCCGCCGCCTCGAGCTCAGCATCTCTGGTGGTCTGGACCGGATGCCTCGAATGCTCTCCTCCGGGATCCGGGGCCCGAGCGGCACTTTTGTCGCCTTCCCCGTGCGCGATAACCAGATAATTAAAATTCCGCGGGTGCTGGATTGCGTGCCGCGCATTCAAATTCCTTGCCGCCCTGCGGCTTCGAATTCCCACCCTGTGGGCTTGTCCTCCCATTCAATTTTAATTATGTACATGTCTCGTTTGCTCCCGCTGCATGCATGTATGCTTGCTTCATGATCAGCGCTGTCGATTTCGCGGGGACTCTGCCAGGTCTTTCTTTTCTTGCAATTGGTGCAGGCCCCTCTGCCTTTAAATTTGTTATTCTTGATAAACATGCGTTCACGTTTGCTCACATACTCCCTCTCCGCCTCTCATATGTACTTCGCTTCTACAGACGATGCCTGCCCCTCCCCCCCCCCCCACACCCCCCTCCCCCTTCCCCCCCCCCCCCCCCCACCCACCACCCACCCCCCACCCCCCGGCCCCCTGGAGGCCAGCTGGGCCCCCTCTGCACCGGTACCCGCCTCGGCCTTCTCTCTCCGAATCCGCGCACGAGTCTTCGGCCTCCCTCCGGATTTCCTTTCCCCATCCCATCCTCTGGATCCCTTTGAAATACCCTTCCCTCACCCCCGCCCCGCACGTGAGAGCAGGCGAGAGTGAAATGAGTTATCGGGTGGCTGCATAGCTTCTGGTCCATCCTACGAGCTCGAGCCTGCTGGCTCGCTCAGCGTAGCCTCGCTAGCTATAGCGGCCCAGGGCTGCAGCGCCAGCGCGACGGGGCCGCCCGCCGCGTCCGCCCCGCCCTCGAGCTCTGCCTGCTCCGCCACACGGGCACCCTTCTGGAGGAGCAGCGCACGCAGCTCCGGCGCGCAGCGCGTGCGAGCGTCGATCTGATGCGGAGATCGAGATCAGTGCTTAAGCTGAGCAGGAGCTGAAGAGGGGCGCACGGTGCAGAGGTCGAAGAGCTCGTGCTTGACCTCCGCGATGCGCCGCGCGGGGTAGAGGACCTGCGCCTGCCGTGAGGCCGAGGGCCGGTGGGCGCAGCAAAGCGGAGATCCAGATCTAGAGCGCACCGGCAGCGGCCCCACGGGGTTGCTGCGCATCGCGGCGACCTCCACGTCCCACACCCAGATGAAGCCTTGACCCGCCGCTGCGGCGCGGATCCGATCCCCCTGCGCACGCCAATCAATCGCCGCACGTGCTCCGAGCGGCTGAGGGCGCGCGCGCGCCTCTGGAGCGAGGCGGGCGCATGCGAGCGCCGGGTAGCCGGAGGCGTGCGCGACGAGGAGCGCCCCCTCGCAGCCGTGGTCGACGTCCATGATGGACGCGCCCATCGCGGAGCCGTCGGCCCCGTCGCTCGAGAGGAGCGCGAAGCGGGGGCACTTCCGGCCGGCCTGACGCCGTTTCGGTTTGGAAAGCTACAGCTGAAAGGTTAGAGAACCTGCTCGAACCTCATCCAGAACCATGTCGACGCTGAACTCCTCAAAGCTACACTCGAGATGCTCGACCTCCTGCACTGGGCTCAAGGCCGTCGACGCACGGTAGACTGAAATTTGCTCTCGGAAGCCTTCGCCCAAGGTTACGCACAAGAAGCGCTCAAAGTCGCCGTTCTGCGGTGGGATAACGGTGAGCTGCGACAGCCGCAGTAATTCTATAAGTCGATTGATTGAGGCTGCCAACCTGCGCGCGGTATGCAGCAATCACTCGGTTGATGCCCTCGAGTACTGTTTCCGATGCCGCGCCTGCAGCTCTAGATCTCTCGTCTGAGATGAAAACCCGATACGTGCCAATCGAAGATTGCTGTGGGTCTTTCACATATAGTGCCATAACAGAATCGTCCTGCAGCAGGAATCAGACTCGCGCGATTGAAAGAGCAATAAGAGCACGCGGGTACCACGAACTCCGCTCGGTCGACCTCGGCCCCGGCTCTGCTCTTCCGGAAGTCCGCCAGGCGGATGCCGACTCGGAGATCCCACAGCTGCCACTCCCCCTTCATGCCGAGAACGGCGCGCTCCCCGTTCTGCGATGAGAGCACAGCGTCATGCCGCGCTCGCACTGCACGGAGTCTGGATGCGCACCGGGGAGATGCTGGCCCTGAGGCTCCCGATCGGAGCCGGCATCGAGATCTCAGCGCGCCACTCGGTCTTTGCCGAGTCGAAGTCGAGCATCTCGAGGGTTCGGCAACTGCGTTCCGGGCAAGCGCATCTCGCCAGGGCCCTCCGCCCCTGCGAAACCGCTTGCACGTGACACATATTGAAAAACGAATTTAAATCCCTCGTTCATCTCGATCGCTTCGCGATCTCGATTCACTCTGGATTTAAATTCGTTTTTCAATATGTGTTAATTTAATACTAAAATACATATTTATCGATTAATTTCTTTAACTTTTTATGCAAACTTTGTATAAATTAATGCAAACTTCGTATTAAAAATGATAAACGCGTTTAATTTAATGCATATTCACGATTGATTCAATCGATATTATATCGATAAATTATGTTCTTTGTCGATTACATATATAACTTCGATTGATTAACATTAAACTACTTAAAGAACGATATAATCGCGATTAATTCGCATAAATTCGCATAAATTCGCATAAACTCGATATATCTCATCGGTATTGAAGTAGACCACCGCCCATTTTGTATCGGAAAACGCAAAAACTGTCACAGAGTTGCATTTTGTCCAATTAAACAATCGATGGAATTGCGGATTTACATTTTTGCACCGAAAAAGTGTCACAGAGTTGCATTATGTCCAATTAAACAATCGATCAGATTGCGGGATTTTCTATTGGAATATATCGGAACTGCATCACGTCCAATTAAACAATCGATGGAATTGCGGATTTACATTTTTGCACCGAAAAAGTGTCACAGAGTTGCATCATGTCCAATTAAACAATCGATGGAATTGCATATGTTCTATAAAACAGAATAATTGAGATCAAGTGTGACAGGTAGTATTCAAATGATATTCAGTAAGAGATAGTTTTGTTTTTGAGAAAGTCAGTAAGAGGGGTGGAATGTCTGTGACGCCTGTGACGGCTGTGACGCCTGTTTTCAGAAGTCTGTCATTTTTGAAAATTTTAAAAAGTTTGAAAGTAGGTGTCACAGGCGTCACAGGCGTCACACTCAATTAACTTAGGTGTCACAGCGAAATTGCAGACCATTTCCAGTAAGGCAACTTCGCATTATCAAAAAGGTTGATTAATGGATATTGTTTTGTAGGTGTCAGAGGTGTCACAAGACGGATTTCAGTAAGACAAGAATATATTTTTGAATATCTCAGTAAGAGAGATAGATTCCATTTTTAATTGGGTGTGACGCCTGTGACGGCTGTGACGGCTGTTTTAAGAAGTCTGTCATTTTTGAAAATTTTAGAAAGTTTGAAAGTAGGCGTCACAGGCGTCACAGGCGTCACAGTCAATTAAAGAGGCGTCACAGTCAATTAAATAGGTGTCACACCCGATTATCTGACCATTTTCAGTAAGACCATCTGAAATTCTGAATTTCTCAGTGTCAACTAACTCGGAAATCGCAATACTCTATGTTTCTCCGATTTCTCCAACCCTGAAAACACACCTGTTATTCTGTCATCTATCTCATGAGATACTCTCGTTTCGCCAAAAATTGACAAACGATTTCCCATCATGCTGTAAAGGAAACATGCCGATTAACCAGCAATATCACAATTTCCATGGGACTTACATCTTGATTGTGAAAAGAATACAAGATCATTATGAGATCTTTCAAGAGATGGGATTGCGAATTACAAGGAGATCAACCCTTTGTAGATTCTTGAAAAAGAATGGTGCTAAATGGGATAAGACAATTCGCCGATGGTATACAGAAGATCGAAAGAGTCCCATTCTTAATATTTTCGAGACAGATGGGGAGTTCTTCTATCAGGATCGGTTTAATCATTACCAATAGCCAACAACTCCAACTGGAATGAGTTGTCAATTCCATTCATATCTACAAGATCACCATAATAATCGCGAAACTCAACTGTTAACTCTCTAATGACCAAATTGCGATCGGTTATTTTTATGTATTCACTGTGCTCTCCACTGTGGTAAACATACTGTCCAATATCTTTACTTAATTGCAATCTGAGAATCGCCCCTTGATTCTGTGGTTGAGATTGGGGGACAATATTGTGGTTTGTAGCAAATGGGGAGAGTTCTTTAATGTGCATGTATAAATACTGTTCTGCATTCATATCTGTCATCTTGGAAGCTTCTAACTTGTAGTTTAAGCGAGATGCCTCGAATTCATATCCTGTGAATGTGATTCCCCATTGGGGATGGTTTGGGGTGATTGGTATTCCTGCGAAATAAAGGAAATTCTCGGGGGCATATAAAGACCTTGCAGACTCTGGGAAATCGTAAATCTGTTCAGTGGAAGCCACCCACTCCACTGAACTCACACCAAGAAGTTTACCCAATCTCTGTGTAGATGCAACCATATCGAATTGAACATTACTGTAAAACTCCAATTTGTAGGAGGTAGGGTTGTAGTAGACCTTGAATGCATATGTGAGATTGTTGCTCCCAGTAAATGTGAAATTCAGACCATAATTATATGGAGTGGTGACCCCGAAATGACCTTGATTTATGTAACCACTTGGGAGAAGGAAGACCTGCTTGGTTTCAGAGATGCCTTGGTAGTAGAATCTGACAAGAAGGTGGTCTGTTCCAATGGAGTTATAGATGCTGTTGGGGATCTCTGCATACAAAACTCGACATTCTCTTGGTTTGGTCACTGGGGTTGTGAGTGAAACCTTGTAGGAGTTTTCTATTTGTCCATTTGATCGGTCTCTGCTATCTATATTGACCAGCCGAATCATTTTAATATATGTTTATAGATAAAAGAAGATGCCTGTGGATTACATTGAAGTGAGCTCTTTCAATACAATTTCGGGAGATGGACCTACTTCGAGTTTTATTGCTCGCCTCCCAAGCACCTATGAATTTGTGAGAGCAGTAAGACTGGTTTCAGCAGAATTCTATAACAGCATTCCCATGGTGAGTGGTGAAACCAAACCAGGAGATGTGACAATTGATAATGCAATCTACCTTTATTGGTCTGAATATCTTTCTGGTGCAGGAAGCACTGGTATTCCAACTGATCGACCTGCTGCTGATTATGAATCATGGAAACACATTGTGATAAGTCGCAGCACACCCATTCAAAACCACCAACAACTGGTGAATGTAATTAACTCCAAACTTGCATTGAGAGAGCCACCAGTAGCAATTCGCTGTAAATGGGATGATACACTGAAACGAGTTATATTCCATTCAACCATACCGTTTTACCTGGCTTTCTCAACCGCAATTAACCCAACCCAGGCACAAATTCAGAGATTTTTGAGTTCTGCTCGACTGCTTGGTCTTGATCCTGGGAGATATGGTAACACCCCAATCCAATCACAAGTTTATAATACTCTGACTGATGGTATCTTCACTGGGTCGATGGTGCATGGTATTATATCTTCATTTGAACCTGAAAAGACCAGGGATAGTGTTCTGTTTGTGAGAGTAAAGGAGTTGGGTGATCTGGTTCAATGTGGTGATGGTCTCCTCACTGGATACTTCCACAAAATCGTTGTTCCAGATAAAGATTATGGTGAGCATGTCGTTTATAATTCGACAGAAGCCCATCCGATTTATAAATACTATAACAAGAATCTGGGACTTTCCACATTTTCGGTTGATATTGTGAATGCAGTCAATGAACCAATTGATTTCGAGGGTCAACCTGTCCACCTCACCTTCGAAATTCGATATGGTGATGAACCTGCTGGTGATCCTGTGTACGAATACTTCAAGAGGAGAATGGCGGAAACACATCCATCTTATCCTGTTATTGCGAATTTTGCGTAAAATCAAGGATCATTGGTGAATTTTTTATGTTGCAGTATAATAAAAGAGATAATCATGGATATTACTTCGACCCTCCAACGTCTTTCTCTGAAAGAAGCTCTAACAACCCCGGAAGAAGCCAAGGCGTTCTTCCTGGACAACTCTCTCATGCTTGGTCTTGAATCCAAGTCGAAGCCAGTTCTTGTTGTTGTGAACCCAAGCAACACTTTCGAGAATAATGCTGGAAATCGCATTTCGTTCAAGCTCCCTCGCTACAATTTCTGTGGAAAACTCGAACTTGCGTTTGACCTTCCAGCTGTCACTTTTGCTGGTGATACCGACCTTGTTCGCAATGGATACGTTCGCCCAGTTGGTGCTCTTGTCTCTCGACTTGAAATCACCTATGGATCTTACACTTTCCATGTGCCTTCTGATTTCCTTGCTCATTTCCCTCTTATCTATTACAGTGAGGATCAACTCGCCAAGAAGAAGCGTTCAATGGGTATGGTTCATGGTATCCCTGCCCATGGAACCAACCGACTTGGTGGTTCATTCTTTGTTGAAATCCCCGTCCCATGGCTAAACCACTACCTACCTCTTGGTGCTCTCTCAGGAGAAATGGTGGTAACTGTCTGGTTCAAGGATGCTGGAAAGGGTTATGTTGAGACTTCTTATGGTGGTCGTGCTCTTCCTGTTGTTGGTGGAACAGCTGCTGATAAGACAGAGGATGATGGACTTGGTGCTACTGCTAATGCTACTCTTGCCCATGTTGGTCAACAGATCACCACTTTCACCATCTCTGGAACAACCCCCGAAATTAAAGTCACTTCTCCTCGTCTTTACATGCATGCTATTAATGTTTCTGATGAACTGTTTGCTACTGTCATTGAGAAGGTGAAGACCACTGGTATGGCTATTCCTGCTCTGGATATTGGTTTCGTAGACAGTGTCAATTTTGCTGCAAAAGGCAATGCTCAGCCAAATCGTATTAACCTGTCACAGATCTCTGGTCTTGTCTATGGTCTTCTTGTTTCAGTTCGTGATGCCGCAGGTATTGATGGTTTCAATGGTTCCCACAGTGTTCTGAAAACGTATGCTAACTCAAAAGACATTACTTTCACTGTTGAAATTAATGGTCAACGTCTCTATGCTACTGAGCCCATCCCTCTCCTCAAAGGTGCCGAATTAATTGCGGATGCCTTCAAGTGCTCAAATATGGACAAGGTTGCAGACAAATATGTCCTCAGTGGTCTACCATTCTGTGTTGATGGAGAGAAAGCGATTCGCAACATTGCCCAGTCTGGCTATGTTGATCTCACGAACTCCTCCTCCTCTTTCCTCACTCTATACATGCCTTCTGACCAGACAATCACAGTTAATGTTCGTGCTCTCATGCACAGTTTCATTATTGTTGACAAAGATGGTCTTCGTCGCATTAATCTGTAAAACCATTATCAGTAACGTTTCGTTATTTTTATCTATCTTTAATAAGAAAGATCTACAAAGCCATGAACGATTTAGAAGAGTTTAATGCAGGCGAAATGATAACCCCACCATTTCGTGCTCTTTTCATAGGAAAGTCTGCAACAGGCAAGTCAGAATGTGTGAAATATTGGTTGAAACAGCTGCATGATGCGAAAAAGATTGATACTGTTCTTGTTGTGAGTGGGACGTCCTTCAATCATTTCTGGGATGCAGTTGCAACATTGCAACTCGGGAAATGGGATGCTGCTTACATTTCCAAATTACTGGATGAAAGGCAGGAGAAAATCGAAAAAGGGGAACCTGTGAATCAAATGTGTATTGTCCTTGATGATTTAATAGATAATGAGTTAATAGACCTAACTCGTGATAAAATAATTGGCTCTGTGTATTCGCGCGGCCGACACTCGGCAGTATCCTGTATCTGCATAACTCAGAAATTGCGTAAGGTTTCTTCAACAATTCGAGTAAATTCGGATTATGCTGTGTTCCTGAGTGCTGCAAATCGCAAAGAACTCGAAGCCATTGAAGAGGAATATAATATCATGCGAAACAAGGACGATTTCTATAAGATGTTTGAGGAGTATGTGCACTCTTACCAATATATTGTGTGGTCTTCTGCAAATTATTCGGTGAACTATTATGTTGATAAAGCGGATCTGGTCAAAGATTTCGCATTTCCTCGGTTCCACAGGAAGCCCAAAAAGAAAGAGGACGAACTACCACCTCCACAGAAAGAGGAAGCCCCCAAAGAGGTCAAGAGTGGTGTTCATTCGAATAAACTGATGCGATATAAGAGAGGTTTGTAAAATAATCTCTGCTTCTAATAAATATACAATGCCTTCCAAACGCAAAGTTGGTGTTCCTGCCGGTGCTATGTCATATTCTGCATCCTCTGGAACCGGTTCTATTAACATAGAGCCCCTGAAATTCAATGGTGTCAATGAAGTGAAAGCATCACAGCAACAGGAAGATCCCCTCAATGCTGCTTATGAAGAATCTCCCGATGATAAAGCGCCCCAGGCATCCACCAGTGATCAATTGAATATTTCGCCCGAAGCCACAAAGATGAAGGCAGTTGGTGAAGGTGCTCGTCGAATTATTGGTGCTGCTGATGATAAAGGACTTGGTCTGCAAGATCTCTCACTTGCCCGCAAAGGTGAAGGTGTCTCCAAAGAATCCGACAAGGTTATTCAATCGATGGCTGGTGAGGTCACCTACAAGGTCGCACCTACACAGAATATCCACCGAATTCCCAAAGCCCAATGGGACGAAATGACTGCGAAACTTAAAGATCTGGAAGCGAAATCGAGTGCACTTGAACAGTATGTCTCTGAGAAGAAAGAGAGAGCGAAATTAAAGGAGATGCTGCGAAAGGAGGTGTATAGAATGGGAATCACTGGTCTCCCAGATAAGCAGTTCATTGGTAAGAAAGAAACTCAAATCGATGAGCAGGCAGTTGATGAGATGAAGACCAAAACCCAGAAGGGCACCATTGAACCTGGTGCTACCAAAGCAGAGGTTGACAAAGGTGTTGCCCCAACAGTATATAAACGACGAGTATGGCTATAATTATCTCGCATTAAAAGAGAAAGCATCATGGATTTTCTGCGCAAAATCATTGAGATGTTTAATCTCCACATTGTGAGCAATTGTCACAGTGGTTGCTGTGACACCAAAGTCGAAATCGAGTTCTCTGACACTGAAAGTCATGGATCTGGCGGTAGGCGATTATCCACAGACTCGGTGGATTTCGAGGAGCATATTAAAACAGAGACAGTGAGGCGACGCTCTGTATCTTTCACAGATCCGAAATTAAATCTCGGTAATTAATATCGAATGCTCAGTCTCTCTGAGATCTATGCTATCCTTGAAAGGAAATCCGCTGAATATGCAACAGAAGCCGCAATAAAAAAGCGTAGACAGGAACTGGTCTCGATCTGCAAAAAATGACAAGGGATTTAAGGGTAAGGTGTGTTTGATTGGTGAACCCGGACAAATTATTTTCTCGTCCCAATATAAGGAACATATCAAATGGAAACTGAATCTGTGGTCGAATTCGAACTTGCAATGAGCGAAATGGATCCCAATGAGAGGAAAAGGTTGTATGACCGCTTGTATTTCCAGAAACGTTATCAAGATGAGGAATTTCGTGAATTATATCGTAAAAAGGCACTGGAACGATATTATCGCAGGAAAGCTGCTGAGATGGATCCCAATAATCCAGTAAAACGCCCAGTAGGTCGTCCCAGGAAATACTGAACCGCCCCAAAGTCCCAGATATCCGCTGAATCCTTTTTGTTACCATGATCAATCGACTTTTCGATGGATCATTACCATATATCGAGCGCCAATCGGAAAACCCAAAGGTATTTAAAGGTTAGCCGCCAAAAAATGACAAGCGACCGGAGAAATTAATTTCTCCATTAAGTATAAGAAGCCCCCGATTTTCGAAATGAACGCTGCCGCCAAGAAATCCCTGAAACGCCTTGTTGATTGGCTTCGTGAAGACGATGTCCTGTCTGAGAATCTCGTAATTCCTGTTGATCCTGATACCAAAAGACCGCTTTTCGCTCATAAAGACGGATCCTGGACTTGGGATAAATTCGATGAAGCCCTGAAATCCGGTAAATATACTGCTTGGGGCATTCTTGCTCGTAATATCATGGTTATTGACTTCGACCAAGAGGAGGATTTCGCCAAATTCGAGGAGCAATTCCCTGATGATTTCGGTGGTGTTAATCCACTTGCTAAAACCAAAAAAGGATATCATGCTTATTTCGCTCGACCTGCTGAATTCGACACCATTAAGATCTGGGATAAAGCAGGTGCATTCAAAGGAAACCCCAAGATCGACTGCAAAACGATTGCATCCACTGGGACTGCTGGGGTAATTAATGTTTGTCCAAGTCCCAACAAAACATGGATCAGAGAGCCATGGGCATCTGAGTGTGAGTTAAATGAACCTACTGCTGAGTTGCAAAAGTGGATTGTTGACAACTACGAATTCCCCAAAGGTGCACATTCTTATTTTGAGAGGTGCGCTGAGGAGAATTTGCAGAAACATATTCTTTCTAAACTGGAAGAATTCGGTTTCATCTTGCCCACAATCATCAATGAGACCAAGATGGGATACAATTTCACTGCTGAGAACAAAGGTCTGATCTGTCCCTGCTGCAAGGGAAGCCATGACTCGAACAATTGGTATATTGTTCAAGGGAAGGAGAAGGACAAATATATTGTTTCGAGTTACAGTGCAAACTGCAAAAAGCGAAGCATCACAGTTCGTGTGAAGGAAGAGACAGATGTGAAGATCGAAAATCTGATTGATCGGTCTGCTGGATCTGATGGTGCCCATTATGATGTTGCACAGGTTGCCTATCTTGTTCTGCAAGACAAATACAAGTATTCCAACAAGACCTGGTTCAAGTTCAATGATGTATGTGGGATTTGGGAGATGGATGAAACTGGGAAGCGAATCTTTCTCTGTTTGAGCTGCAAGGTCTGTCCAGTTTATCTTCAACGTTCTGTTCAACTCGCACAGAGAGCACTTCGTGATGAAGAGAACCGCAATTCCTTGGAGGAAAGGTCAAAGATTCTGCTGGGAATTGCTAAGAGCCTCAAACAGACTACATACAGAACTGCACTTATGTCTGATCTTTCAGTTCTGTTCAGTGACAAGACCTTTTTCGAGAGACTTGATACTGTTCCCAACATCATTGGATTTACAAATGGTGTGTTTGACCTGAACTCCATGACTTTTCGACAGGGACTCCCAGATGATATGGTGAGTAAGACTGTTGGCTACGATTACACCACAGAAATTGACCAAGAGAAAGTTGCGAAGATTAAATCCATCTATGCAGATATTATCGAATCTGATGAAAACCGCGAATTTATGATGGGATTAATTGCCTATGCCCTGAGTGGTTTGACAGAAAATCAGAGATACACTTGCTGGACTGGAATTGGAGCAAATGGGAAATCACTGCTCCAAGAGTTGGTGAAAGACACATTTGGTGAGTATTATGGGTCACTGGACATGACATATTGGACTAAACCCAAGAAGAGTTCGTCAGAGGCTTCCCCAGAACTCGCTTGCATTCTTGGTAAACGAATTGTTTTCAGTAATGAAGCAGAAGATGGTGATATGCTTCAACTGAACAAAATCAAACAGGTTACTGGTGGGAATGAGATGAAGGTTCGAGCTCTTTTCAAAGATCTTGTTACATTCATTCCCATGTTCCAGTTGTTCTTGTCCACAAATGACAACTTGGGAATCAGTAAACCAGATGCAGCAATTCAAAGGCGAATTATCTACTACCGATTCGAAAATGTCTTCAAGGTCGATCCTCAGCCTGGTGAGAAGAAAGCAGACACCACTCTCATGCGCCTAATGAAGAATGATGACGATTATAAAATGGCGCATATGTCCATTCTCCTGGAAATGTGGAGAACCCATTCTCTCAATGAATTCGTCACCAAACCACCCCAGTCCATTGTTGATCAAGGTGTTGAATATTTCAATGAGAATGACAAGATTGGAGAATGGATTCGTGAGAGTTATGAACTCACCAAGAGTCAAGGGGATTTCGCCACAAGTGAGTCCATTATCAGTCACTTTAAGATGGATCACATGGGCAAATCTGATGAGAAAATCACAGAATGCACTATCTTGAAGAGACTTCGCGAAGTCTTTAATGTGAAGGCTGAGAGAAAGCGAGTCAATGGTGTTCTTGCTCGTGGCTACTTTGGGATCAAAAAGAAGCATAGTCGCAAGTTGGTGGATGACAGTGATGTTGAAGGTGGGGATGAGTAAACAAAACAGAATCGATTCTAATACTGATTGAATTTCTTATTTTTTAAAAACCTTACTGTAAATGGTTTGTGTGACAGCTGTGACACCTTTTTAATTGAGTGTGACGCCTGTGACGCCTGTGACGCCTATTTTCAAACTTTTTAAAATTTCAAAAATCTACAAACCTCTGAAAACAGGTGTCACAGGCGTCACAGGCGTCACACCCAATTAACCACAGACTCCCCCCTGTGGGTCGATGACTGTTTCGATTCTTAATCGGACAATATAAAAACGTATCGAAAATCGTTGTGTTGTGACAAAAATTGACTGGCGATTTAAGGGATCGTTGCGTATTTCACTTGACTAAGACAGAAAATGGATTATTTTGATGAAATTCGGCAGCAGCTTGTCGAAAAGAATGATATTGCAGAGGTGGCGGATTATATTGCAAAGATCAGAGCAGGTTATGGTAGAACCTATCAAAAGAAGCGTGTTTATGCAAGCAGACTCGACACAGTGAATGTATATGTCCCCAAAGGCACGAATGTGCGAATTATCAGAACCTGAAAAATGCGAAATGCGTTTAAAACGCCCAAAAATAATATGTTCCCTTAAAGTAAAAGATGCCCCGCCAATCAAATAGAATCATCAAAGAAAAGAAAAACGAAATACTCGGTCTTTTAGGAACCCTTTTAGTTACTGGTGATATTACAGAATTCGAATATGATCGCCAGGCAGCAATCCTGGATAGGAGACCAAGATTATCTCAACTCACAGAAATTACTAATCGCCTCTATGATCGTTTTGAGAAGATGGAGGAATTCAGGGATGAAGGTTTAAGGTTGGGAACAATTGAACCCGAGATTGAAGATGGGGAAGCAATGAACAAAGCATACTCTTGGTTAACCTATCGAGCAAGAGGGAGGTTATCCAAGATGGGATTGAATTCTTGGAGAGAATTGCACCCACTCTACCTCAGAGACTCAGACAGAAACTCCAAGACCTGAGAGCAATTAAGACTCGGTTGACCTTCATTTGTAAGTTCACCAAAGTGAGTGATCCAAGGGTGTGGATCACCAAGTTCATTTATAGTGATTACTTTGTCATCACAAGATCTCGAAATATTGATGTTGAACTGCGAAATGCACTTCAAGCAATGCAGGAACAGATGATGCAGGTGGACAGTTACAGACTGGATCGCATCGAGATGCTGAGAGTGGTTATAATGTCTTATGCTCCTGTGGGTGGTTGCTTCTTCTCAACACCTGAGTGGATTGGATTAAAGAGAGCAACTGTGAATGTCAAGAATATTGATGGTCAAGACTGCTTCAAGTATGCAATCTTGGCTTACCTGCACCGAAAGGACATCAATAAACACAAGAGCAATGAACCCAGCCAGTATAGAAGATGGTTAAACGAACTCAATTTCGAAGGCATCCAGTTTCCAGTTGCCTGTGATGCAGAAATCATTGATCGATTTGAGGAGCAGAACCCTGAACTGAGTATCAACATTTATGGTGCAGATAATCAAGCACAGTGTTTCTATCCTCTCCATCAATCCTGCAACCCGAGGAGAAAGACCAAGATTAACCTTTTATTAATCGAAAACGAAGAGGATGATAGAGGACATTATATCACCATTATGTCTCTGAGTCGACTCCTGAAAACCACCTTTGATAAAGCCCATGATGGTCGCATTTATTATTGTGAGACCTGCCTGTCTCGTTTCAGAACTCAGGAGAAGCTGGACATTCACTTAGAAGCCAATCGCTGCATTGATTGGAGGAGAGCAAAGGTAAATGCCCGAAATCTGGAAGTCACATTGCATTTGGGCTTCAACACCTTCGCAAAACTGTGTGGCTTCCCACTATCTGCTATGTAAAAATGGATAGTCACTCGGTTCCAATTGATGAGAACCGCAGTAAAAGAGCGGTCAAATCGGTTTCTTTAACAGTTGTGATGGGGATGAGGTGATCTCTCATTATTTCGAGGATCAGATCCACTTGGTGCTCTGTTTACCACTCTCACAGAGATCAGACCCCAAGTAATCCGCACTCTATTCACCAATATTCCAATGCACCCACTCACAGAAGAGCAGAAAGCACAATACAAGATCACTAAACACTGTTATATCTGTGCTGAACGATTTACCCATGAGAATTTCCCAGTAAGAGACCATTGTCATCAATCAGGAGCTTTTATTGGAAAAGCATGCCGAAACTGCAACCTCCACAGGAGAATCTCAAAGCAAACGAAAGTAGCAATTGTGGTGGATCACATGGATGAATGTGGACACGAAATATTCCGCAAAATTGCACAGCAAGATGATAAACTTCGTGTTGAGATTCTGAGCAAGAATTTCGATCAATACCTCTCTCTGCAATGGGGCATGTGGAAATTCATAGATGCTTCGCACTTCATGGACTTCCAGGCAGTGGATTCTGGTGATCTTATGAGTAAATTCCAGACTTTCCGAGAATTGGCGTTTTCCCAATATGGATTGGATCCTGCCCACTATGTTTCGGCTCCTGGATTATCCTGGGATGCAATGCTCATTTATACCAGAGCAAAGATCGAGCAGATCAGTGATGTAGGGCAATACGAATTCATTGAGAGAGCAATTCGAGGTGGGTTTGCTACAATGCCTACTCGATATGCAAAGGTGGAAAACCCAGATGACCATATAGTTCTCTTGGATGCAAATAATCTGTATGGTTTTGCTCTCAGTCAAGAACTGCCCATTGGAGATTTTCGATGGGAAGATGTCTCAGAGGCACTTAAAGAGACCCAAGGACGAAGTGCCTTTATTGAAGTTGACCTGGAATACCCACAAACTCTCACAGATCATTACGATTTTCCACTTGTAGTTAATAAAGAACATGTCACCACCGAAATGCTGGGTGGGTATCAAAGAAAGTTACTGGATATCACAGGTGAGAAGATAAGCAAAGACCCCAAACTCACTGCAACATTCTCACCAAAAATAACTATGTGATTTCCCAACCTCTCTTGATCTATCTTGTGAGCAAAGGTATTATAATCACGAAGGTTCACAGGGTTCTCTCATTTGCAACCTCTGCATTCATGAAGAGTTATATTGATCTAAATACGAAACTGAGGCGCCAATCTATGTCCAGATTCGAGAGTGACTTCTTTAAATTAATGAACAATGCAATCTATGGTAAATGCCTCGAATCATGCAGGGGTCGCTCTGTGGTAAAGATTGCAAACAGTGAGAAACTTTGCAAGAAATATGCTGCAAGTCCACTCATCAAGGCAACCAATGTATTAAACGAAAATGCTGTTGCCTTTGAGATGTATTCCAAGCATGTTCACTTAGATAAACCTGTTGCAATTGGTGCTTTTGTGCTGGATTTCGCGAAACTCCACAATAGCAGGTTCTTTTATGATGTGGTGAGGAGAACTTGGGAAACAGCAGAGCTACTATTCCATGATACAGATTCTTTCTGTCTCCTGCTGCATACCAATGATCTAAATAATGAGATGAAGCGAATTGCTGGACACCTGGATTGCAGTAATTATGATCCCACCCACCCTCTCTTTGATAGGAGCAATCGTTTGATTCCAGGTAAATATAAAAACGAGTTTCCAAATGCAAAGATTGTGGAGTATGTAGGTCTGAGATCGAAACTCTATGCTTTCAGAACTGAGACCTTTGATAAAATAAAGATGTCTGGGACTTCCTCCAAAGAGGTTCACTTTGATGATTTCAAGAGATGCCTGTTTGAAGGCATCACCAAAACAGTAGCAGTAGTAAACAAGCGAAGGCAAGACCACAACCTATATGATTTGGAGAGCAGAAGGGTGGCTCTAAACCAACTCGATAGCAAAAGGAAGATATTAGACGATGGAATTCACAGCATTCCATTTGGGCTCTAATCTACTTCATCAATCTTTCTTTTTCTTTGGTTTCGCTCTCCAAGAAGTAATAAACCGCGAATTAAATGCAGCAGCCATATACATCTTAATCCTGGATCATTGGGCTCAATTGCAAAGTAGTTTGGAATTGTGTTCTCCTTCCACACAGACTCTTGCATTTATTATATGAGAGATAAGGTAAAGATGCCTTCTACACAAATAGGATTGAGACAACCACCCAGAATTGTAAGAAAAGAGGCAATTGAAGATCGAGGGAATATCCTGCCCATCACAGTTCCAGTGGAGGAGAAGAGCAGTCGAATATTGAAAAGATCAGAGATGGTCAAGCAATTAATCCCAGAGACCCTCCCAGCTGAGACAGCACCAAAAGAGTCGAAGATTGCTAAGAAGTTCTATGATCCCAGGACAGGCTACAAGGGATTTACTGCAATGAGACAGGAACTACCAGAGGAGAACTACAAGAAGATGAGAGAGTGGTATGATAAGCAGGAGGTCGTCCAGATTAATGCACCCACCCTATCTCGAAAGAGAGATCCCATGATTCCAATAAGGCAACCCCTTGATACCTATGTGATTGATCTGCTCTTCTTTCCTGCATACAAAAAGCAGAATGATGGTTATGATACATTTATGAGTGCAATGGAGTCAACCCTGAGAACAGGGTTCATAATTCCAATGAGAGACAAGAGTGCTCTTACTACACTTGCAGCATTCAAGCAACTTGAACAGAGAGTCCCCAGACCAATTGTTCGCATTCAGAGTGACAGTGGAAGCGAATTTACCAATGTGTTGTTCACAGATTATTTGGGAACAAAATTCATTGAGCATCAACTAAGTGATGTTGCAGATCACAGAACCCAAGGTCGAATTGAAGCCTTTAACAGACAGATCAAGAGATTGATCACAAACTACTGCATTGCAAATAATACTGCACGATTTTTTGATGTGTTGGGTGATATTGAGTATAATTATAATAATACCATTCACTCTGCAACCAAGAGAAAACCAGCAGAGACCACAGAAGCCCACTACAAAGAGATTGTGAATATGGAGGATCAGAGATTCAAGAAATCGATTGAGTATCTTGATGCCCTGAAACCTGGAATGTTTGTGAGAGTGAAAGTTGAAAAGAATCCATTTGCAAAGCAAGGGGTTAATTGGTCTCGAATTGTTTATAGTGTGGAGGGCAGAGAGGGCTTCAAGTTCAGAATCAGAAGTCCCAGTGGTGAGATAGTTGATGGTAGATTCGCTTTTCATGAACTGCTGCCCATTAAAGGTGTTGAGTATCATGAAACTCCCACAGTGGATGCTCTTGAACAGGCAAAGGAGGAAGCCAGGGTTGATTCAGCAATCAGAAAGGAGGGCATAGAAAAAGCAAGTGAAATACCAAAAGAACCCCTCACAGAAGCAAGAGCACAAAAGAAGGGTAGAGTAGAGAAAGAATTAAAGAAGTTGACCATAGCAGGAACCCAGAAATTATCAGAAGTCAACAGTCAGAGGTGGTATAATGACTTTTCAACCACCAAAGAAACATATACTGCACCCCAAACTCGATTCAATCTACGAAGAGGGCAGAGGAAATAGATTAACAACGCTTTCGGAATCTCTTAGACCTCTGGCGAATTTTCCTCATTTGTCTATCTTTTTCAATAATTTCCAAGAAGAAAGTTTCAAGGTTTGAGACCAGTTGGTAATTATAAACAAAGAACAGTCTCACATGCTCTGGCTGTGACATGAAGAAATTGTAATAGAAAGCAGTCTTGAAATCATGGATCCAGTCTGACTGGGCAGCATGGATGATAGCAGGGTCTTGGTAGATGGGATCCATAGCAGAAGTTGGGAGAATCCAGAAACTCCTTGTCAATTTTTTATTTTGTAAGTGCCCGATCACGACGAATCCTGATTGGCGCTATCGTGGCGATTCCGAATCTGTTTTCAGATTTAAAAACGGAGCACCTGGTAATAAAATACATATGTATGACCGATATTGAAGTTTCGGTGAAGTTTCGGTGAAGTTTCGGTGAAGTTTCGGTGAAGTTTCGGTGAAGTTTCGGAAAAGTTTCGGTGAAGTTTCGGTGAAGTTTCGGTGAAGTTTCGGTGGAGTTTCGGTGAAGTTTCGGTCAATCGGATAATTCTATGAATCGCAAAATGGTTGCGCGTCATCGCAACCATCATCGCAACCATGGTTGCATCATCGCAACCATCATCGCAACCATGGTTGCATCATCGCAACCAGGTTGCGCAACCACTCAATGGGAAAAACATTGGTTGCGCAACCACTCAATCGGAAAAAAATTGGTTGCGCAACCTGGTTGCGCAACCAGCGCAACCATGGTTGCATCATGGTTGCATCATATCGCAACCATGGTTGCATCATCGCAACCAGGTTGCGCAACCATTATGACGTCATGACATCACTTGTTTCATCATATATATATATACCATACATTTCGTGTGACACTGAGCCCCCCGAGTTGGCGACCGACCAATCCGCGATTTTGTGGTCAAAATGTATATATGCGCATATATACTTGACGGTTCGCGTTACTACTGTCGGCATCGCCTAACGTTCCCACTGTGGGGCTGTCGGCATCTTCAAACGCTTGTATCTCACCACCAGATCATCAGATCGCGACCGTCGACATAGCGCTGGAAAGCGCTTAAAAAGACCTACACGATGGTGTAGGTATCAAGTATATATACGTATATATTTCATACATATATTTCGAAAAAACGATTTATCGGCTACTTTCTAATGTAAGGAACATACAGTAAAATAATGCAAAATACAGTAGCTACTGTAAAAAAAGCCATAATCTGGTGCACCATACATCAGAAGTCCTGATGTATCATACACTTCGAATAAATGCACCTGTGACATCCACTCTCATAGTTGGGGTGTTGATGTATACAAGTGGATAAATTCGAATATACCTTGTCCTCAGAGGGTAGCCAATATAGAAAACGTCTCTAATAGAGGTGGGATACCCAGAACTGTATGAGACATCACCACTGTTGTGGGCATTATTAATAGTTTCACACATAAACACTCTGTTGACACCTTCATACTTGATAAATGACCAGGAAACACCATCTTGTGATGTTGCAACATTGAAGGTCTTAATAAAAGCGTTTGTTACACCAGAACCATATGCAATTATAGATGCAACCTCAAATATGTATGGGAAGGTTACTTGGAGATACTCAGTGGGAACACTCCATATCCCATCAGGAGCAGATGCATTTGCTTCCCAACCTGTCAAGGAAGGTCTTGCTTTAAATGCCTCCCTTCCAATTTTTGATGATGAAGCAGTGAATGCACCATCTGATAGAAGATACCAGTTAGCATCAATGGGAGGTATGTTATTCAGAGTGGATGATATATAGAACCTTGCAGGGTTCTTGATTTCGTAATTTGCAACCAGTAAATCACAGAGTCTATCAATCATCACAGTGTTTGCTGCTATATATATTTCGGTTGCATCTATCATATCTGGTATTTTAGAGGTATCATCCAAAGAGTTTACTATGGTCTTTGGAAGTGGAACAGAGAGTCTATAATATCTTGCATATCCTTGATCATCATTGTATGGGAGAAACTCTTGCATCTTTTCCAGAGCAGACAGTTCACTTGCAGCCATCAACATATTGATTAATGGACTTCCAGAGGTCGAAGCAATCCAAGAGAGGATGCCCCAGCTGTTCACATCTTCATAAGAGTAACCCACATTTGGAGCATCTGTTTCATTGACTTCACCACAGGATATACTTATCACTATAATATCATCATCATCATCATAGATCTTCTTAGCATGACTGTAACCACAGACACTGGGATTGTTGTTACCTGAGATTGCACCATCAATTAGAGACATCCCATCATAGTTCACAGGTGAGAAATATGTTGGAGCAGCAGAGGTGGATCTTGCAGCAATCTTGCTGGGGATGGATTTGTAGGAGTTATCATTGGTGATAAAAATGGGCTTCATACTCACAGTGTCAAAACTTGTGATCACTACATCTTTGAGAGAGTCTTGAATGAGAGACTCACCAGTAACAGTGAGAATGGCTGTCTCCAATGGGGTCACATCATACTTGGTGTTGAAAAGTGCATTATCAATAATATTTCTGGGATTTGCAAAGATTAAGGGGAGTTGATTGAGATAAGTGGAATGCAAATCGGTTGCAGTAAGTTTAGGTTCGTTTGGAAATTCGGGATTTTTCACATTGAGACCAATCGCAATTATCCCACCAGTGGATGTTCCACTCACCAGATCAACAAGGTCAATTACTCTTTTTCCTGTTCGAGTTTCGATTTCTTTTAACAATCTCGTAATAATTATACCACGAGCTCCCCACCTGATAATGAGAGAATTACACGAAGGGGCATCTTTACTTAACTCAAATTTAATAAATCTCTATAAGTAGAGTAAACAGGGATGAGTTTCAATTACCCAGCAAACCTTCAAACCATTCCCTCATCAGGAAGAGGGAAGGCAGATAACAAACATGTGAATTTCGATAACTTGACAGCCAGAGGGTCAATCTCAATTGATCACAGTGCAGATGAACCCTCAAAGACTCACCCAAGAGAGCATGCACTTTCAATAAACGAAATGGATCCCGAAAAGGAGGATGTGAGTGTTGCTTTCAGCATGGGGAATGTGAAATCGAATCAAGTAGCCCAGATTAAAGCAACCAGGAGCAGACCAAGAAAACTGAAAACCAGTGGAACCCATCCAGATATTCCAACTCGATTCGATAGTGGTAGGTTAATATTCAATGTTCAAAATGAGAAGGGTGGGCATCAGAGTGGTTTGAGAATCTATAATGAAGGATCAAATGCAATTGCACAAATTCCCGAAATATTACAGATAGCCCCCCATGGAGAAACCAACAAAATCGAGTTCACTAACAATGTTTATCCACGAGATATTGTGGCGAATTCGGCTTCTAATGCGCAATTCGGTTTCCAACTACCAAGTGATACAGCAAAGAATAAGGCGTCTATCACTGTCAACAGTAGCCCCACTCAACCAGTAACAGTTCATTTACACCCAGACCTTGTCGAAATGGATAGGCACCTTTTACCTTTGGTGACAAACACCAAAGATCTTGGTATTAGAACCAGACAATGGCGAAATATCCATGGAAGCAATGTCTATGCAAATGGAGAGAAACTTGTAAGTGAGAAGACCATAAGAGAGATCTTTGAGTATTATGGACCTGTCCCAGTTCCCTTCCCACTACCATGGGATCCACCAGATTTAACACCCAAAAAGCAACCAGGAAGAGAATACACAGCAGATGAGACAGTTCCTTTTGGGCAACACATTGTTAGTTGGGAGCAAGTTCGCAATAAACCTATAATTGAACCCAGAAAGCAAATTGATGAGCAATATTTACCTCCTGAAATTGATATTTTGGAGCTTGACGAATACCAATTCGTTCCAGATGAGGAGGAATACCTACCTGATGGTTTCGACCCACAAGAGTATGAATATGATCAATATGATCCCAATGAGGAAGAGTATTTACCAGATGGTTTAGATCCACAAGAGTATGAATATGAGCAGAATTATGAACCCCATGAGGAATATTTAGCAGATGGTCATGATCCACCAGCTGTTGACTATGAGCAACCTTATGAACCCCATGAAGAATTATTACCAGATGGATTTCGACCTGAGATTTGGGAATTCTTCCCAGATTGGGAGCAGATCAACAACAAACCAGCCAGATTTCCACCAGAGGATCACAACCATGACTGGGATGAGATCTTAGGCAAACCTCAAAAGTATCCACCAGAGGATCACAGGCATGATTGGGGTGATCTGGATGGGATACCAGATAAGTTTGCAGCAAGCAACCATGAACACACCTGGGATGAGATCAATGACCAACCAGAATTCGCAAAAGTAGAGCCTCTTGCTACTCTGGGAGTTTCTCTTTACCAGACTTGCAATGTCCCTGAAAGGATCTTTTTGAATCACCACTATGTTCATGTGGAAGGGACACTTGCAAATTCAGCTATGATAGGACCATTGCATATTAGAACATTACCAGGCTCTTATAATCCACCACCAGAACCAGGAGCAACCATACCAAATATCTTTGTGTCAAGCTACATGGAGGTTGACATACCCACAGATACTTTTAGAGTTCCAACAGACCCAGCAACCTACCAAAATTACAATGCAGCTATACAGGTTCATGTTGCAGATGTGAGCAGTCTGGATGGATCAAGACCAATGATAGTTTTCAGTCGAGATAAATACTCCTATATTCCCATAGTGGGAACTGCAAATGATAACTATGGGAGGGCAGAGCTTGCATGGATCAAAACAGATTATGGTGGGGTTCTCGAAGCCAATCAAAGAATGGCTGCAAAAAACATTCACAACGAAAATATATCGAGAGTGGTAACAGAAGATTATTTAGAAGATCAAGGATATATTGACGAAGGAGAACTAACGAATATTCTTTCTTTATTCGTGATTAAAAATGATACAAACCTTACAGTCACAAGTAACATTTACACCAGTAACATTTCAGCAAGTAACATTTGGACAAGTAACCTATGGGCAAGTAACCTATGGGCAGATGATATTTACACAAGTAATCTTACAGTGTATCGAAATATAACAATTGGAACACAAAATACTATACAAATACTTTATAGACCTTACTATGCTGTTACTACTGTCATTGATCCAGCCCCAATTATTCCAAATTGTATATTTGCATGGAAAGCATCAGGTCAACATGGTCAGTTGATATATTATCAAGGTCAGATATATAACAGAGTTACTACACAGATACCATATCTAACAAATTATTCGAATTGGGAAACTGTTTATTATTATTTGAATGCAACCCTAAACAATCAAATTTCGATTGGGAAAGAATTAAACATGGCTTATAGGAATAGTGTTTCAATAGATTGGTCATTAGGTCTTACATTATTCTTTATAGGTAGGATCAATACTACAAATCCTTCTTATATGTTGAGTATAAGGGATAGTTCTTATCAAAATTGGATTGGATATGGTTGTAAAAATCAAAAGTTTGGTGTTTCACTACAAATTCAAAATGATATAGAAAATGCAACTCCTCCATTATTCGATGCATCATATATTTATAATTCGTGGAATTATTGGGATTTCACTGTTTCCTCAGAGCAAATTGTCGTAGGAATGGGTGGTATTGATATTGGAACATCATCGGGTGATTTTCTTCCACCTTCTAATTTTGCATCATTTGGTTCTTCTGTTGCTAATGGAGATCTTGCCGAAATTATCGTTTTCAATCGTGCGTTATCTATTGAAGAAAAGAACGCGGTTAGATATTATATACAATTATTGTATGGATTTCCAAATACGCAGCCCATATTGAATAATGAAGATCTTAAAATTAATTCGAGCAATATATTTATTGAAAATCTCACAGTTACCAAAAATGCAACTCTACCACATCATCCCACTTCGAATGTTGTTTTAGATTGGTTAGCAAAACAAACACACACAAAAGCAGATATTACAGATTTCGCCCACACTCACACAAATGATCAAATAACAGATTTCGCCCATACTCACACAAAATCGCAAATCACAGATTTCGCCCATACTCATTTATGGGAGCATATCACAAATCCTCCGTTAACCTTCCCACCTGATTCACACACTCATGATTATTCAGAGATTACAAATAGCAACCACAGGCACCCATGGAGCGAAATAGACGAACAGCCAGTTTTTGCCCAATTGAATGCAATCGGAAACGTTTTTAATGGAGTCACACTTTACCAATCGAGTAATACACCTGAAAGGCTATTTTTGAATGATCATTATGTTAGTCTCAATGGTTCATTTACAGGTCAAGACGGCACACCGATGGTGGGAACTCTTGCAGTAAGATTACCCAGGGATCCAATCGTAAATGGAGTGTATAGTGGCGATTTTAATGTAGGAATTAATGATACTTTCCCCAGTATCTATGTCACGAATTATCACCCGGGTGAAACAGGACAAGTAGCGGATTTTTCAGCAGCGATACAAGTAAATGTAACAGATCAAAGCGCATATGATGGAGCAAGACCTAAAATAGTTTTCACAAGGGAGAAAGTTGTAAACTACCTTCCTGTTGCGGGACAACCCACAGATGATCACGGTAAATGTGAGATTGCATGGATAAAAACGACATCAGGTGGCGCCTTAGAAGTCAATCAGAGAATGGCGGCGAAAAACTTACACAATACCACCCTTTCCGGTGTTGTTACAGATGATTACCTTACCAATAAAGGGTATCTTACCTCAGCCGATTTAAGTAGTTACACAACAGATGCAGAATTAACGGCGGCACTTGCTAATTATCTACCTCTAACAGGTGGAACTATTACAGGAACTGTGAATGCTACCACTCTACAAATTGGTGAAACCACAATACCAAAAGGTTACGATTTCGACCAATTAGATGTGGTTTCGACAGACAGGAGCGCAAATAATTGGAACTTAGGATGGACACCAAGAACCGGACAAACAGGATGTTATACAACACCACAAAATGATGAAGATTGTAGCGCTTGTTTTATGCGTTGGACAGTTCCAGAAGGTATGAAATCGTTTTACATCCAGCACATGCCGTGGTATAATTGTAGATACTTTGATATTTACGGGCAAACTGTGAATGGATATCAACATTTCTTAAAACGAGTTAATGATTAAGGAATCCAATCAGTTAATAATGATGGAACCAATAATACTATTTTGTTCACTTCTATCAATTGCGAATTCTACAAATATATTTATGTCCAAGGTCGAAAAGGTCGCATTCATCTCACAGGTGTTTTTGGGTGGAGCAGACAGAGAGCAACAGATAATGAATTGGGCATGATCTCTTGGGATAATGTATATAGCAAACCATCATTTTACTCAGCCGCAGACCTCCCAGGAACAGCAACATGGCCAACAAATACATGGTTAAAATCAGTAGATGCAGTCGAGCGAATTTGGTTTGGTAATGGCGATTGCACATATATACGAGGGAGACCGAATGGTGAAGGTGTGTCAATTGAATTTAGAGACTCAGCAGATGGAGCAATTTTAAAGTCTTATAACAATGGTAACTTTTGGGTGAAAAACACTATTACAGCACCCACTATTAATGCTACTACCAAACTCCAAATAAACGGTAATGATGTCCCAAAGTTTCACACAGCAGATAAAACAGTAGGAGGTATTGCATTTAATAGATGTTCTGAGGGTTGGACATGGGCATGGAGTTCAGCATGGGATCCATATTATAATTATGGTTCATATGTCTATAATAATCAAACGGATGATCAAACATCTACCGCTTGGATTGACTTCGATATACCCGATGGATACCACACAGGAACAGCATTTTTAACCTATTTACCTTGGACTAACTCACGAATTTTTGAAATTTGGGGAGTGAATCGACAAGGGAATGAAGTTTTTATTACATCAGTAAATAGTTATCAACCATACAGCACATCTCCTGATGGTAACCACAGTGGTATAAATAATGTTCCAATACATCTTGGTAATCGATTCCTCACAATTCGGATTAGACCAAAGATTGGAAGAGTTCATATTATGGGTATTAGTTACATGAAAATTTGGGTTGGAAATAGTTATGGCGGTCACACCGGCTATATTCATTGGAATAACGTTTATAGCAAACCCAATATCTTAACAGGAGCATTGGATCTTTGGTTTAACTCTAATGATGGATATAATCGTATCTATTTTACGAATAATAGCACCACGTATTTTAAAGGAAGAGGAACTTATCCAATAAGATTTCGAAATGAATTAGATTCTGATATTTGTTATATCGATCATGACGGGCGCTTGTGGATTAACAATTATCTTTATCAAGGAAGTGACATAAGATACAAAACAGATATTAAAAAGATAACCGGCGCTCTTTCAGCAATTGAGAAATTAGAAGGAGTGAGTTATAAACGAATTGGAAATGAAAAACACGGAACAAAATTAGGTTTAATTGCGCAAGATGTAGAAAAGATAATACCAGAGGTTATTAACGTGAAACAAGATGATGGCTATTTAGGTATCGAATACACGGGTTTAATTCCAGTTCTCATAGAAGCCGTTAAAGAATTATCCCAGAAATGCAAACATTTAACGCAAACTTGTGAAAATCTCCAAAGTCAAATAGACCAAATTAAAAATGTCACAGTATAATAAATGGCGACCTATCCACTTGGTGGATCTCCTTCTATTACTTCTGAGCCTGTCGCTCTTGCATTCGATACTATCAAACTTGTAGCCGCACTACAAACTGTCGAAAAAACGATACAGCAAACCAACAAACTGTCACCGGTTGTTCATGAATATAAAAACCTTTTGGTTAATGTCCTTGCGCAATCGGCTTATGGTGACCCAGTAACAAAATATGGTGAATGTGATTCTAACCTCAAAGCGATGACATCCAACATCCAATGTCTAACAACCGCTTACCAATCTCTTGGATCCAATCTAATTGCTTTGGCTTGAATGGTGTTTATTTTTCTTTCCTTCTTAGTAAAAGAAGCAATGGGTGAATATAATCGAGTTCAACTTCCAATATATTCCCTTGGATCCCCTGCTATGCACTTTCGCCAGCATGAAGTTAATGATGAGGTTCGTGGTTTAGAATCAACAGAGAGACCCAATTCCAATGGTAACTCCTTTGATAAGAATTCGATTATTCGAGTTAAAGAACTGAGAGCAGACAAGAATTCTGGTGTGGTTAAAACAACTCGACTCCTTGTCTCAAATGCGAATTTCTTCCAACCTACTAATGGAGGTCCTGATGCTTACAGTGTTGATCTGAAAGCCCTTGATTTCGATAAGAATTCTGCTGCTGTTACTGTGAGATCAGGAGGAGCATTTATTGGGGGTGGCTGTCGAATTTCAGGTCAACTTTCATCCTCAATTTCGTATAATGATGTCCCAGATACTCTTGAACAAAATGCTGAGAACCCACAACGAATTCGTTTCTACACACCTGTTGCACAGCAACCTTTTCTTCACTTCTATGTTACTTCCTCTGTGACTCTTGAAAACTCGGAATTGGTCTCCATTACAGGAACTGATCGAGTAAGAAGAAATATTCCTCTTCCCACAGCAATGCTTTCGATGTGTAGAGCAAACAACAATCAAACAGGTCATAATTACCTATTCTTTGTTCAAGCATCAAATCATTTCGGTCGAGGATATTGTGTATATAACAATTTGACATTTACCTATGATCTGTTTGTCACTGAGGTAGGAGTTTATAATACTATGATAATTGGACTGAGAACAGATATAGCAGCTGTTTCGGCACTTCGAGGGTAAACGTTGCAGATATCTTCACAACAGGGTTTTACCAGGAACCAGATGTGATTGATGACCCAACCCCATAAATTATATATCACTTTAATGTAAAATGGCTGCCCCAATACCAGAACGAATTATTACACCCCAACTATCATTAGCAGCACCTGCGAATCACGTTTTGCAGCATGCTACCTTTGATGATGTAGAAGGTCTCCAATCCACAGAAGTGCAACCTACCATGAATACATTTGGTTCCACCCACAAACTGAGATTGCAGGAACTCAGGTGTGATAAAAATAATGGTATAGTTAAGACAACGAAACTCCTTGTCACAAATGCAAACTTTTCTGCCCACTATGGAGACCCAGACAGTTATGGTGATCCTCTTTCTACTTATTCTTTTGAATCTCGGTCGGGAGCTATTAACTGCAAAACGGGGGGAGCATATATTGGTGATGGTCTTCGGATTGGTGGAGCTGTTGGTGCGCCTCTTTTCGTAAATGATCAACCCAATCCCATTGATCCCAACACCAGAATTCGCACCTATGTCCCCAGTATGAATGCACCATATATTATCAAGATCTTCCCAATTGTTGTGAATGAGCAGACATCAGTAGTTGATTCTCTTGTTGAGATTGGTGACCACTACAAGGTGGTTGTCGATATCCCACCAGATGTTTATGCTGTCTGTCAAGTAGAGGGTGGAACCCCAAATATTGCAGTTGTGATCACTCCATATGACAATTTCGGAATCGCTTATCATGGTGTGAATTTCGGTCTTGAAGATTACCAGTTCTTGGTGAGAGCCACCAGATTTGGTATCTACAAATGCATTCTCTATGCTGAGAGAACCGATGCTATTGCAAAACAGAATACATATGCAGAATATTACGGCACAAATCGCTACTTCCCCATTTTCGGCAGGATACTGCTCCATAGAAATCTCAGGTATATATAGAGAGAGGGATGGATGATAAAACAAAGAAATTCATAGAGTCTGCAATGATGGTTCATGGTGATGCTAAATTCGATTACAGTGAGACAGTCTATAAGAAAGCACAAGAGAAGGTCTCTGTTAGATGCCTCAAATGCAACAAGATCCTCCAAACCTACCCATTTAATCATGTAAGGGGAAGTGGATGCAGAGAGTGCAACAAGAAATCCTCTCATGCTTACAGAAAAAAGACTACATCAGGAATTGTGATAGATGATAAACCAGTAGTATTATATTTTGATTAGATCTTTGAGAGAGAAATGAGGATCTTTCCCCATTTTCCCTTTGTGATTATGCATGTATCAAAGCAGTTTGGACAGGTCTTGTGGTAGTGCAGCAGAATGATATCCACCAACTCATATGGTAGCACTCTTGCTAAGATGGTTCGCATTCTACCAATCGCGTTTTTTAATTTTTCTAAATTATTCATAAATGAATACTCATCGAGGCTTCCATGTGATGCTGGATTACAAATTCAGAACCCAATTAGCAGTAGGAATGGAGGACTTGGAGACAACAACCAGGTGGTTAATGCAGTTCTTGCAAACTATTATTCAAGAGCAAGGTATTCGAGTAGTTCACAAGCATTGCGAGATTTTCGATGGTGGTATTTCTCCTCCTGGTTTTGCAATGGTTCTTCTGCTGGATGAGAGCCATTGCACTGCTCATTGTTACTCAAATGAAGGTATGTTGGCGATTGATATATTCAGTTGTGGATTAGAAGCAGAGAGGAAAACCACGAGAGTATCTCATGAGATAGATGACAGAATAACAGGTGTGTTTTCAGGGTTGGAGAAATCGGAGAAACATAGAGTATTGCGATTTCCGAGTTAGTTGACACTGAGAAATTCAGAATTTCAGATGGTCTTACTGAAAATGGTCAGATAATCGGGTGTGACACCTATTTAATTGACTGTGACGCCTCTTTAATTGACTGTGACGCCTGTGACGCCTGTGACGCCTACTTTCAAACTTTCTAAAATTTTCAAAAATGACAGACTTCTTAAAACAGCCGTCACAGCCGTCACAGGCGTCACACCCAATTAAAAATGGAATCTATCTCTCTTACTGAGATATTCAAAAATATATTCTTGTCTTACTGAAATCCGTCTTGTGACACCTCTGACACCTACAAAACAATATCCATTAATCAACCTTTTTGATAATGCGAAGTTGCCTTACTGGAAATGGTCTGCAATTTCGCTGTGACACCTAAGTTAATTGAGTGTGACGCCTGTGACGCCTGTGACACCTACTTTCAAACTTTTTAAAATTTTCAAAAATGACAGACTTCTGAAAACAGGCGTCACAGCCGTCACAGGCGTCACAGACATTCCACCCCTCTTACTGACTTTCTCAAAAACAAAACTATCTCTTACTGAATATCATTTGAATACTACCTGTCACACTTGATCTCAATTATTCTGTTTTATAGAACATATGCAATTCCATCGATTGTTTAATTGGACATGATGCAACTCTGTGACACTTTTTCGGTGCAAAAATGTAAATCCGCAATTCCATCGATTGTTTAATTGGACGTGATGCAGTTCCGATATATTCCAATAGAAAATCCCGCAATCTGATCGATTGTTTAATTGGACATAATGCAACTCTGTGACACTTTTTCGGTGCAAAAATGTAAATCCGCAATTCCATCGATTGTTTAATTGGACAAAATGCAACTCTGTGACAGTTTTTGCGTTTTCCGATACAAAATGGGCGGTGGTCTACTTCAATACCGATGAGATATATCGAGTTTATGCGAATTTATGCGAATTTATGCGAATTAATCGCGATTATATCGTTCTTTAAGTAGTTTAATGTTAATCAATCGAAGTTATATATGTAATCGACAAAGAACATAATTTATCGATATAATATCGATTGAATCAATCGTGAATATGCATTAAATTAAACGCGTTTATCATTTTTAATACGAAGTTTGCATTAATTTATACAAAGTTTGCATAAAAAGTTAAAGAAATTAATCGATAAATATGTATTTTAGTATTAAATTAACACATATTGAAAAACGAATTTAAATCCAGAGTGAATCGAGATCGCGAAGCGATCGAGATGAACGAGGGATTTAAATTCGTTTTTCAATATGTGT
>QPMI01000509.1:0-20118 GCA_004431415.1 Cyanophora paradoxa
GCCGCCGCCTCCCGCCCCGCCCCATGCTCGCGGCGCGGAGTCCTCGGATTCCGACTCGGATTCCGAGGCGGAGCGCAAGGCCGAGGCCGCCGCCGCGGCCCGGGCGCTGGACTTCACGGAGGAGAGCTGGAGCGGGCGGCGGAGCCTGCCGCGCGCCGGCCAGGCGATGGGCCGCGGCCTTCCAGGCGGCGATCGGCGAGGCGACGGCCTCCGCCTCGGCGCCCGGGCCGGCGGCAGCATGATCACGGCGGAGGGCCTCGCGCGCGCCATGCGCCGTGGCCCAGGCCCAGCCCAGGCGAAGGGCAAGGGCAAGGGCAAGGCCGCCTACATCGACCTGCGGTTCGAGGAGGAGGAGGCGGGTGCCCCGGCGGCGCGGCGCGATCTCGGCGAGGAGATGGAGGCGGCGGCCCCCCAAGCACCGTGCCCTCCCCGCCCTAATTTCTGAGCCTAGGGCGTTCCAGAGGCGCCAAGAATGACCCTGCCCACAGAGGAGGAGCTGGAGGCGAGCGCGAGATGGAGGATGGAGCCGCGCTGGCGGCGGCGGCGGACGCGAAGGCCTCGCGCGAGCTGGAGGTGGCGGAGGGAGTACGCGATGGAGCTGGAGCGCCGAGCGCGAGCGCGAGGGCGAGCCCGATGCGAGCTGGCGGCGACGGTGGAGGCGGGGGCGGGGGACACCTTCGAGCCCGAGCCCCCCGTCGACGAGTTCTACCCCCTCCCGCCCTCCCCCTCCCTCGACGGCGCCCCGCCGCCGCCATCGAGGAGTTCTCGGACGACGAGCCCGGCGACGCCGGCCCCAGGCCGCCCCTCGTCTCCCCCGCCGCCCGCCGCCCCCGTGCCCCCCGCCAGCCCCGCCGCCTCCGACGTCTCCTGGCGCCCGAGCGGCAACCCCTCGGCCTTCAGTCCCTTCCGCCCCTCGCAGCCCTCGCAGCGCCCGCCGCCCTCCGTCCAGGGTACCCCCCTCGCCCGCCCCATCCCCTCGCCGCCGCGGGCACGCCCGTCGCCACGCCCGCCTCCTCCCTCGGCCACATGCCCCTCCGCCCCCTCCGGCCCCCCGCGCCGGCCGCCTCTCCCGCCGGCCCAGCAGCGGCGCGAGCCGCGAGCGGCAGCTGCTGCGCGATCAGCGGGCGGAGGCGGAGGCGGACCACGACGACGGCCAGGCGTCGGAGAGCGACGGCGAGCCGCCGCGCGCCACCAGGCTGGAGCTGGCGCGGGCGGAGCTGGCGGTGCAGCCGCGCGAGGCGCCCGAGATCGACATGTCCAAGTACGACGACGTGACAACGTACAGCAAGGACAACAAGTCCAAGAAGGAGGCGGCCATTCAGATGCGCTCCGCCTCTTCGTCAAGAACAACGTGCGCCCCGCCCCCCTTAGCTGCGCGCCCCGCCCCCTTAGAGGCCGGAGCGGCCGTGGCCCAGCTGCTTAAGGCGCTGGGCCGAGCCGCCTTCGGCCGGTGCGCCCCCCTCCCGCGTTCGAACCCCGCTAACCCCTTTTGCCGGCGCAGCGGATCGTGCGCCAGAGACCCTACGGCCCGAACTCCCCCCACCTTCTACGAGCTCCGAACCTCTTCGTGTACGACAAGGTCAGCGCGAACAGGCACGCCGGGCGCGGGACGATGAAGGAGGTCATCCAGCTGCTGGCGATGACCTTCCACAAGACCTACGAGTCCAACCCCGGCTCCTTCGAGTTCACCTTCTCGAAGGAGGTGCTCTCGGGGCGGACGCGCACGTTCGTGGAGGAGTCCCTCCAGCTCGAGGACGTCTGCCCGAGATGCCCGTCATCCCGGCTTCGCCTTCGCCTGCGACACGCGTGCGCCGCCCGTACCCCTGCGCCCCGCCCCGTACCCCCGCCGACGCCCCTTGCGCAGATTTCGTGGTGCGGGCGCCGCAGGACAGCACGGGCAGCGCCTGCGTCCTCGTCATGACGCACGAGGAGGCACGGGAGCGGTACGCGGGCTACATGAACACCTGCTACATCCAGGGGCGCCTGCCCGCGGGCATCGAGGAGGCGACCGAGACCTGCGACTGGCCCACCGTGTACGGCATGCTGCACCCCTTCATGCCCAACGTCGTCAAGCACCTGGCGGACAACGGCTACGTGACGGCCGACGAGTTCGGCTACGCGGCGGCCGTCCTCTACGCCTTCAACCTCGTCGGGCCGTGGAACTTCTGCGACAAGCCGTCTTCGACCGGGAGCCGCGCGCGGAGATCGAGCCGCCGTCCGAGGGCGCCATGCTGCAGTACTGCGGCATCATCAAGGGCCAGTCGGGCAGTCGGGCAGGCAAGTCGATGGTGACGCAGATCATGACGGAGTGCCTGCCGCCGGCGGTCTGCGTCTACCGCCCCTCCAAGGGCTCGGCCTTCTCGGAGCACGGCGGCGAGGAGGCGATCTGCATGGTGATGGCGGAGGGCCTCGACCCGGCCTGCTCGGAGGAGGAGCTCAAGATGCGCTCCGGCGACGCCTACTCCCGCAACTTCAAGAACGTCCGCGGCGACGATGTGCGCACCAAGGCGACGCGCAAGGTGCTTGTCATCGTCTGCAACAGCTTCCCGCAGGTGCGCCCGTTCCCCTCCCCTCCCTTCCCGGCGCCCTTTCTCACTGCCCCGGCGCAGCTCGAGAACCGCATGCTCGAGTTCTTCGCCCGCGTCGTCCTGATCCCCCTCGACCACAAGCCGGCCAAGAAGCGCACCTACCTCCACTCCGACATCCGCGAGAACGAGCTGCCGGCGCTCATGGTCGCGGCCTTCACCTTCGCGTGGAAGATCATCCACGCGCTCTCCGACGGCAAGGCCTCCTGCATCCAGGCCTTCGAGCCGGCGTGGCTGCGGGCGCAGCGCCTCGGCTTCTGGCAGGAGACGGACCTGCCCCTCACCCGCTTCATCGTCACCCACTGCGCCGTCGACCCACCACCTACGTCGCCGCCCCGAACACGGAGGGCTATGACGAGCGTCGCGGGCATCGTCGAGTACATCGCGCGCACGGAGGGCCCCGACACCTCCGCCGCCGTCGGCGCCGACATCGAGAACGGCCGGCTGGACGAGACCCTCGCCGGCTTCGGCTCCTGGTGCCGCCCTACTCCTACAAGCTCGGCGGCGTCTGGCAGACCTACATCCGCGGCATCGTCCCCAAGGCCCCGCTCTCCCTCGGCGAGAGCCAGCCGGCGCTGGAGGCGATCGCGATCCCCGTCGCCCAGTTCAAGGCCGGGCGCCGACGTCGGGCCCTTCCTCGTCAAGCCCCACACCAAGGGCAAGGGCAAGCGCACCCGCAACTCGGCGCCGGCCTTCCTCCCGCCCCAGCCCCCGCCACGGCCCCCCAGCAGCGCCCCGGCCAGCAGCGCATCGACGAGATGCTGCCGCGCCAGGTCCGGCCCCGCGTACCCCCCGCCTTCCCTCCCGTACCCCCCTCCCCCGCCCCCCTCCTGATCCAAGGGCAGGGTACCCGACGAACGGCGGCGCGGGCCCGAGCGGCTACGGGAGCTCGGCCTCCTCCGCGAGCGCCGACGGCCCCAGCCCCTCCCCGGCCCGCGCCGTCCTCTCCGCGATCCAGGGCTTCGGGCCAGCAGGAGCCGAGCGGCGGGCGCTGGCGGCGCGCCAGGCGCGCGAGGCGGAGGAGCGGCGCCAGGCCTCTGGGCCCAGCGCCTGCAGGAGCCACCGCCTTCCGCGCGAGCTGGAGGCGGGCTTCCGCGCGAGCGGATGAGCGCGGCGGAGGCCGTGGAGAGCTGGCGGGCGTTCGAGGACGGGACCGTGGAGCTGGCGAAGGGCCTCGGCTACAGCTACCGCGGGCGCCGGTGCCCACCTCGTACGCAAGGCGCGGCGCGCGAGGCCTCGCGGGCAAAGATCGACGCGGCGGAGGAGCAGGCGGCGCGCGAGAGAGGCCGAGGACAACGCGCGCTTCCGGCACCTGCACCACTGAGGCCCGAGGCGGTATTTTTTCTCAACCCTCCCTCAATTCGGTCCCGCGATGGCCTTCGAAGCTTATCCTGCCCACTACTCGCTAGGAGCCTCGCCGCGACCCTCACCTGGCTCCTCGGCGGCACCCCACGGCCTCGGCGGTCATCGGCGTGGGCTTTCGGCTACGCCGCCAAGTCCCTCTACGCCCCCGGCTGCGCCTCGCAGGCGGCGGCCGGCATGCGCCCCGCCGGGCGCTAACTTTCAAAGTTCAAAGTTCATTCTCCCCTCCCCTTTTCCGAGTTCCGAGTCCGTTGGCGTTCCCTTTTAAATTTTCTTCATTCTCGTTACACGTTCGAAGATGTCGAGCGCGGTAGAGAAGCTGCTGTGCACCGTGTTCAAATCGGATTCGCGATGCAGCAAGATGGCGAGGCGGCGAGGGCTAAGGGTGGGCGGCGGCGGAGGGGCCCAGGGTGAAGGGCGGCGGATCCCGCGCCGCCGTCGCTGAAAACGATCAAGGGGGCGGGCAAGGGCAGGAGCGTGGGGGCGCTGCCCCTCGTGGCGATCGCGCCGGGGCAGAGGGAGGCGGCGCACGCGGCGACGGCGGCGCTGGCCGCGCGGCGCAGGCGGAGGCCTACCCGTGCCTGGGCCGGGGGCTGCACCCGCCGGCCGGCCGCCCCTACGCCGTGAGCGCCTACTTCGACGAGGCCAACCGGCTGAGCTGCCAGGAGCTGTGCGACAACCGCATGCGGCGCGCCGTGGACGGGCACTGCCGCTGCTGGTGGCGCTGGGCGGCTCGCTCCTGATGGTCTGGTACCTGCGCGGCCTGGTCATTTAGATAGTTTTTCGAAACCCCGGTTGGAAGCTAGCCAAGGATGAGCTGGCTCGATGCGCTGCTCACGAAGACCTTCGGCCCCAAGGGCCAGCCGCGCCTGCAGTTCGGCGAGATCAACGCGGCGATTGGCGCCACGGTGGAGACGAAGAACCGAGAGAACGTCCTGCGCGGCGACGGAGGCGCGTGGGCCGACATTGCGGCGGGCGCCCTGGGCTCCGCGCTCACCGCACCGGGCAAGGCGGGCCGCGCGCTGACGGACGGGGCCGAGCGCTTCTGGCACTGGCTCAAGGTGGCCGTTGTCATCGCCGCAGCGGTTGTGGCGGGTCTCCTGGTGCTCGAGGCTCGCGCGCTATTTTCTAAACGCTAGGTAAACGAGCGAACCATGCGCGGCGGCTCTTCCCCCGTGTTTCCTTCGCTGAGAACCCGGTGGCGAACGCAGTCGCCCCTACCCCCCTGGAGCCCGGAGTGAAGCTGGAGCGTGCGAACGCAGTCTCCGTCAAGAAGGCCAAGCGCACGCTGGCGCTGGAAGTCCCGGTCGCGGAGGATACGGAGAAGGTTGCATTCAACAAGCGCAAGACGTACAAGGCGATACGCGAGGGACAGCTGCTGCCCACGGACTCGGTTCCCGGGCTGCCGGGCACCACGGCCGGCGAGCTCCTAGTGCGCAACCTGCGCCTGCAGTACGTCTCCCGCCTCCGCCGCTCCAAGGCCAAGAAGGCGCGCCTGGACTCGGGCGATAGCAGCTCTAGCTCGTAGGGCTCTGTACTGTTGTATTCAATGCCTTTACCAGTTCCTGTTCCTATCCCAGAGCACGACTCGGGTGAAGGGCACGGTCATAGCGAACATGAACTCGGCGAACTTGGCAAAGTTCATCAGGGTTCCCAGGCGGGGATCCTCCCAGTAGATCGCCTCGCGCAGCGCCTCGTAGACGCGCATGAGGGAGCGCTCGTTCTCCGTCGCGAAGGCGTCGCCGGGCTCGTCGGGTCGGGATCCGTGAGCTCGGAGTACTCGTCCGAGCTGCCCGCGCTCTCGGCACCTGCGGCGGGGTCGGGCGAGGGTCGGGCATTCTTTTGGTAGAAGGGCTAGAAGAGGGACCAGAAAATCACTAGCAATCACGGGCGCCGGAACTCCATCGAGTCGCCGCGCCAGTACTTGTTGCCGGAGGCGAGCAGCTTCATCGGCTCGCCCGTCGAATCGTGCTTCCAGGCCTCGCCGTCCCAGAGGGCCGTGCCGCCGTCCTCTAGCTTGAGGCGGTGGCCCGGCTCGAGACGGTTGCCGTCGAGCATGCGGCCGGCCATGAGCGCCAGGTCCCACTCGGTGAGGTTGCGCTGCTCTGCGGGGGTGAGGCCGCGCTCGACGCGCTCGGGCTGGCGCGCCTCGCGCTCCATGCGGCTGAGGCCCACCAGGAAGAAGATGGGCAGGGCAAAGGCCATGAGATCTAGCAGGGCCTCCATTGGGCAAGACTTAGAAAAGGTTCCGGACCAGGCCCGAGAGCTGCGGGCCCAGGCGCCGGGCGGCGTAGTAGAGCGCGGCCGCCGCCGCCGCAAGGATCAGCAGGCGCGGCGGGCCGCGCGCCGGCTCCTCCAGCGTCAGGTCCACGGTCTCCGGCCCGCGCGCCGGAGCCGCCAGGATCTCGGGCTCGGAGCAGAGGGACTTGGGCCCGCGGCGGCGGCGCTGCTTGGGCGCCGAGCGCGGCGGCGGCGGTGAGAAGGTCTCAGGCTCCTGCTTGATACCTGCGCAGTCAGTAAGTCCATGCTTGCTGGGTACCTTGGAAAATTGTGGGAGGCGTCGGAGATTGCGAACGTAGGAGGGGGAGAAATGACGCGGACGCAAAAGATTCCGTCATGGGTTTTCCGTCATGGGCTGGAACTTGGACTCGGGACTCGGCCGGGAATTCTCCTGGTAAGTTCGAGACTTGAACTCGGCGGGGTACCCCCTATGTCCAAATGCCTAGTGTCCCAGAGTCCTAGTGTCCTAGTGTCTAGTGTACTAAGTAGTACTAAGTAGGTGGTATATCTATCTAGCTAGCGCTAGCGCTTGCTTAAATTAAACTGAAAGGTTGCGGAGGTTGCGGACGCGTCACAATTCCGTCATGGTTTTCCGTCATGGGCTGGAACTTGGACTCGGGACTCCCGGGAATTCTCCTGTAAGTTCGAGACTTGAACAAGAACGACGTACCCCTCTATGACCGTTCTATACTACATTAAAGTATTCATTGATTGTGATAACGATAATGTCATAGCAACTTCAGTATGATGTCATAGCAACTTGAAATTACCTTCAAGTCGAATAGAGGGGTACAGAGTCGGTACGTTAGACTTGACAAAAACACGTGTATTTTTTTACGCCGAGTTTTGCGGCCGAGTCCCGAGTCAAGTTCCAGCCCATGACGGAAACCCATGACGGAATTGTGACGCGTCCGCAACCTCCGCAACCTTTCAGGTAAATGTCAGGTAACTTCAGGTTAATTAATTAAGCAAGCGCTAGCAAGCACTAGCTAGATATCACAGCTCTACCTTGCCCAAGTTTGATGGTATTAGCAAGGCCTGCTCCTCCAAGTCTGCACCACCGCCGCCTCCCAGCGCTAGCGCTAGCTCGATACCGCCTCCGGCCTTGATCTCCCTTGGCTCAGCCACCTGAGAGGCTAGGCCACCTCCTCCTGGTGAAGCCGGGTATCGTTGCTCTTGTCCAGCTTGAGGTAGCGGTAGGGCGCCGGCGCCGGCCAGTCCGGCCTGTGGCCGCTTGCCTCCTTGGCTATGTCCTTGGCCTACGCGGACGCAGGTCGGCCTTGGCCTTCGCCCTCTGCAGGGGGCCCAGCGCCTTGAACTTCGGTGCCTTGGTCGCCGGCAGGGCCTTGGGCTGGGGCTTCTGGGGCTTCTGCGTCTTCACCGCCTTGGGCTTCGCATCCTTGGCTGCTTCGATTTCGGCATACTTCTTGCTCATAAATGAGAAAAGCGCCTCAAAGTCTGCCTTTATCTCCTCCTTGGACCAGGATGTCACCTGATCCGGGTCACCTGAGAACGGCGCATACGAAACGCCACGTGGAGCGATTTGCAGGCCTGGGCAATCATTGGCTCGGGCCATGCCAGCTCGATCAGCTGAAGGTAGATGTTGAGGGCCTTGTCGAGCTTGGCGCCCTGGGAGACCAGCTGGGAGATGGCGGGCTCCATGGTGGGTAGACTAGCATCAGAAAATGGCGCCAAGTTCGAATCTATTTTTTACCGGGAGAGTTTGGGCCGAGTCCCAGGTCCAAGTTCCAGCCCATGACGGAAATACCCATGACGGAATCTTTCGCGTCCGCGTCACTTCTCCCCCCCTCCTCAGGTGAGCGCTCACCTGAACCTCACCTGAACGGCCTCTATAAGCACGCGCACGCGGCGTTCCCCTCACACTCTCATCTCTCTCAACGCAACCAGCAAGCAACATGGCCTTGTTGCCCAGTTCTTCGTCGAGGAATACACCGTGCGCGTGATCGGCGAGCCCATTGACCGCGAGGTGGAAGTTCTCAAGGACGGCAAAGTAGACGACTGCAAAGACTGCCCGGTAAGATCCTCCTCATGAAGCTCTCCGACGATGGCTTCTCCTTCACCCTGGTCTCCTGCGCCAAGACCCAAACCGGACAGACGGCCTACATCGTGACCATTCTCCGCGGGGCGCTGAACTGCACGCATGTTCAAGTACCCGAGTGGGCCTCGTTCTGCGCGGCGATCTCTCCCTCAGGCCGCTCCCTCGCCTACACATTCTTTGAGGGGTATCAGTGCAACATCTGGGTCTTGCGGAGGCAGATGGGCTCCCCCCAGATGAAGGTCGATCAGCTGCAACCAGCAGTGCGGCTACCCCTTTAGCCTTGACGATAGGATGATTTCCTTTGATCTTGATGGCTCTGTATCCCTCTGAAATTGAACGCGTGTTTTCTGACTTCGTCTGAAGCTCACCTGACGCGGGGCCTTAAGAGGGGGCACGGGGCCTCGGTTCCTCACACTTTAACCGTAAGCCAACGAGAGAATGTGCGCCCCCAAGTACTTCACCTGCTGCCTGACTTCGGCATCTTCGAGTACGAGGCCATGGAAGAGGATCTGGACGAGAACGGCGAGATCTGCTTCAACTACTGCAGGCTGCTGCGCAACATCTCGCTGGAGTGCCGCAAGGGCGACTGCTTCCAGCACATCATGCTCAATCCCGCCAAGAACGAGATCACCCTGTACGCCGTCGCCTGCCCAGCGCCAGATTAGACTCTCGAATATTCGCGTAGCGCGATCGAAGCCTTCCCCCCCCAGTGAGACGAATTGACACGTGTTTTACCTGAATCACCTGAGCGCTCAGCTGAAGTCAGGTGGGGCGCCTTTAAATATTTTCTAGCGCTAGGCTGATCGCACACTAAGCTCAGACAACATGGCCACCGTCCGCAACGCCAACGAGATCGACCCCGCAAGCTCGCCTTCGAGATCGACGCCACCGGCCGCATCAAGGCCAAGTACGACGGCCTGCAGGGCCTCATGATGTACGCGCCGCCCATGGTCACCATCAACCCCTGCATCAACACAGAGCAAGGCAAGGCGTGGAGCGACGAGAAGAAGGCCTTCGTCATGGAAGAAAACGGCGGATTCTACACGCTGGACCTCACCGATCTCAGCGCCGTCGACGGCCAGACGAACCCCGCCGCGGACGAGTTCCTCAAGCTGCTCGAGGCCCTGGACGCGAAATTCTGCGAGTTCGTGCAGCAGAACCAGGCCAAGCTCAAGGTCTCGCCCGGCCGCTCCCTCTCCAAGGACAGATCTCGGTGCTGCAGACCCCCAGCGTGCGCATCAAGGTCGACAAGGAGTCGGGCCAGGCCTTCTACAAGTACCTCAACATGCGCATCCGCACCCAGACGATGGCGGGCAAGCGCAAGACCATCCCCGTCGTCGACATGTCCAACTACCTCATCACCGAGCGCGCCACCATCGGCACCGGCGACCTGGTGGCCGCCCTCGTCAAAATCGACACCGCCTACGCCATCCCCGAGGGCAAGTTCGGCCTCAAGTGGTCCTTCCTCGCCGTGCAGCAGTGCAAGGTCGGCGCCTTTCGCTTCGCAGGCCGCACGCCCGAGCTGGCCTCAGGCCCTACGACAACGAGGCCAGCTTCGAGCCCTACCTAAACCCCGAGTCTATGTACACAGCCCCCATGCAGTAGCTCGGACGAATAATTGTGAATTTTTGGTGCAATTGATTACACGCGTTTACACTCAAAGGCCGTTGAACTTGCCGCCCACCGCCTTGGGCTCCGCCGCCGTCGAGGCCGCCGCCTCCGTCACCTCCTTCATTACCTCCGGGTTCGCGTTCGCCGCGTGCACGCCAGCACCGTCTGCACAAGGGCCATCCCCAGGCGCGCCTCGGGCCCCAGGGTCACGTAGCGCGAGTACTTGATCACCAGCTCCTCCAAATCGGCTGCACCTGGTCCATCGAAGAGAGCGTCGCCTGCCCGAGCCGTCGAGCTTCAGGCCGATCGATCGTACGCCTTGTTCAGGTGCTCCAGCGAGTGCATGCCCGCGATCAGAAAGAGGCGCGCCGCCTCCAGCGAACCCCGCGTGCTCAGCTCGCGCTGAATCTCCTCGTACTCTTCCTTCAGCTCGTCCAGCGGCGTCGCCAGGCTCAGCTTCTTCGTGACGTAAGCTCGCCCCCGAACGAGCGCCGGTACTGCGCGATCTGCCGCAGAACCTGCTTCTTCTCGTCCACGTCCACCTGCGCCTCGTCCCGCGGCCGCTCCTGCAGGTCGATTCCCAGCGCCTTTTTTCACGCTCTGCTCCTTTTTCTTCGTCATTCGATGTGCTCCTGCACGCTGAAGCTCGCGCCTTGCTCGGCGCCGTCGGCGGCACACGCCGTGGCCCGTCGCCCGGCAGCGCCATCCTGTCGGCCTTCGGCGCCTTCTCCCCCTTTTCCTTGCCCTCCTTCGCGGGCGGCCCTTCTTTCCGGGGCTGCGGGATTCCCACGGGGTTCGCCCGTCCACGGCCAGCGCCTCGAAGCCAAGCATCGCCGAGGGGTCCATCTTTACGCCTGCCCCTTAGAAATATTTTTACTCCGAGGTCAGCTCACGAAGAGCTCGAGTACAGCCACAGCTTCTCGCGCAGCTCCGGCCGCTGCCGTAGAAGAGGCGAGCGCACGGCCGAGGCGTACTCCTGCGGCAGCCTCTCGAAAACCGAGTCGTCCTTCGCCTTGATTAATTCCGCCTCCGCGTTGATGTGCCTCCTGAACAGAACGATGACCGCCGTGGCCCCTATGCCGCGCAGCGACTGGATCTGCGCCCGCACCCCGGCTCCTTGGCCTCCGGCTCCAGCAGGTCGAGGAAGCGGCCCCAGCGCGCCTCGATCTGCTCGCCCAGCGTCGCCTCCGTCGCTGCCATGTGCTCGCGTGGGCCTCAGAAATTACTGACCGGGTCGGAGGGCCCGGGCTGCTAGGTCGTACATCTCCGCCTTCCGGGCGTTCGTTTCCGCGAGCATGGTAATCTGACTGTTCTCCGTGTTCCGGACGAGGGCCTGGAAGGCTGTCTGAATTGCAGTCTGCGATGCTTCGGACATACCGGCCACCGTCCCCTTTGCACGGAGCGCTTCCATGCGTCCTTTCTCGAACGGCGTGGCAAGCTGGTTGCTCTGCAGCGCAGGGAGCGGGTTGACGACGCGGGGCAGCAGGTTCTGGTCCGCGTAAGGCGTGGCCGTGGGCAGGGCCGGGCCGCGCGTCCCGGCTGATCGAGGAGCATGGCGCCCGAACGGATTGCCCGGCTGAAGTCCACGTCGTTGCGCCGTAGGGCTGTTGACGGCGCTGCTGATGTTGGCCGTCCTGCGCGTTGAACATGGGCGAAGGTCGGGGGTGTAGCCGCGCGGCAGCCCCTGCGGGTGCGCATGCCGTCTGCCCGTAGCGAGCCGGCCGGCCGAGCAGGTTCTCCTTCTCGATCTCTCATCGTCTTGATCCAGCCGCGCTCAGCGGCGCCCACTTCATGACGAGATCGTCGTAGTTCATCGGGAAGAAAACCTTCTGGTATTTATCGAAGCGCTGAATTTCGATATCCTGCTCGATCATGTTCGTAATTCGCTCCAGCAGCTCGGGGTAATATTCCTCGAGCATTTTTGGCGACGCCCGGCTGCTTCAGGTTCGAAGGCCGTCATCAGCCCACTGGTCGAAATCGCGAATCATGATTTCCTTCCGCAGGCTGAACGCGTTTCTCACATCCTCCTCGTTGATCGTGCGGCCGGGGTTCGCGTTCTGCAGCTGCTGTCGGATGCCCATAGCGCATCAGCTTCTCCATCGAGGGCGTGTACTTCATCGCGGGCAGGGTCTTCGTTTCCCCCCCGCTGAGCCCCAGCCCCGCGCCTTATCCTCCGGGCGTGTAGATGTCGCCTTCGTCCCATCTACGACGGGCACCTCGGGCATAATCGTGCCCGGAAGGAACTTGTTCACGATGCCGTCCATGTCGGCCTTCAGGTCGTTCTTCAGCGACTGGCGCTGCTTCTTAGAGCCCTCCCAATGTCCATCATAGAGTGGCCCTTCGTCATCGCGCCTCGGTTAGGATCCCAGTGGGAAAAATTATTGGTTCACATCGGCCTACCAAGCACACCCTGGCTAACAAGGCAATCTAATGGAAGCCGGCGGTAGGCGCGCGCCGGTTGGTGAAGGTGATCTCGTTGTAGTAGCGGCAGTAGATGTCGGCCACGGGCTTGTCCGTCGCCGTAGGTCTTGAAGCGTGGTGAGCGTGAGCTCGATGGTCTTGAAGGCGCCATGTCGAGGCCGCGAACATCTTGGTGTTGTCGGCCACGTCCGTCCGAAGGGGAGCGAGTAGATGAACTCCGTCCCGAACTGGCCCACGTTGCGGGGGCTGGATGTCGCTGCTGTGCGCGTCGTGGGGTCGCAAGGGTCGTGGGGGCCGTGTCGTTGCCCGACCACGGGGTGCGGGTTGCAAGCGCGTCGGCCACGTCGGCCGCTGCGTCCCGTCCATCGAGGTCAACGCCCGCAGCAGCTCGAGTGCTTGCGGGCGGGGGCGTGCGTGTGCTCTTGTGCGCGATGGCGCGTGCCGCAAAAGTGCGCTGTCGTGTTCGAGCTATCGAGCACCTTGATGTTGTCGCACTTCAGCTCGATTGTCGAGCGGGCGGAAGCGCCAGAAGTGCTCGCGTTGTCGGTGTGCGGCTTGTCGCGCACCACGATGATCAGCTCGTAGCAGATTCCGGTGAAGGGCAGGCGGATGCCTTGCCGACTCGAACGAGACGTGGTAGTGCCTGCACGTACTTGCCGGCCCACGTGAACGAGTTCGGGTGCAGCGCAGCTCAGCGCGAGTCGATGTGCACGTAGCGCAGGATGAGCTTGTGTCCAGGCTGACGGTGCTCGTCAGGTTGGTGTTGGTGTGCAGGCGGCCGTCCACGTACGAGGCCGTGATCTCCTTCTGCGAGGCGTACGTGATCTGCAGCTTCATGTCGTTTCCGGAGCAGCGGAGCTTGTGGAGAGGCACGGCGGAACTTTCGACCGTGGCCCGTCGCGATGCGAATCGGTATGTACACGCGTGTTCGAGGCTTGCCCCGGCGGCGCAGCGGCTGGTGCGCCCAGAGGTTGTTCACCATGTCGACGTGCTGGACGACGGACTTGTCGTCCTCGAACTCGCCGTAGATGGCGTCGTATGGCCGTCGTACTCGTGGATCAGCTGCGCGCCCACGAAGATCTTCACCTTCTTGAGCAGCACGTAGCCGGCCTTCGGGATGTAGAAGTGGTCCGCGTTCGTCAGCGCCGGCAGCGTCACCTTGAGCCAGAGTCGTTGAACATCGGCGCCGAGTGGCGGGATGACGATGTCGACGGTCTGGGCGAAGCTCACGCCGACTGCACGGGGCTCACCTCGAGCACCTCGTCCACGAACGGCATCGCCGTGTCGAAGGTCTCGTGCACGTGCACGACGCATCGGAGCTGCGCAGCGAGTGGTGCAGGGCGGTCGTGGGGTGGAGATGAGCGCGGAGCCATGGTGGTTTAGGGGTGCGTTGAGAAAATTTTTGGTGGACGCCTACGTTATTAGAGGCGCGTCCCCCGTCTCGCTAGGTCCGCGTCGTACGCCTTCTTGCGGAGTGCGTCCGTGATCGCAGACCAGTCGCGTGTGCCGTTAAGATAACCCAGGGCAAGTCCTTGGCCCAACATGAAGTAACGCTCTGGATCCAAGTTCATGAGTTGCTGGGCCCGCTCCTCTACGCGCGCACGACGCTCCATAAAGGGCCCTTTGCCGCAGATCCGAGCGGGTCCGCTTCTCGCTCAGCTTCGAAGAATTTCACGACATCCCGCCCAGGTCCGAAATATCACGGTGCTGCTCTGCTATCCGTGCTGTGCCTTGTTGACTCCAGCTGCTGGGCATGGGCTATCGGATGCAGTGGTTTGTAATCGATTTCTTCTGCAAGGTATTCGCAACGCGCCGTCCCCTGCAGCGCGCGCGATTTCGGGCGATACGCTCACAAGGAATCCTCCCGGCGAGCCCGATTGCCGCGCGCTCCGCTTCCGTCTCTCGTCCATGGGATCGTCTGGACTGGCTGGATTGCCTGGAGCACCGGAGCGAAGTTTCTTCAGCAGCCCCGCACGGCGAGCTTCTGTCGCCTCTTTTCACCTTCTTGGCGGCCAGTTCAAGCGCATCGTTTACGTCCATGGTCGCATACCCGGGTCTCCGCCCCATATCCTTGTACGCGGCCCTGCGCTTGTCCATGGCTTCCTTCTCGCGCGGGGACGAGGGGGCGATTTCTATCCCCGCGTTTGCGAGTTGAGCCTGGACGCGACGGGCACCTGCTCGATCACGGCCCTTGCCGCTGCAACGGCCACCGCCTCGGCCGCACCACACCTCTGGCGGGCGCGAGGGCCCCGCCTGCGGCTCGGGTGGCGGCGGGGCGGCGGTGGGGTGGAAGCGGGGCTGCTGCTCCGCTGGGGCGCCGACGGCCGGGCCACCGTGTCCGGGGGCTGCGAGGGCCGGGCTGCGGCTGCAGCGGTGGCGTCTTCGGCCCGGGGGCGGAGGCGGCGGAGGCGGAGGCCCCGGAGGCGGGGCCCCCCTTCGTCGTCGGAGTCTGACTCGATCATTTCGTCTCTGGTTCCTTGGATGGCAGGGCCTTCTGAATGAGGGCCTCGCGCGCGCCCTTGCCGCCTTGATTGCTCTGCCCATGGCCGCCTCCGGAAACTGGCCTCGATGGCCTCGTTGTCCCCGTCCGTGATGCGCACCTTTGCTCGCGGCGGGCCTTGATGTACTTTTCCTTGTCCATCCGCTTCTTCGCCGCCGCCTCTCCCTGAGCACGTCGCGCTGGCGGCTCTCGTTCCGGCCCCGGCCCCTCGCTGTCCGAGCTCGAGGGCGGCTCGGCCTGGGCGAAGGGCTGGCGCGTGTTGCGGTTCGCGTAGTCGGGGTCGTACCTCCCTCCGATCAGCTCCTCGGGCTTCTTGTTCTCGCGCGCGTAGATGCTCGTGGGCTTGAACTCCTCGCGTTGATGATGTACTTGTAGTAGTAGTACGCGTCTCGAGGTTCATCGGCCCAGCGTCTCGAGGCGCTTCTTGCGCTTCAGGAATTCGGTGATCTGATCCTCCTTCGACTTGCAGAACTCCCGCACGCCCGCAGCACCGTCAGGTTCTTGCCGTCCACGTCACAGGCGCCGCCCCCTTGGCCTTCAGGTTCGCGGTGAAGGCCGACTGGCCCATCAGCCAGGCGCGGAAGCCCTCCTCGTACTCCTCGTCGAGGCTCGACTCCATCTGCTGGAACTTGTTGATGTAGTAGGCGTTGGCGATGGCCTGCGCCTCCACCTCGGCGAGCTTGTCCGATTGATCGCGCTCCTCGAACCGAATTTCCGGCGTGGCCCTCGCCAGCGCCGTCTTCATCAGCTGCTGAAAGTGTGCGTACTTGTCGCTCTCGAAGGGCGTGATGTGCGAGTCCCGCCCCCGGGATCGCGAGCACGTTGCGCGGCGCGAACGCGAGGCGAGCCCCCTCATTTGCACTTCTTAGGAGCCGGCTTTTGAAATTTTATCGGTCTTGGCCTTGTCTTCCTTCCCGTCCTTCTTCTCGGCCCCTTCTTCCCCTGCTTCGTCGGGCGCATCGCCACGAATATTTGCGGGCGAGACGTCCTCGTACAGCGGCTTCGGTCCTTAGGAAATTCGGGCGGGCCTTCAGCTTCTCCTTCGCCTCCTTCACTCCGCCTGGTGGGCCGCTCTGCCGTTCGTGGGCGCCTTTTTCGCGCGGCTTCTTCTGCGCCTCCGCATGTTTACCCATCACCAGAAAAATATGGGTTGGCGCCCCCCGTACGTCTCGGGGAACTGCCTCTCCCACCTGCGCATGGCCGCGTCCCTCTGGTCGTCGAAGCTACGGTAGGCCGCGGCCCTCTGCCCCATCACGATTTGCCAGAGCCGTGCACGGACCTCGTCCTGCAGTCTGTACACCCAATCGCGAATGTTCTCGACGATATCCGTCGGCAGCGTGGCCACCCCGCCTTGATCTCGGGTACATCCGTGGATCCTCTTCGAGCGTAAGCTTCTGCATGCGAGCGCGCAGCATCTCAATTTGCGTATCGATTGGGCCCAATAAGGGATAGATCGAGACATCGGGGTACGGGGTCACTGAGAAATAACACTGGGTCGGAAGAGGAGGTACCCCACCAGGATCCCCGCTATAATCCAGAGGGGCGACCAGTCGCGCTCCGCCGGCGCGCCCCCGGCGTCACCATCAGCTGCCCCGCCCCGGGCCTGCGCAGGCCGTGCGTGCGGTGGTCCGCCCAGTGCGGGCGCGGGAACTGCTCCTGCGGCATGCGCTCGGGGTAGATGCCGTCGAATCGGTTCTGCATTTGGTACATGTCCCTATCGAACAGCAGGGAGGCCATTTCTCAATTTGGGGAGGGACTTAGAAATACTGCCCGTGAGCTCCCTGTCGCGGATCCTGCGAAAATCCGCGAAGAGCCCGCGCGCGCGCAGCGCCTGCAGACGAGGCGGGCCCGCCCGCCCACGCGCGCCACCGAGATCTCGTGGCCGAACTGCAGGTGGCCCGGGAAGCAGGTGGGGGGTAGTCGCAGACGAAGCAGTGGCAGGGGCAGTTGCGCCGCCGATCACATCTGAATTGCAATCGCGGGCTCGCTCGCCGCCTTCCTCGGCGCGCGCTGGCGCTTGGGCTGGGCCTCGAGCGGGCTCGGGTCGCCCTCCGCGGGGGCCGCCTTGGCCTTCTGCCGGGGCGCCGCGGGGGGCTTCGGGGCCGTAGGGGCTGCCGGTGCCTGGCTCGAGCCGGCGGCCGGGCCAGCGGCGTCGGTCACCTGCGGGCGCTGCGGCGGAGGGCTGGTCTCCCGGGCCCCCTCCTCGAGGACCCGGCGCATGAAGCGCGAGACGCGGCCGCTGCATTGCGTGCAGGAGCCGACGGCCACCTGGCGGTTGTTCTTGCTGGTACGCACCTCGACGTTGGCGAGCTTGGTGTTGGAGCGGCACTTGAAGCAGTAGTGGGCGTGCTCCATGGGATCTAGCTACGGGTGTAGACAGCCTTCAGAAAAAAGTGCGTAGTAGCGGACGGCGCACCGGGGCAGCAGACGTAGACGCCCGCCTTGAGCACCCAGCCGCGCTTGGTCTGGGGCAGGCGGCAGATTTCGCAGCAGAGGGGCCTCGGCTTACGGCATGACGATCCCATCTGCGGGCCCTCCAGAAATCGCAACGGGAATCACACGGATTGAGCGCGGCGTAGAGGGCGATCAGGTAGGCGTCGCAGAGGTCGTCGAGCTTGCCGTTTCGATCCGCGATGTCGGCGAGCTCGGCGGGTACGAGGTCGCGGCACTTGTCCACCGCGCCCCGCTTGCGCTCCTTGTAGCTCGGGTTCGAGATCTTGAAGAAGTGCTTGATGGCGCGCGGGCTCACGATCCGCGCACGCCCGTACAGCAGGGCGTGGAGCGTGCACTCGATGCAGCGATTGATTCCCGTCCTCTGGCCCTCGATCGCGATCTGGTCGGGAAGGCCGAAGGCGCTATGGCCGCGAGTAACCTCCACCAGGCGCGCCACAAGGCGGCCACAGCAGCGCGCAGACGGGAAGAGGGCGATCTTCTGCCAGTCGAGAATCTGGGATTCCTTTGTCTGCGGATCGAATTCGATGAGGCACCATGCGAAATTGATGACCCCACATCCACGCCGAGGATCTTCATCCAGGGTCGCAAGAAAATCTGAATGAAGGGGGTAATGGCCAAGGACCCCAAGAAGCCGAAGAAGCCGAAGGCGGCCAAGCCCCAGCCCGCCCAGCCCGCAGGCGCGGCCCCGGCCCCGCCCCCGGGCCGCCAGGCCCGGCTCGGGCTCGGCACGCCCCCGCCGCCGGCGCCAGCTGCGCCATGGGCATGACAGAGGACGGCCAGCAGCTCACGCCCGAGCAGGTCAACGCCTTCCTCGACAACTCGAAGACGGGCGGCATCGAGCGCATGGCCTGCCTGCCGGCTCAAGTGGTTCGACGTGAACACCGTCAAGTCCGACGCCACGTCGTCTGCGTCGGCAAGCGGCGCACGGCAAGTCCTTCTTCCTCGCGATCTCATGTTCAACCTCTCGGCACCTTCCCGGGGGTATCGTGAATCAGCCAGACCGATCGCCTGAACGGGTACTGGAAGCAGTACATCCCGCAGCGCTTCATCTGGCCCAAGTACAACCCGGGGTGCTCTTCCATTTATTCAGGAGGCAGCAGGCGATCATGCAGCACAACAAGTCCGAAGACGTGCTCGCGGGAAAGGAGGATCCCGTCGACCCGCGATTTTTCGTGCTGCTCGACGACGTGATTTCCGACGCTCGGCTGCGGTACGACGAGGCCCTCAACGAGCTCTTCGTGGCGGGGCGCCACTACAAAATCATGACCCTTATCACGACGCAGTATGCCAAGGGCATCAATCCCGTCCTGCGCTCCAATACTGATCTGGCTGTCATTTTCAAGTGCTCGCAGGCGATGCAGCGCGAGGCCCTCGCAAAGGAGTGGGGCACATCATATCCCCAGCGCGCCTTCTACTACCTGCTCGATAAATACACGCAGGATAACCACTGCCTTATCATCGATTCTTCCAACAACTCTACGAACCCTCTGGACGTCCTTACGTCTACAAGGCCGAGGAGCCGCCCCCGTTCCGCAATCGGATCCAAGGAGTACTGGGAGGGCGAAACCGTCAACGGGAAAATCTCGTGGGTCCGGACGACGGCACGGTGGACAAGACGCTCCTCGGCATGATAGATAATTTCAGGAAGCACCGCGGCCTCGCCTGATTTTTTCTGAGGCTTCGTGCGTAACCATGTCGCCCAGCGCCCACATCGCCTCCGTCTTCCGCGTCGAGTCCATCGCCTACGACTGCCTCCTGGAGGCCAGCCTCGACCCCTCCTCGCCCTTCAACGACGGCGAGGTCAGCAGCGCCCTGGAGAGGATCTGCGACGCGCTGGGAATTAACTGGGAGCGCCTGACCGGGAGGCGGCGGACGAGGCCGCGGCCGAGTCGCTGGGAAGCGAGACACCAGCTCGGAGGAGATGACGACGAAGAGGGAGACAGGGTTATTTACGTGCGCGACCCGGACGATTTTTGCGACCTCGGAATCGGGCTCGGAGGAGAGGAAGAGAGAAGAGGACGAGGACTCCGACGCCTAGGCGCGCCCCTTAAAAAATTTCCGAGGCCCCAGGAAATGTCAAAGGTGCTCCTAGGGCTCTCCCAGGCTATCGTGCAGTACGCCCTCGGCCTGGCATCCGGCTCCCTCATCGACGCCGCCTTCTCCTCGCACGAAGGCGAAAACAGGCGGGCCACGCGGCGAGCTCGCCGCAGTCGCCGTCAACGGCCTCTCCCTCGGCCTGCTCTCGAAAATACGTGCTCACCCTCAAGTTTTCGACGACGACCCCGGCGGAATTATGTTCATCCTCGGATTTACACACGGGCAGACGAACATGCTAATCAAGGCTACCAGCGCTAGCTTCGGAATCAAGCAGGCGCTCGAGCGGAAGGCCGCCCGCGATCACTAAAGAGTAGGAAGAATGCAGTCGTTGTACTCGCAGATCCTGTTCCAAATCGAATCTAACTCCGAGAGTTTCTGCCTGCTCTTGAGCAAGGGGAAAAAGGGGAGGTGCTGGGGCAAATCTAGCAGCACGAAAATCTGCCTGAATACGTAATTGTAGTTGAGCATGTTCTTCCTGCCCTGCGACTGAACAATGCTGAAGGGGACCTCCACCAGGGCGAACATCTCCTGCACCGGTCCATATCCTCCGCGCTCATCGGAGGCGGGCGCTCGCCCGTGATGCGCCACTTGATCTGCGCCCAGCGCTCGATGTACTTCTGCTGGCTTCAGAGCCCGGAGAACTTGGCGGATATTGTCTTTGCTCCACTCCTTCCCCGCCATGCGCCTCGCAATAGCTGCCAGCACGTCCTCGTCGGACAGGTGGAGAATCCTCCAGGCAGTGCTGCTTA
>QPMI01000510.1:0-192218 GCA_004431415.1 Cyanophora paradoxa
TTAGATATTATATACAATTATTGTATGGATTTCCAAATACGCAGCCCATATTGAATAATGAAGATCTTAAAATTAATTCGAGCAATATATTTATTGAAAATCTCACAGTTACCAAAAATGCAACTCTACCACATCATCCCACTTCGAATGTTGTTTTAGATTGGTTAGCAAAACAAACACACACAAAAGCAGATATTACAGATTTCGCCCACACTCACACAAATGATCAAATAACAGATTTCGCCCATACTCACACAAAATCGCAAATCACAGATTTCGCCCATACTCATTTATGGGAGCATATCACAAATCCTCCGTTAACCTTCCCACCTGATTCACACACTCATGATTATTCAGAGATTACAAATAGCAACCACAGGCACCCATGGAGCGAAATAGACGAACAGCCAGTTTTTGCCCAATTGAATGCAATCGGAAACGTTTTTAATGGAGTCACACTTTACCAATCGAGTAATACACCTGAAAGGCTATTTTTGAATGATCATTATGTTAGTCTCAATGGTTCATTTACAGGTCAAGACGGCACACCGATGGTGGAACTCTTGCAGTAAGATTACCCAGGATCCAATCGTAAATGGAGTGTATAGTGGCGATTTTAATGTAGGAATTAATGATACTTTCCCCAGTATCTATGTCACGAATTATCACCCGGGTGAAACAGGACAAGTAGCGGATTTTTCAGCAGCGATACAAGTAAATGTAACAGATCAAAGCGCATATGATGGAGCAAGACCTAAAATAGTTTTCACAAGGGAGAAAGTTGTAAACTACCTTCCTGTTGCGGGACAACCCACAGATGATCACGGTAAATGTGAGATTGCATGGATAAAAACGACATCAGGTGGCGCCTTAGAAGTCAATCAGAGAATGGCGGCGAAAAACTTACACAATACCACCCTTTCCGGTGTTGTTACAGATGATTACCTTACAATAAAGGGTATCTTACCTCAGCCGATTTAAGTAGTTACACAACAGATGCAGAATTAACGGCGGCACTTGCTAATTATCTACCTCTAACAGGTGGAACTATTACAGGAACTGTGAATGCTACCACTCTACAAATTGGTGAAACCACAATACCAAAAGGTTACGATTTCGACCAATTAGATGTGGTTTCGACAGACAGGAGCGCAAATAATTGGAACTTAGGATGGACACCAAGAACCGGACAAACAGGATGTTATACAACACCACAAAATGATGAAGATTGTAGCGCTTGTTTTATGCGTTGGACAGTTCCAGAAGGTATGAAATCGTTTTACATCCAGCACATGCCGTGGTATAATTGTAGATACTTTGATATTTACGGGCAAACTGTGAATGGATATCAACATTTCTTAAAACGAGTTAATGATTAAGGAATCCAATCAGTTAATAATGATGGAACCAATAATACTATTTTGTTCACTTCTATCAATTGCGAATTCTACAAATATATTTATGTCCAAGGTCGAAAAGGTCGCATTCATCTCACAGGTGTTTTTGGTGGAGCAGACAGAGAGCAACAGATAATGAATTGGCATGATCTCTTGGATAATGTATATAGCAAACCATCATTTTACTCAGCCGCAGACCTCCCAGGAACAGCAACATGGCCAACAAATACATGGTTAAAATCAGTAGATGCAGTCGAGCGAATTTGGTTTGGTAATGGCGATTGCACATATATACGAGGGAGACCGAATGGTGAAGGTGTGTCAATTGAATTTAGAGACTCAGCAGATGGAGCAATTTTAAAGTCTTATAACAATGGTAACTTTTGGGTGAAAAACACTATTACAGCACCCACTATTAATGCTACTACCAAACTCCAAATAAACGGTAATGATGTCCCAAAGTTTCACACAGCAGATAAAACAGTAGGAGGTATTGCATTTAATAGATGTTCTGAGGGTTGGACATGGGCATGGAGTTCAGCATGGGATCCATATTATAATTATGGTTCATATGTCTATAATAATCAAACGGATGATCAAACATCTACCGCTTGGATTGACTTCGATATACCCGATGGATACCACACAGGAACAGCATTTTTAACCTATTTACCTTGGACTAACTCACGAATTTTTGAAATTTGGGGAGTGAATCGACAAGGGAATGAAGTTTTTATTACATCAGTAAATAGTTATCAACCATACAGCACATCTCCTGATGGTAACCACAGTGGTATAAATAATGTTCCAATACATCTTGGTAATCGATTCCTCACAATTCGGATTAGACCAAAGATTGGAAGAGTTCATATTATGGGTATTAGTTACATGAAAATTTGGGTTGGAAATAGTTATGGCGGTCACACCGGCTATATTCATTGGAATAACGTTTATAGCAAACCCAATATCTTAACAGGAGCATTGGATCTTTGGTTTAACTCTAATGATGGATATAATCGTATCTATTTTACGAATAATAGCACCACGTATTTTAAAGGAAGAGGAACTTATCCAATAAGATTTCGAAATGAATTAGATTCTGATATTTGTTATATCGATCATGACGGGCGCTTGTGGATTAACAATTATCTTTATCAAGGAAGTGACATAAGATACAAAACAGATATTAAAAAGATAACCGGCGCTCTTTCAGCAATTGAGAAATTAGAAGGAGTGAGTTATAAACGAATTGGAAATGAAAAACACGGAACAAAATTAGGTTTAATTGCGCAAGATGTAGAAAAGATAATACCAGAGGTTATTAACGTGAAACAAGATGATGGCTATTTAGGTATCGAATACACGGGTTTAATTCCAGTTCTCATAGAAGCCGTTAAAGAATTATCCCAGAAATGCAAACATTTAACGCAAACTTGTGAAAATCTCCAAAGTCAAATAGACCAAATTAAAAATGTCACAGTATAATAAATGGCGACCTATCCACTTGGTGGATCTCCTTCTATTACTTCTGAGCCTGTCGCTCTTGCATTCGATACTATCAAACTTGTAGCCGCACTACAAACTGTCGAAAAAACGATACAGCAAACCAACAAACTGTCACCGGTTGTTCATGAATATAAAAACCTTTTGGTTAATGTCCTTGCGCAATCGGCTTATGGTGACCCAGTAACAAAATATGGTGAATGTGATTCTAACCTCAAAGCGATGACATCCAACATCCAATGTCTAACAACCGCTTACCAATCTCTTGGATCCAATCTAATTGCTTTGGCTTGAATGGTGTTTATTTTTCTTTCCTTCTTAGTAAAAGAAGCAATGGGTGAATATAATCGAGTTCAACTTCCAATATATTCCCTTGGATCCCCTGCTATGCACTTTCGCCAGCATGAAGTTAATGATGAGGTTCGTGGTTTAGAATCAACAGAGAGACCCAATTCCAATGGTAACTCCTTTGATAAGAATTCGATTATTCGAGTTAAAGAACTGAGAGCAGACAAGAATTCTGGTGTGGTTAAAACAACTCGACTCCTTGTCTCAAATGCGAATTTCTTCCAACCTACTAATGGAGGTCCTGATGCTTACAGTGTTGATCTGAAAGCCCTTGATTTCGATAAGAATTCTGCTGCTGTTACTGTGAGATCAGGAGGAGCATTTATTGGGGGTGGCTGTCGAATTTCAGGTCAACTTTCATCCTCAATTTCGTATAATGATGTCCCAGATACTCTTGAACAAAATGCTGAGAACCCACAACGAATTCGTTTCTACACACCTGTTGCACAGCAACCTTTTCTTCACTTCTATGTTACTTCCTCTGTGACTCTTGAAAACTCGGAATTGGTCTCCATTACAGGAACTGATCGAGTAAGAAGAAATATTCCTCTTCCCACAGCAATGCTTTCGATGTGTAGAGCAAACAACAATCAAACAGGTCATAATTACCTATTCTTTGTTCAAGCATCAAATCATTTCGGTCGAGGATATTGTGTATATAACAATTTGACATTTACCTATGATCTGTTTGTCACTGAGGTAGGAGTTTATAATACTATGATAATTGGACTGAGAACAGATATAGCAGCTGTTTCGGCACTTCGAGGGGTAAACGTTGCAGATATCTTCACAACAGGGTTTTACCAGGAACCAGATGTGATTGATGACCCAACCCCATAAATTATATATCACTTTAATGTAAAATGGCTGCCCCAATACCAGAACGAATTATTACACCCCAACTATCATTAGCAGCACCTGCGAATCACGTTTTGCAGCATGCTACCTTTGATGATGTAGAAGGTCTCCAATCCACAGAAGTGCAACCTACCATGAATACATTTGGTTCCACCCACAAACTGAGATTGCAGGAACTCAGGTGTGATAAAAATAATGGTATAGTTAAGACAACGAAACTCCTTGTCACAAATGCAAACTTTTCTGCCCACTATGGAGACCCAGACAGTTATGGTGATCCTCTTTCTACTTATTCTTTTGAATCTCGGTCGGGAGCTATTAACTGCAAAACGGGGGAGCATATATTGGTGATGGTCTTCGGATTGGTGGAGCTGTTGGTGCGCCTCTTTTCGTAAATGATCAACCCAATCCCATTGATCCCAACACCAGAATTCGCACCTATGTCCCAGTATGAATGCACCATATATTATCAAGATCTTCCCAATTGTTGTGAATGAGCAGACATCAGTAGTTGATTCTCTTGTTGAGATTGGTGACCACTACAAGGTGGTTGTCGATATCCCACCAGATGTTTATGCTGTCTGTCAAGTAGAGGGTGGAACCCAAATATTGCAGTTGTGATCACTCCATATGACAATTTCGGAATCGCTTATCATGGTGTGAATTTCGGTCTTGAAGATTACCAGTTCTTGGTGAGAGCCACCAGATTTGGTATCTACAAATGCATTCTCTATGCTGAGAGAACCGATGCTATTGCAAAACAGAATACATATGCAGAATATTACGGCACAAATCGCTACTTCCCCATTTTCGGGCAGGATACTGCTCCATAGAAATCTCAGGTATATATAGAGAGAGGGATGGATGATAAAACAAAGAAATTCATAGAGTCTGCAATGATGGTTCATGGTGATGCTAAATTCGATTACAGTGAGACAGTCTATAAGAAAGCACAAGAGAAGGTCTCTGTTAGATGCCTCAAATGCAACAAGATCCTCCAAACCTACCCATTTAATCATGTAAGGGGAAGTGGATGCAGAGAGTGCAACAAGAAATCCTCTCATGCTTACAGAAAAAAGACTACATCAGGAATTGTGATAGATGATAAACCAGTAGTATTATATTTTGATTAGATCTTTGAGAGAGAAATGAGGATCTTTCCCCATTTTCCCTTTGTGATTATGCATGTATCAAAGCAGTTTGGACAGGTCTTGTGGTAGTGCAGCAGAATGATATCCACCAACTCATATGGTAGCACTCTTGCTAAGATGGTTCGCATTCTACCAATCGCGTTTTTTAATTTTTCTAAATTATTCATAAATGAATACTCATCGAGGCTTCCATGTGATGCTGGATTACAAATTCAGAACCCAATTAGCAGTAGGAATGGAGGACTTGGAGACAACAACCAGGTGGTTAATGCAGTTCTTGCAAACTATTATTCAAGAGCAAGGTATTCGAGTAGTTCACAAGCATTGCGAGATTTTCGATGGTGGTATTTCTCCTCCTGGTTTTGCAATGGTTCTTCTGCTGGATGAGAGCCATTGCACTGCTCATTGTTACTCAAATGAAGGTATGTTGGCGATTGATATATTCAGTTGTGGATTAGAAGCAGAGAGGAAAACCACGAGAGTATCTCATGAGATAGATGACAGAATAACAGGTGTGTTTTCAGGGTTGGAGAAATCGGAGAAACATAGAGTATTGCGATTTCCGAGTTAGTTGACACTGAGAAATTCAGAATTTCAGATGGTCTTACTGAAAATGGTCAGATAATCGGGTGTGACACCTATTTAATTGACTGTGACGCCTCTTTAATTGACTGTGACGCCTGTGACGCCTGTGACGCCTACTTTCAAACTTTCTAAAATTTTCAAAAATGACAGACTTCTTAAAACAGCCGTCACAGCCGTCACAGGCGTCACACCCAATTAAAAATGGAATCTATCTCTCTTACTGAGATATTCAAAAATATATTCTTGTCTTACTGAAATCCGTCTTGTGACACCTCTGACACCTACAAAACAATATCCATTAATCAACCTTTTTGATAATGCGAAGTTGCCTTACTGGAAATGGTCTGCAATTTCGCTGTGACACCTAAGTTAATTGAGTGTGACGCCTGTGACGCCTGTGACACCTACTTTCAAACTTTTTAAAATTTTCAAAAATGACAGACTTCTGAAAACAGGCGTCACAGCCGTCACAGGCGTCACAGACATTCCACCCCTCTTACTGACTTTCTCAAAAACAAAACTATCTCTTACTGAATATCATTTGAATACTACCTGTCACACTTGATCTCAATTATTCTGTTTTATAGAACATATGCAATTCCATCGATTGTTTAATTGGACATGATGCAACTCTGTGACACTTTTTCGGTGCAAAAATGTAAATCCGCAATTCCATCGATTGTTTAATTGGACGTGATGCAGTTCCGATATATTCCAATAGAAAATCCCGCAATCTGATCGATTGTTTAATTGGACATAATGCAACTCTGTGACACTTTTTCGGTGCAAAAATGTAAATCCGCAATTCCATCGATTGTTTAATTGGACAAAATGCAACTCTGTGACAGTTTTTGCGTTTTCCGATACAAAATGGGCGGTGGTCTACTTCAATACCGATGAGATATATCGAGTTTATGCGAATTTATGCGAATTTATGCGAATTAATCGCGATTATATCGTTCTTTAAGTAGTTTAATGTTAATCAATCGAAGTTATATATGTAATCGACAAAGAACATAATTTATCGATATAATATCGATTGAATCAATCGTGAATATGCATTAAATTAAACGCGTTTATCATTTTTAATACGAAGTTTGCATTAATTTATACAAAGTTTGCATAAAAAGTTAAAGAAATTAATCGATAAATATGTATTTTAGTATTAAATTAACACATATTGAAAAACGAATTTAAATCCAGAGTGAATCGAGATCGCGAAGCGATCGAGATGAACGAGGGATTTAAATTCGTTTTTCAATATGTGTCACGTGCGTTCGGACCCGCACGTCGGTCGCACTGCACGCACGCTCCCGTCCACCGCGAAGCGGCAGTCCGCGCGCGCTTCGTCGATGCAGAGGCCGTTCGAGAGATCCCAGAGGCGTGCGCGCTGGCCCGTCCCGAGGCGAAGGCGCGAGCCGTCCTGAAATTAAGGAAATCAGCGAAGCTGATTTCAGCGACGCTGATTTCTTCAATAATCAGCGAAGCTGCAGCGAAGCTGCGAATTCCTTACTTGAGAGAGGCGCAGCATCCTCAATTGCTCGCCACCGTGAGCAACAGATCGATGAGCTCGCGCTTCGTTGACAGAATGAGCGCTTGCAGTCAGCGGCCAGACGCGGAACTCCTCTTCCGCAAGAGAGACGACTTGGGCGCCGCCCTGAAGATCGAATGAAAAGCCCGCCGGGGCAAAAAGGACCGATTGGGGGATCTCACCGGCAGCCATGCAACCGCTCGGCTGCCACACTCCTGACCAGTGAGGCGGTGCAGCTCCGCTCTCGATGCGAAATCCCACACGCTGACTGTGTTGTCCTTGTTGGCAGTCACGGCTCGAGTGCAATCCTGCTCCATTCCATTGTTACCGCATCGCGCATAGATCAGTCTGACAGCTGCACCTCGGAGAGCTGGAAGCGGGGGCCGTCGAAGTTCCGCTCCCCCTCCCCGAGGGCGTCGTTGACGAAGACACCCGCCGTCCCGTCGGGGCACGCAATCTGGCTGAGCACAGCCCACCGGTCGACGTCCAGCAGCGTCAGGAACACTTCTGCGTCGTAGAAACCATCATCCTGCCACACCGCCAGAGCCTGGCGACCGTCCTGCATGCTCGCATTACGCCGGTCGCCCGGCACATGCGCACTTCAATTTGCCCCGCGCACCTTACTGAGCTGCATATTCCGAAGATCACGCTCCATGCGGAATTGAAGGGAGAGGGATTTCTGTGAGGGGAGGGTATGCTCGACCCGCAGCGCCAAACACATTCGCCCATCTCGGATGTTCAGCTCCCATATTCGAACTCGTTCCACTTCGACGTAGCTCTCTGTCTCTGGTTCGCCTTCGTATTCGAAAGAGACTTCGAGAACCCGTCCACAATCCTGCATCGAGAACACGCGTTTGCCGTAGAAGAGAAGCCAATTGAATCATGATCACGCGCAAGCACCTCGGAAACCATCAAGCACCGAGGTGGCGCATCGCTCCCTTCAAGTTCAGCACGGTCGAGCAAGACTCCGCTCGTTAGGTCCCAAAGAGAGAGAACACCAGAGCTTGCAGTCACAACCATCGAATCGTCCTGCCCTGCATTCAGACGTGGAATCATCATGCTATGACAAATTTAAACGCTGACCTGAGCGAAGCACAAACTGCGCCTGCTCTCGCCGTAACCGTTGTCGTGCCAGTCAACGCTGAGTTCCGTGACGATCCGAATCCCGTCCCCGCCGATGTCCAAGACCTTCAGCTTATCGCCGCCTGCAGGATCGCCCCAGTGGCTGTACATGACGCGGGATCCGTCCTGCGCACAGTGTTACACGTTACCGATGGGCTCCTTTGACATGTTACATGAGGGCGGGCACCTTCGAGACTGCCAAGGGACTGAACTGTGTGTCTATAAACGGAAATCGGAACGTCTCAATCAGCTTGTTGGCTTGTAGGTCCCAGAGGATATGCTCGCTCATGCGCCCCATTTCAAGAAATAGAACCCTTCGACCGTCCTGCGCATACCATTAATATTCGATTGATTCAAGACTCCACGTGAACGTAATGCACGCACTGGAGTTGGAAGTACGAAGGCAGAGCGCATGTTTCTTGGTAGAGGGACGGCCGCAGTCGCGACGACGGCGCACCCGTCGAGCTTCGCCCCGCGCAAGTCGGCTCCTCCAAAATTTGCGTCGTGCAGGCCGCAGCCAGTGAGGTCCGCGTCGCACAGGTCCGCTCCGGCCGCCTCCAGCCGCTGCAGGTCCGCCCCGGGCACCCGCACGCCACGCAGGCAGCTCCCCGCGAAGCTGTATCCGGCTGCCGAAAGCTCGTCAGTTCTCAGTGAATGCTGCACGGCGGTTGAGGGATTGCACCGCGGTTGAGGATGGTCATCGCGTTTGCGGAGGCGACGAGATCCTCCTTCTTCGCTTGCCGGTCGCGGCTCTGGTCGAGCAGACCAAGCAGCATCTGCGTGTAATTCAGCGGTTCTGCAAACAAAGCATGAATCTGAGCGCACAGAACGGTAAGAGGAGTCGCTGTTGCAGCAGTCGGCGAGGAACTCCAGGATTTTCGGCTCTCCCGTCAGCAGGCTGCGCGCGCGCAGGAGGTCAAGAGAGAACACGAACAAGAGAACAAGAACACGTACAACTTATGGATGAGGCCTGAGCCTGCCGCAGACCAAAGGCTGGCGCGGCGCTGCCGGCGGAGCGAGCCGGTGGCGAGAGCGTTGCGGGCGATCGCCTGCTGGCTGTTTCAGGCTCCTGGAAAGTAGATCTAGAGAAATAAAGAGCGCTCACCCGCTCGAACATCTCTTCAGCGACGAAGTACTCTAGCAGCGTTTTGCGAATGAACCGGACGTGGATCACGCGCGGAGCGTCCGCGTCGCTCTCTCCCTCGGAGCTTTGCCCCTCCGTCGCGGCCATCTCCGGGGCGCTAAGGGGACAGTTCTCGCGAATGAAGACCTCGAGCGGGCTGTTCTCGCTCTGGAGGAGGTCGATGCACGCCTGCAGCGGGCCGCCATCGGCTTCGTTCTCCTTCGTTCCCGCTGTGGCGGCGAAGCGCTGTTTTCGCACGACACCGTCCGGGCGCCGCACAGGGCAGGAGACCTCAGACACGGACGCCTGCACTGAGATCAGACGGCCAGACGAGGAATTCGAAAGGAACTAGCTAAAGTTGCAAGGGCACCGCAAACATCGCAGCGGCGAGGTCCTTGCAGAAGCTGCGTCCATACTGCTCGAAGTCCTTCCTCTTCCAACTCCGAATATCTGTGACGTTGGTAAGACACGTACGCTGACGTGAGCGGGAGCAGGGCAGCAGCACACTCACCGACGCCGGGCCTGTTGCCCTTGTTCTTGACGCGGTCCCATTGCCGCTCGAACCAGCCCTCAACAAACGCGTTGTACAGCTCCCGGATCGTGAGCAGAGACCCGGCGGCGCCATTGCCACCCTTGGTGTTGCCCCTGCGAATCCCTCAGAGGAAGGTCACTAGTGGGCGACGAGGGATCGCAGACCTTGCTTGGACGATCTTCGGCAGGGTGCGGGCCACCATACTGCACAAAAAACCTTGAATCACGGCAAAAAGCATATGTCTTAGATGACAGGATGCACCTCAGGGTAAACGGGTTCTCGGTCAGGGAGAGCGTGCCGGGGATACGCCGGATTTGCGACAGGTACTCTTCCGCCGTCCAGTCGCACCCTTTCTCCCGCATCTCGGCGGGCGCGCCCGGCCCGTACAGCGCCACGAACTGCTTGAAGAAGTTTTCCACCTGCGAGCGCGGTCAGCACCGGAGAACGCCGTCGGCGAAAACAGCAGCGACGGAGGACCTGCTGCACGTCAAAGGCCTGCGTGCAGACCTGGTCGAGGGCCGGCGGCGCGCCGCGGGGCCCGCGCGGCGCGAAGAGCTCCGCGTAGTCGTCGCGCACGGCGAGCAGCGCGCTGCGGCAGGTGACGACGACCGCGGAGGCCCAGTCGGCGAGCTCGTTGTCGGGCCAGAGGTCCGGCGGCGGGCCGTCGCGGCACTCGAGCTCGTCGTATGCGTCGAGCAGCAGCACAAGGCCGCGGCTGCGGTGGCGCGGGTTGTAGCGTCAGCGGCGTGAGACTGGTCGGAACAAGGCCGCCCACCTTTTGCGGATCTTCTGGAGGTCCGATTCGGCGACGTGCATCGCCCGCGCCACGGCCGCGCGGAGGCCGCTCGCCGCGGCCACGCGGCCCAACCGCGAGAGACGCAGGAGGCACGTCGCCGGCAGGCGCCCCTCGCCGCGCGGCATCCGCCCGTGCGTCCGGCGCCACTGCTCGCAGGTGCGACGGTGCAGGAAGGCGAGGAAGGTCGACTTGCTGGAGCCCGGCTCGCCCGCGATGAGCAGCGCCTTCGAGGCGCCCGCGGCGGCACCCGGGAGGGCGCGGCCGAGGAAGGCCGACACGTGGTCGAACAGGTCGACGACGTTCTTGCGCGTTGGGTCCGTCGTCGCCTTAGGCGGCACATAGAGAGCGATGCCGCCGTTGAGGTCGCCCCGCACTAGCTCCGCCTCAGCGTACTGACGGCGGTTCAGAGGAGGAGGGGACGAGGAGGGGCGGGCGGGCGGACGGAGTGCAGCGCCTTGCGGAGGGCGGCCTCCTCGCGGTCCGGAGCGAGCCTCGCGACCGCGTCGCGGAGCAGTGAAGAGGGGCCCGCCGGTGCGGCGAGGCGCGACCACGGCGGGCGGCGCAGCATGCGGTTCGGTCGGAAGCCCGGCGCCACGAGGTCCTGGGGGTGCGATTGAAGGTGCAAAATGCAAGCGCTAGCTAGGGGATGTACGTTTACGCACCGAGATCGTGGCTCCGAGCAGCGACGCCGCGGCCTCGACCGCCTCACGGGCGGCCTTGTCGTCTCTGCGGGCCAGCTCCCCCAGCCGCTGGGCTGCTGCCTCGGCCGCCGCGCCGCCGCCCTCGGACGCCGCGAGGCTCGCCAGGGCCCGCGCGGCGAACGCCGCCGACGCGCTCGCCGCCTCTTTGGACGCCTTCTTTGCCGCCGCCGCCACCGCCACGATCGCCGCTTCTTCCAGCGCGCCGATGACATCGACCGCCGCCCGCGCAGCCTCCGAGTCACCCCCGACGACCTCCACAGCCTGGAGCGTCCAGTGAGAGCTGGCAGGTGCCAAAGCGGGAGGAGCGGCGTACGGATACGAGGGCGGCCGAGAGGGCGGCGGCGAGCTTGGGCTGCGCCACGACGACCGCCGCGCCGCCCATCGCCTCGAGGACCGCCCGCATCTCCGCCACGTGGCCGCTCTCCGCCAGCGCCGCCAGCAGCCGCGCCGGGCGGTACCTGCGCATGCGCGGCGCGTTACTAGGCGCCAGAAAGGCCGAAAAACGCATCTAAAACCCCGCACCAGCACTTCTTGCCCTGCGGCGAGCCGGCGCCGACGAGGCGGCCGAGGTCGGCCCAGAGCTCCTTGACGCCCGCAGCCACGTCCTCGCCGCTCAGCGCGTCCTGCTGCAGTATAACTGCACTTTTTGACATTTGACGATTTCTGCCAATAGTTGGGTCAATACTATTGCAGCGTCAATACTATTGACGCGTCAAAAGTTCTTGACAAAACTTTGGTCAATACTATTGCAGCGTCAATACTATTGACGCGTCAAAAGTTTTGGCAAGAATCGGGCAAGAGTTCGGTCAATACTATTGCAGCGTCAATACTATTGACGCGTCAATAGTTTTTGACGAAACTTTGGTCAATACTATTGCAGCGTCAATACTATTGACGCGTCAAAAGTTTTGGCAAGAATCGGGCAAGCAATAGCTAGAGTTGGGTCAGATTTAAAACTGTTGCAGAATTATCCCGGTAATTAAAAATGAAATCGAAATGCAGCTCGCCGCCGTCCGAATATATTATCTAGCTATAGATCTCGATCTTGCAAGTGGACGGTGGCCCGCCGTGGGCGCCGCTAGCGCCCACGGTCTACTAGTACCACACTAGCCCGCGGCCGCGCCCGGCAACTGCGGCCAGCGCCCGGCCAGTGCGGCCACGCGTACGTGTACGTAGCTAGCGGTTCCCGGTAAATGAAATCGAAATTCTCTGCCTGCGGATCTTCTACACGGCCTACCGGCGGCTATCACACAACTGTGCATGCGGCCCAGCAAGCACAGGGCCCGGGCGATGCGACGTAGCAACGACGTCGACTAGCAATTCACGTGGAAGGGAAGGCGTGAAGCGATGCGGCCCGTGCGCACAGCAGGTCGTGCGGCACCTCGCCGGGCCCGCTGCGCTGTGCGCATCGCGGTTAGCGAGCGCTCGAATCGAGGTAGAAACGAACGGGCCTCCGTGCACCTCGGCTAGGAGAGCGGCTCTCTCTCTCTGAGGGCGCCGGGCAGACCGCGACCACGACCGCGAGGGCGAGGGTGAAGCGCTCGCTGCGCTAGGAGAGTCAACCGAAAGAAAAGAAGAATGCGCGCCAGCGAACGACCGCACCTGCGCCCGAGCGGCTGCAAACATGAACTCCGAGGCGGCCGGCAGCCCGCGACCACGACCACGAGGGCGAGGGCGAAGCGCTCGCTGCGCTCGGAGAGTCAATCGAAAGAAAAGAAGAATGCGCGCCGGCAAACGACCGCACCTGCGCCCGAGCGGCCGCAAGCATGAACTCTCGAGGCCGATCCCAGCAGCCGCCACACGTCCGGAGAGCGGCACGAGCTGCGCTGCGCACGCAGCTGGCGTTACAACAAGATCAAAGGGCGAGCAGCGGAGGCAAGAGCGAGCACCTGACCTGCGGACGAAGTCGCCAAGCGAACTGGGCGGTGGTGTGCTGCTCGCGGGCACCAGTCACGCCCGCTCCCTGGCCCGCCAGCGGAGTGAGGGATTGAATTAAAGGAGAGGAAACGAGAAGCACCTTGCTTCGCCTCCACAGCCGCCGCCTACGTTCTGCGCGTCCCTCTCAGCAGCAGAACACTCACCGGCGACAGCCGCGGACGAATGGACAGCAAAGGCAACAAGGAGGTCGACAGCGATGCGTTCGTGAGCGTTCGCGGCCGCAACCGGGCGCCAGCTGCTCTGAAGCAAGGCTCTGCTTTTGAAATCAGGCAGGCGGCAGGCTGGGCGAAAGGCGCGAGAGGATACAAGACAGTACCTTCGAGCATCGTTCGCGCTGGAAGCCGAAGATGTTCGCTGCGGCGGCAGCAAGTCCGTTCGACCTGGTTTGAAAAGCGGCATCAGACGCGGGCAGCGCTGCGAGACCGCGGAGGAGCCAACAAACCGAGCCGCTGTGAGAGTGAAGCGCGTCCGCGCGGCAGCCTTCCTTCGAGGCTGCAGCTGCTGGCAGCAAGGCACTTGAAGGCAGCAAGTTTGGGGTACACGACTGTAAGGAAAAAAGCCCTTGCGAGGCCCACAGCGGCAGGGCCGCCGCGGCAGCCGCGCCGTTGTATAGATTTTCGAGGCCGACCGAAAGGCTCGCTACCGGCTCTTTGGCGGCCCTTGCTTCCCCCAGGCGCAGGTGCCGCAGCGCCGCCCGCTGCGGCAACTTCGCGGGTGCTCGCAGCACGCAGCGCGCGGCAGCTACAAGCACGCGAGCTTGTAACTACGGGTCCAGCTCCCCCCGTGGCGTCGTCCCTGCGCCGCGCCGATCACAGCTAGATCGACGCGGCCCGCAACCCCGCGCCGGGCGACTTTGCCGTGCTGGCCGGGTTCTTTGCGTGCATGTCAGCTCACTTACATCGCAGTATCTCTACCAGACAGCCCCGCGGTCGGTTCGAGCGGTTGAGCTGCACGCTGGCCGCGGATGGGGTTCGAAGAATTCTGGTCGCCGGCGGAGCTCTCTCGCATGTTTCGGTGCATAGCGCGTCCCTTTAAGATGCTCACTCGGTGCCTCTCTGACTCTGGACAGGCCGGGTGCTGCGTGAGCGCGCGGACCGACGCAGCCTCCCAATCGGCGGTCGCCTCGGGTGCGCCTGCCAAGCACAGCGTTGGGCCAGCGACACGTGAGCGCATGGCTGACGAGGCTCAGACCGCCGGGACGGGTGAGCCCGCCTCGGATCGTCGCAGTTTGGGAGTGCTTCTACTACACTGCCTGGGTGAGCCGGCTGCGCGCGCACGCGTAGCTGACTGGGCGCGCACGCGTTGCTGACGGGGCGCACCGGTAACACATGATACCGGAAGACGCCACGGGAAGCCCAGGGGCTGGGGTGCGGCGGGTGGCGACGCCGCTCGCGGGCGGGGCGGATCCGGAGGCGCGGCGGACAGCCGCCTGACTTCCAGGATAGGGCGGAGGCGCTTCCTGCGGCGCCGCGTTTCGCAGAGCGGAGGGAAGGCGGGCGGAGGCGAGGCGCGCAGCGGTGCGGCTCGCCGGGCGGCGGCACGGCTCGGGGGGCGGGGCGGAGGCACGGCGGGCGGCCGCATGGCTCGCAGGGCGGGCTGGAGACGCGGCGGGCGGCGGTGCGGCTCGGCTGGCGGGCCGGAGGCGCGGCGGGCTGCGGCGGCGGCTAGGTGAGCACACAGAGGCTTTTTGAGCCGGCTGCACGCGTGCGTGTCGCTGACGGAGCGCAAGGGCCACACAGGATGCCGGACGTGCCGGGCGGCGGCGGGCGCGGCTTGCCGGGCAGGGCGGAGGCGCCGCGGGCGGCGGTCGCGGCTCGCCGGGCGGGGCGGCGGGCACGGCTCGCGGGCAGGGCGGAGGCGCCCCCGCCCCGCCGCGCCCCGCAACGGCAAGCGCTCTCCCGCGCCCGCCCTTGCGGCCGCTCCGCACAACGGCAAGCGCCCGCGTCCGCCCTCGCCGCCGCGCCGAAGCGCCGGCGGTAGTCGCCGCCCTCGCTCCCTTCCTGGCAGTCGCCGCCCGCCGGGCCGGCCCTCCCTCGCCATTCGCTCCCCCCGGCCCGCTCCCTCCACTCCCCTCCCCCCTTGCCCCTTCCCCGCCCCTCCCCCCCTTCCCCCTCTCTTCTCTTCCCCAGCCTGCGTCCCAGCCCCGCCCCGCCCCGCCCGCCCCGCCCCGCCCCGCCCGGGCGGCAGGGCGCGCGGGCCAGGGCGGCAAGGGCGGGCGGGGTGCTCCGACGCCGCGGCGGGCGGGGGCGACCGCCCTGCGGCTCGCCGTCACAGCCGCCGGCTTCGAGTCGACTTCGAGGCGGGGCAGAGGCGCGGCGATCGGCCGCGCGGCTCGCCGGGCTGGGCGGAGGCGCAGCAGGCGGCCGCGCGGCTCGCCGGGTGGGCCGGAGGCACGGCGGGCGGCGGGCGCGGCTCGCCGGCGGGCCGGAGGCACGGCGGGCGGAGGCGCGGCAGGCGGCGAGCGTGGCTCGCCAGCCGGAGCGGAGGCTCGGCGGGCCGGGGGGAGGCGCGGTTGGCTGCGGCGCCGAGCCAGCGATGTTTATACTTCGAATGTATTTTACATGAAACATTTCCGGCGAAGCTCAGGTCGCGCGGGCGCAGCTGCAGGGGAGAAGAACTCCCTGAAAGGGTTTCTCCCGAGATCAATTTTGAGAGCCGATGTCCAGTCCGCGCGTGCCTCTCTAGCTCACTTCCCGACGGATGCGAGTCATTCAGTAGCGTCTTAGACAGAGCCTCGACTTTACTACCGGCTGCCAGGCTTCTACTCGCACGCCCTGCAGCTGCCGCGCGGGAAGGTCCTGAACAGCCCGCCAAAAATTATGGCGACTCGCCCTCCAAAATAATGCACGGAGGGCTACGAGCTAGCGCCGGGCCTCCGGCGACCTCAGAATCAAATCCAGCACCTTCAAGAACCCCCGGAGGCGTCTCCACGCCCGGATGTAACTTGTCAAATAATATGTTTTACTTGGTGATATTCGCCGACTAGGCCCCTTGGTCGCATGTTGGCAGTGTCAAGTAGCCCCCTTGACCTGACTCCGTCGCGTCGTTCCGGCCCGCCGCGCGCGACTGACCCCAAGTTCGCACCCCGCCCAAATTGAGGGCGGGGAATCCGAATCTGATGTTCCTACAGGCTCAATCGTGCTCCTAAGCTCGGCGCGGCGAGCTTGCAATTCTTTGCACATGATCATGAGTCTCTTCACGCCATAAAAGAATATAATGAGTAAGTGGAACCTATGAGCGTCCGGAGACGATACCAGTGCTCTCAGCTGTACATGCAGAGTATTTGACTCGAAGCTCAGGTCGCCCGGGTGCAGCTGCAGGGAGAAGAACTCCTGAAAGGGTTTCTCCCGAGATCAATTTTGAGAGCCGATGTCCAGTCCGCCCGTGCCTCTCTAGCTCGCTTCCCGACGGATGCGAGTCATTTAGTAGCGTCTTAGACAGGGCCTTGACTTTACTACCGGCTGCCAGGCTTCTACTCGCACGCCCTGCCGCGCGGGAAGGTCCTGAACAGCCCGCCAAAAATTATGGCGACTCGCCCTCCAAAATAATGCACGGAGGGCTACGAGCTAGCGCCGGGCCTCCGGCGACCTCAGAATCAAATCCAGCACCTTCAAGAACCCCCGGAGGCGTCTCCACGCCCGGATGTAACTTGTCAAATAAGATGTTTTACTTGGTGATATTCGCCGACTAGGCCCCTTGGTCGCATGTTGGCAGTGTCAAGTAGCCCCGGGCCCCCTTGACCTGACTCCGTCGCGTCGTTCCGGCCCGCGACTGACCCCAAGTTCGCACCCCGCCCAAATTGAGGGCGGGAATCCGAATCTGATGTTCCTACAGGCTCAATCGTGCTCCTAAGCTCGGCGCGGCGAGCTTGCAATTCTTTGCACATGATCATGAGTCTCTTCACGCCATAAAAGAATATAATGAGTAAGTGGAACCTATGAGCGTCCGGAGACGATACCAGTGCTCTCAGCTGTACATGCAGAGTATTTGACTCGAAGCTCAGGTCGCCCGGGTGCAGCTGCAGGGGAGAAGAAGCTCCCTGAAAGGGTTTCTCCCGAGATCAATTTTGAGAGCCGATGTCCAGTCCGCGCGTGCCTCTCTTGCTCACTTCCCGACGGATGCGAGTCATTTAGTAGCGTCTTAGACAGGGCCTTGACTTTACTACCGGCTGCCAGGCTTCTACTCGCACGCCCTGCCGCGCGGGAAGGTCCTGAACAGCCCGCCAAAAATTATGGCGACTCGCCCTCCAAAATAATGCACGGAGGGCTACGAGCTAGCGCCGGGCCTCCGGCGACCTCAGAATCAAATCCAGCACCTTCAAGAACCCCCGGAGGCGTCTCCACGCCCGGATGTAACTTGTCAAATAATATGTTTTACTTGGTGATATTCGCCGACTAGCCTAGTAGGCCCCTTGGTCGCATGTTGGCAGTGTCAAGTAGCCCCCTTGACCTGACTCCGTCGCGTCGTTCCGGCCCGCCGCGGCGCGACTGACCCCAAGTTCGCACCCCGCCCAAATTGAGGGCGGGGAATCCGAATCTGATGTTCCTACAGGCTCAATCGTGCTCCTAAGCTCGGCGCGGCGAGCTTGCAATTCTTTGCACATGATCATGAGTCTCTTCACGCCATAAAAGAATATAATGAGTAAGTGGAACCTATGAGCGTCCGGAGACGATACCAGTGCTCTCAGCTGTACATGCAGAGTATTTGACTCGAAGCTCAGGTCGCCCGGGTGCAGCTGCAGGGGAGAAGAACTCCCTGAAAGGGTTTCTCCCGAGATCAATTTTGAGAGCCGATGTCCAGTCCGCGCGTGCCTCTCTAGCTCACTTCCCGACGGATGCGAGTCATTCAGTAGCGTCTTAGACAGAGCCTTGACTTTACTACCGGCTGCCAGGCTTCTACTCGCACGCCCTGCCGCGCGGAAGGTCCTGAACAGCCCGCCAAAAATTATGGCGACTCGCCCTCCAAAATAATGCACGGAGGGCTACGAGCTAGCGCCGGGCCTCCGGCGACCTCAGAATCAAATCCAGCACCTTCAAGAACCCCGGAGGCGTCTCCACGCCCGGATGTAACTTGTCAAATAATATGTTTTACTTGGTGATATTCGCCGACTAGGCCCTTGGTCGCATGTTGGCAGTGTCAAGTAGCCCCCTTGACCTGACTCCGTCGCGTCGTTCCGGCCCGCGACTGACCCCAAGTTCGCACCCCGCCCAAATTGAGGGCGGGGAATCCGAATCTGATGTTCCTACAGGCTCAATCGTGCTCCTAAGCTCGGCGCGGCGAGTTTGCAATTCTAGATCTTTGCACATGACTCAGTGATCATGAGTCTCTTCACGCCATAAAAGAATATAATATTAATGAGTAAGTGGAACCTATGAGCGTCCGGAGACGATACCAGTGCTCTCAGCTGTACATGCAGAGTATTTGACTCGAAGCTCAGGTCGCCCGGGTGCAGCTGCAGGGGAGAAGAACTCCCTGAAAGGGTTTCTCCCGAGATCAATTTTGAGAGCCGATGTCCAGTCCGCCCGTGCCTCTCTAGCTCGCTTCCCGACGGATGCGAGTCATTTAGTAGCGTCTTAGACAGGGCCTTGACTTTACTACCGGCTGCCAGGCTTCTACTCGCACGGGGCCGGGGGAGGAGAGGGGGGAAGGTAGGGGGGGGGGGGGGGGGCGGAAGGGGGGGGGGAGGAAGGGGCAGCAGATGGGCGGATTGGGGCGGGGCGGGGCAGGGTGGGGCGGGCCTGCGTGAGGCCCAACTCGAAGCCGGCGGCTGTGACGGCGAGCCGCAGGGCGGTCGCCCCCGCCCGCCGCGGCGTCGGAGCACCCCGCCCGCCCTTGCCGCCCTGGCCCCGCGCGCCCTGCCGCCCGGGCGGGGCGGGGCGGGCGGGGCGGGTGGGGCGGGGCTGGGACGCAGGCTGGGGAAGAGAAGAGAGGGGGAAGGGGGGAGGGGCGGGGAAGGGGCAAGGGGGGAGGGAGTGGAGGGAGCGGGCCGGGGGGAGCGAATGGCGAGGGAGGGCCGGCCCGGCGGCGGCGACTGCCAGGAAGGGAGCGAGGGCGGCGACTACCGCCGGCGCTTCGGCGCGGCGGCGAGGGCGGACGCGGGGCGCTTGCCGTTGTGCGGAGCGGCCGCAAGGGCGGGCGCGGGAGAGCGCTTGCCGTTGCGGGGCGCGGCGGGGCGGGGGCGCCTCCGCCCTGCCCGCGAGCCGTGCCCGCCGCCCCGCCCGGCGAGCCGCGACCGCCGCCCGCGGCGTCTCCGCCCTGCCCGGCAAGCCGCGCCCGCCGCCGCCCGGCACGTCCGGCATCCTGTGTGGCCCTTGCGCTCCGTCAGCGACACGCACGCGTGCAGCCGGCTCAAAAAGCCTCTGTGTGCTCACCCAGCCCGCCGCCGCAGCCCGCCGCGCCTCCGGCCCGCCAGCCGAGCCGCACCGCCGCCCGCCGCGTCTCCAGCCCGCCCTGCGAGCCATGCGGCCGCCCGCCGTGCCTCCGCCCCGCCCCCCGAGCCGTGCCGCCGCCCGGCGAGCCGCACCGCTGCGCGCCTCGCCTCCGCCCGCCTTCCCTCCGCTCTGCGAAACGCGGCGCTGCAGGAAGCGCCTCCGCCCTATCCTGGAAGTCAGGCGGCTGTCCGCCGCGCCTCCGGATCCGCCCCGCCCGCGAGCGGCGTCGCCACCCGCCGCACCCCAGCCCCTGGGCTTCCCGCGGCGTCTTCCGGTATCATGTGTTACCGGTGCGCCCCGTCAGCAACGCGTACGCGCCCAGTCAGCTACGCGTGCGCGCGCAGCCGGCTCACCCAGGCAGTGTAGTAGAAGCACTCCCAAACTGCGACGATCCGAGGCGGGCTCACCCGTCCCGGCGGTCTGAGCCTCGTCAGCCATGCGCTCACGTGTCGCTGGCCCAACGCTGTGCTTGGCAGGCGCACCCGAGGCGACCGCCGATTGGGAGGCTGCGTCGGTCCGCGCGCTCACGCAGCACCCGGCCTGTCCAGAGTCAGAGAGGCACCGAGTGAGCATCTTAAAGGGACGCGCTATGCACCGAAACATGCGAGAGAGCTCCGCCGGCGACCAGAATTCTTCGAACCCCATCCGCGGCCAGCGTGCAGCTCAACCGCTCGAACCGACCGCGGGGCTGTCTGGTAGAGATACTGCGGATGTAAGTGAGCTGACATGCACGCAAAGAACCCGGCCAGCACGGCAAAGTCGCCCGGCGCGGGTTGCGGGCCGCGTCGATCTAGCTGTGATCGGCGCGGCGCAGGGACGACGCCACGGGGGGAGCTGGACCCGTAGTTACAAGCTCGCGTGCTTGTAGCTGCCGCGCGCTGCGTGCTGCGAGCACCCGCGAAGTTGCCGCAGCGGGCGGCGCTGCGGCACCTGCGCCTGGGGGAAGCAAGGGCCGCCAAAGAGCCGGTAGCGAGCCTTTCGGTCGGCCTCGAAAATCTATACAACGGCGCGGCTGCCGCGGCGGCCCTGCCGCTGTGGGCCTCGCAAGGGCTTTTTTCCTTACAGTCGTGTACCCCAAACTTGCTGCCTTCAAGTGCCTTGCTGCCAGCAGCTGCAGCCTCGAAGGAAGGCTGCCGCGCGGACGCGCTTCACTCTCACAGCGGCTCGGTTTGTTGGCTCCTCCGCGGTCTCGCAGCGCTGCCCGCGTCTGATGCCGCTTTTCAAACCAGGTCGAACGGACTTGCTGCCGCCGCAGCGAACATCTTCGGCTTCCAGCGCGAACGATGCTCGAAGGTACTGTCTTGTATCCTCTCGCGCCTTTCGCCCAGCCTGCCGCCTGCCTGATTTCAAAAGCAGAGCCTTGCTTCAGAGCAGCTGGCGCCCGGTTGCGGCCGCGAACGCTCACGAACGCATCGCTGTCGACCTCCTTGTTGCCTTTGCTGTCCATTCGTCCCGCGGCTGTCGCCGGTGAGTGTTCTGCTGCTGAGAGGGACGCGCAGAACGTAGGCGGCGGCTGTGGAGGCGAAGCAAGGTGCTTCTCGTTTCCTCTCCTTTAATTCAATCCTCACTCCGCTATCGGCCAGGGAGCGGGCGTGACTGGTGCCCGCGAGCAGCACACCACCGCCCAGTTCGCTTGGCGACTTCGTCGCAGGTCAGGTGCTCGCTCTTGCCTCCGCTGCTCGCCCTTTGATCTTGTTGTAACGCCAGCTGCGTGCGCAGCGCAGCGCGTGCCGCTCTCCGGACGTGTGGCGGCTGCTGGGATCGGCCTCGAGAGTTCATGCTTGCGGCCACTCGGGCGCAGGTGCGGTCGTTTGCCGGCGCGCATTCTTCTTTTCTTTCGATTGACTCTCCGAGCGCAGCGAGCGCTTCGCCCTCGCCCTCGTGGTCGTGGTCGCGGGCTGCCGGCCGCCTCGGAGTTCATGTTTGCAGCCGCTCGGGCGCAGGTGCGGTCGTTCGCTGGCGCGCATTCTTCTTTTCTTTCGGTTGACTCTCCTAGCGCAACGAGCGCTTCACCCTCGCCCTCGCGGTCGTGGTCGCGGTCTGCCCGGCGCCCTCAGAGAGAGAGAGCCGCTCTCCTAGCCGAGGTGCACGGAGGCCCGTTCGTTTCTACCTCGATTCGAGCGCTCGCTAACCGCGATGCGCACAGCGCAGCGGGCCCGGCGAGGTGCCGCACGACCTGCTGTGCGCACGGGCCGCATCGCTTCACGCCTTCCCCTTCCACGTGAATTGCTAGTCGACGTCGTTGCTACGTCGCATCGCCCGGGCCCTGTGCTTGCTGGGCCGCATGCACAGTTGTGTGATAGCCGCCGGTAGGCCGTGTAGAAGATCCGCAGGCAGAGAATTTCGATTTCATTTACCGGGAACCGCTAGCTACGTACACGTACGCGTGGCCGCACTGGCCAGGCGCTGGCCGGGCGTGGTGCGGCAGTGCTAGTACTTGTCGCGAGACTCGCGACTCCTGAGCCCGCGGCCGGCCACGTCACCCACGTGCACAGCACCGGTCCGCAGTGACTACGCACACGGACGCTCGGCCCCTGGATCCCGGACAGACGAGATAATTCGGCGGCGATCCCGGACGATATCGGACGGCGGCGATCGACCTCAGGGCCGGGCCTGCATTTCAATTTCATGATCTTTTAATTTAATTTACCGGGATAATATAATTCTGCGCATGCAATAGTATTGACCAAAGTTTCGTCAAAAACTTTTGACGCGTCAATAGTATTGACGCTGCAATAGTATTGACCGAACTCTTGCCCGATTCTTGCCAAAACTTTTGACGCGTCAATAGTATTGACGCTGCAATAGTATGGACCAAAGTTTTGTCAAGAACTTTTGACGCGTCAATAGTATTGACGCTGCAATAGTATTGACCCAACTCTTGCCCGATTCTTGCCAAAACTTTTGACGCGTCAATAGTATTGACGCTGCAATAGTATTGACACAACTATTGGCAGAAATCGTCAAATGTCAAAAAGTGCAGTTATACTGCAGATTAACTTCCCCCGGGAGGGCAGGACCGCCCCGCGGGCCTTGACGAGGACGGCGAGGTCGATGAGCGTGGAGACGCCGAAGCTGCCCACGCTCTCCATCACCGTCTTGCCCACGCGGTAGAGCTTCTCCACGATGCGGCCTGCGCGCCGCGGCCGTCGGCGGCTCGGCGGAACTGAGACCGAAAGGCGCACCGGCGGCCTTGATGCGGGCGAAGGCGTCCTGGAGCGGGTCGTAGCTCGAGCGAGCGGCCGCGAGCGCCTGCCGCGCGACGCCCGCCGCGACCTCCGCGCGCCACCAGCCGCACTTCTCGAGGCCCCGCAGCAGCGCGTCCAGCTCCCGCACCGTCCCCTCGTAGTCCAGCCGCCCCGCCGCCTCCGCCGCCTCCCCGCCCTCCTCATCTGGTAGGACAGTCAGATGCGCGCGAAAGCCGGCGCGCAGCGACGGCACCGGCGGCGGCGAAGGCGGCGCCGTCGCCTTCCGAGTCGAACGCGGCGAGCACCGCCGGCACGAGTCGCAGCGCCGCGAGCGCGTCGACGTCGCCGGGCGCCAGCCTCGGGCCCAGGTCCTTCAGCTGCTGGGCCGTCAGCGGATACGAAGGCGCTCCACCACGAACGGTTCGCCTGCTGCACGCAGAATGCGACGAGGCGGTTCTGCTGCCGCGAGGTGAGCGTGCCGCGCGGCAGCCGCCCGAGCACGTCGACCAGCGCCCCGACGCGCGCCAACGGGACCGCCTCCAGCACCGTCCCGTCGCGCAGGCGCAGCAGCACCTCCAGCAGCTGCTTGCGATCGGGGATGACATCAGCCGCGCGGCGGAGGCGGCGGCGCCTGACACGCGTACGCACTCGGAAGCAGAGCTCCGGATCGCCCGAGCGCACGACGGCGCACGCCTCGGCGATCGCCTCCGACCGCTGCCGCTCGCACTCCGCGAAGGCGTCCAGCGCTGCGGGCGGCGCCCGTCATGATCAGCCATCGACGGCCTCCGCGCCGCCATTAGTGCGCGCACCGTTGAAGCAGGCTTCTTTGGCCTCGCACAGTGCCGCCTCCACGTCTCCGCTGTAGAGCTCCGCCACGAGCGGCACCTGCCGCGCGCGCGACGCCGCCTCCGACGCGGCGCCGCTCCGCCGCGCCTCCCGAAGCAGTCCGCAGAGGCCCGCGAGCTGCCCGAGCGACGAGGCCGCCTCGAGCGAGTGCAGGCCGCGCAGCTCCTCGAGCCCCGCCGCGAAGGCCGGCGGCGGCCCCTTCGACAGTGCCGGCGCTGGAGCGGGCAAAGAGGCGGCAGGGCCGGCTGAGGCTGCAGGGGCGGGCGAAGGCGCCGCTGGCGCTGGTGAGGCCGCGAGGGAACGCGACGCAGCAGCTGGGGACTTTGCAACGACGACGGCCGCCGGTGGCGCTGCTTCGAGTGCCTTCGCGCTCTCCGAGACCGCGGGCGGATCGCTCGCCGTCGCTGCGTATGCGGGCGCAGGATCCTTGCTATCCGAGGACGCAGCTGCGCATGCAGGCGGCGCCTCGAGGCTGATCGCTACGTCGGAGACGGCCACTGGCGCGCCGCTATCAGCTTCCCGCTGCTTCTCGTCGACCGCTGCGGGCGCCGCATGCTTCGGCGGCTGATGGGATGGGACCGGTGCCGGAGAGCGCGGTTGCGGGCTCCCGACGCGCAGGACGCCGACGCCTCCGGCGCCTGCGATCGCTCAGCGACATTCGCAGCAGAGTAGAGGCTGTAGAGCGGACGTTCGCGGCCCGCACCTTTCGCTGGGGTCGCTGCGAGCGCGTCCTGCGCACCGCGCTTGCAGCACGCGCTCCCCATAGACTGCTGAACGAGTCGGAATACTGCAGGGCGCCATACCGCCGCTCGGGTCGCCGCGTTGAGGCGCTCGAAATCGGAAAGGCGCGCGACGGGTACTGTTTAATTGCAGGGGGGATCAGCTCTTGTCGACGGGTACTGGTCACTCTGCATACGGACTCGGGGGAGTCGGGGCCGCTTTTTTTTAAAAAAATCAATTTTTTTAAAAAAGACTTGAGAGATGAATCGTTTGTTGAGTTCAAGTGACTTGAACTGAGAAACGGCCGACGCTTGCGACGGAAGCTGCGTCTCCCGGAGAATCCCGCGAGTCAGTCGCGACTGAAATTGCGGATTCGGAGGTTCGGACCGGCACACTAGTACTACATACTGTAGATCCACAAAGTTAGGCGTCGCTTTTCATAGACGTTTGCCCACCCGTCGTGATAGACGTTCACAAAGATAGACGAGCTGCGGGTCGCTCCATACAAGCGCTACTATGGCATACCCCCTTTGGGACAGTTAGAGGGGGATTAAGTTAGACGAATGGGTGAACTCGTCTATCCGCGCCTAACTTTGTCGGCGCCTAACTTGTGGATTCACAGTATACCGACTCTATTACCGAGTACCCAGCAGCTAGCGCGCGCGCGTATATATAGCGCTGGCGCGCGCGTATATATAGCGCTGCCGGCCGCGGTACCGGGTACCGGTAGCGCAGCAGGGCCCTCGCCGAGTCGGCGAGTCGGGACTCGGGAGTCGGGACTCGGGAGTCGGGAGTCGGGACTCCGAGTCTCTGAGTCGGGACTCGGGAGTCGGGCGGCTCGGGCCTCGGGCCTCGGCATCCTTCCCCCGCCGCACGCCACGCGTTACGCGTACAGACGTCGACGCGCACCAGCATCAGCATCAGCAGCAGGCTGCGGCCAGCAGCCCTCGGCATCCTTCTCGAGCAGCTGCAGCGCTAGCCCGCCGCGGGTGAGAACGGCAGCAGCGGCTGCGGGTGGCCTGGCCATGGGCCCAGCAAAATCGACAATGAGGATGACGAGGACGTCCTGCCCTCCAAGCGCGCACGTGCTCGCATGCGCACTCCTGCTGCTCGCCGCACTGGCGGCGGTGGCAGCCGCCGCGCCGACTGGCGCCAATGGCCCGAATTCGAAGAGATATGTCGTGGTGCGCCCTGGCCCTGGAGGCCGCGCCGCTCGCCGGCGTCGGCCCGCTTCTCCTTGCTTCAGCCGCTGATCATGAGAGCCGGCGCCTCGCGCAGCGCTTTGACGACCTGGCGGCTGGCGAGGCCGTGGGCACGCCCGGGCGCAAGCCGGAGGGCGCGGACGTCGGGCGCGCGACCACCGCCCTCTTGGCCCGGCTCCGGTCGGCCGCGGCGGGCGTGCAGGGCGAGACGCCCGTCTTCACCGTCGGGCATGAGTACAAGTCGATCTTCCCAGGCTTCTCTGCGACGTGAGCTTCACAGCATGAGCCTCCGGCGCGGCGCGCACTCGCTGACGGCCGGTCGGCGGGGCCGCAGGATGTCGGATCGCGTGGCTGAGATGGTGCGGGCCTCGTCGCTGACCGCCGTCGTGGAGGAGGATGGCACGGTCACCATCAACCAGCTCACCTCGCAGTCGAACCGTGCGTTCGCTTGCAATAAAAAATTGCGACCGGCCCTGCGCGCGAATGTGCCCTAGGCCTGCCTCATGATCAAGCTTGCGCTGACTTAGGGCGGCAGTTGCGACGGGGCTATGGGGCCTTGACCGGACGAACCAGCGGGCGCTGCCGCTTGACAAAACGTACAGCTACAGCGCGACGGGGGAGGGCATTTCAGTGTGAGCGGCGCCAACGTTAACGGGCAGATTGCAATTGCAAGATCAGAGTAGGGCCGACTTTGACTTGATGGTCTCGCCGCAGGTTCGTTATCGACACGGGAATTCTCACAACACACGACGAGTTCGAGGGGCGGGCACTCCCCTTTTACGATGCCATTACGGCCGGTGCGTGCAGGACCGAACTTGTATACGCCCCTGACCAGTGGTATTTAAATTCATAAGCGACAAAGAGGAAAAGCGGGGTCGAGGCTTAGGCGAATCGTTAGCGCCTGATGCCAATCCCTGCGCGCAGGTGGTAACGCGCAGGATTGCAACGGGCACGGGACGCACGTGGCAGGGACCATCGGTGGCAAGACCTACGGCATCGCCAAGAAGGCGAAGCGTGCGCGCGCCTTCCATCATCGACTCCCTCCCACACGCGTGGGGCGCCTCGGGCTCGGCTAACATCAACTTTAACGCGCCGTGCAGTGTTCGCGGTCCGCGTGCTGGACTGCGCCGGCTCAGGCTCCTTCTCGGGCGTGATTGCTGGGATCGACTACGTGCGCATGAACCGCGTCGGCCCGGCCGTCATCTCGATGTCCCTCGGCGGCGGCGCCTCGTCCACCGTGAACACCGCCGTGAAGAAGTGCGCCCGTGAGCTTCCTAAACGGCGCAATCGTCGGCCCTCACGGTTTCCCGCAGCGCCGTTAGCGCCGGCATCACTGTCGTCGTCTCTGCCGGCAACAACAACGCCGGTTCGCTTATTCGAATTCATTTTTCCCTCCCGGGGCCTTGCCCGAACTTCATTTTGAATCTCGAGCTCGTCGAACCCTCGCGCCCATGCCAGATGCTTGCCTGAACTCGCCCGCTTCGGCGCCGGAGGCCGTCACCGTCGGCGCCACGACCAGCACCGACGCCCGCGCCTCCTACTCCAACTTTGGCACGTGCGTCGACATCTTCGCGCCGGGCTCGAGCGTCCTCTCCGCGTGGTACACGTCGACGCTGGCGACGAACACCATCTCGGGCACCTCGATGGCCGCCCCGCACGGTGCCGCCCCGCGCTGAGCGTCCAGCGGGCGGCAGCTGACTTGCCGTGCGTGGCGGAAACAGTGTCGGGCGTGGCCGCGCTGTACCTACAGGCGAACCCGACGGCGACGCCGGCGCAGGTGACGTCGGCCCTCAAGGGCGTCGCGACGCCGAACGTCGTGACGGGGGGCGGCACGGTGCGGCGGGGCGGCGCGGGGCTTCCACGGCGCTCTGCTGACGGCGGGGAGCCAGGGCTCGCCGAACCTGCTGCTCTACTCTTTCTTTGAGCCGCCTCCGCCTGCCCCGATCGCGACCCCCATCCCCTACGTGCCGACTCCCACCCCCGCGGCGACACTTCCTCCTGCCCCTAGTCCCTACGTGCCGACCCCCAGCCCCATCCTGCGTCCGACCGCGACCCCAACGCCCGCCCCCGTCACCACCCCCCCCTCCGCGAGTGAGCCTCGGCCCCTGCGCTTGCCGGCTCTCGGGCCGCTTCACGGCCCTTCTCACGATCGCGATTGCGCAGCGACGTGCTCGCAGTCAACGGTGGCGGCGCCGTGCTCGGTGGTCAGCGGCGACAACCGCGGCAAGGCGAACCTGCTGCCCACGCAGTCCTCCGGAGAGGTCTTCTACACTTTGACCGTCCCCAACACGGGCTCCTACACCCTCTCCCTCTGCGGCCGCGCCTCCTTCGACACCGTCCTGTATGTGTACCGCGGCTGCCCCGTTTCCGGCCAGGGCCCCACCACCCTCATCGGCACCAATGGTGCGTTAACGTTGCAATTACCGGCGCCGCGCACATCATTAATATTCGCCAGTCGACGCAAGCCTCACTCTTGAATTGCAGACAACGGCTGCGGCAGTAACTCGAAGCAGTCGCTGATCACGCTGACGCTGACGGCGGGCGTGCCGTACACCGTCGTCGTGGAGGGCAAAGCGAAAGCTGCGGGCGCTTTCACCATGTCAATCAATGCGAATGCCCCCACCACCTGTACCGCCGGTGCCGTCGCGATTCCCGCCTTTCGCGGCGCTCGCACGCTAGCGCTCTTGCACCCGCGCCGCTCACCGCGCGCTGCGCAGTAGCCGGCGCTGGCCTCTCGACATTTGCGGTGGAGACGGAGATCGAGAACGAGGACTATGACTTCGCGACCGTCGATTCGGCGAACGGGAGCGGCTCGGGTGTGAACATCGGGCTGGTCATCGGCGCAGTGGGCGGCGCGGTCGGCGTGGCGGCCCTCGCGGCCCTCGCCGTCGTACTCGTCCGTGCCCGCCGCGACGTCGCCACGAGCGCCTCTGGCGCCCGCGCCCCGGCGGCCGCCCTCGCGACGGCCGCGTCTGCGGGCAACGTGGGGGAGAGAGGCAGCCAGTTGCGGCGGCGATCGGTGTCGCAGGCGCCGGCGGGGAGCCCGGAGCCGGGCTCGGCGCCCGTGCAGCTCAACGTTTGCGTCGCCTAATCAGAAATTAAAAGCCTGGCGATTTCGTATACGCAGTACTTCCATTTCCACGACTTTGCTGTCGGAGATGCTGTACATGTATACGTAGTAATGTAGTTAGCATTTCTTTTACCGTGCCATGCCGTGCAATCAATCGTCGAATCAATTATCGTGTAGCTTTTTCCTAGAAATGAGATCGAATGTGGTTTATATTAGCCGAGTTCGACTTCCCGGGCCCCTCGATTTTCTGGGGACATTGATATTGGCTTTTCGGCCGTTGGACAGTCTAAGAAATTTCACATGCAAAGTTAGCTAGACATCTACATGTAGCCGCGGAGCGTGCCGCGGATCGTCATGTGAGCGGCATTCATCATGAGAGCATGTACATGTGCGCAAACACATTTATAGGGTGTTGCGCCATTTAGTTGATGTTGAAAGTGAACTGTAGTAAATAGCCTCGAGCTCTAATTTTCGTCGACGTCATCAATTCTGGTCGTTCTATAATTAGCTTGATATATATAAGAGTGCATGCAGACCAGAGGACGAGGTGTTGCAGTAGGCATATACTACCATTATTCCAAGTCCCTGTAGACCTGTACCCCTAGTCTGTACCTGTACCCCAATGATATCAGTCCCCAGCTAAACTATGCTGGCAACATCCCTCGCCAGACGCCACGCGCACTCCGTGCTGGACAGCTAGCCTAGCTGCTCTGGCCGGGTCGGTGGTAGCCGTGCGGTCTACGCGGAGATCGCAGCGCAACGGGCAACTCGCCCATCCTACCGGCTAACGACTACGAGGGGGATTGGATCGTCAGCTTGCAACTCAGCGGCAGCTCCGGAGCCGGCCGGTTCGCTCACGCGGTCGGTCCGGCGGACGAGGAGCAACATCGGCTCGGACGTCGCGCTCGCGCAACCGTCCCGCCGACGCAGCGGCTGACAAGCACATCGGACACCGTTTGCACACGGTGGGAGCCCGCGCATCGTGCCGCTTAGGGGTTGCCCCGAAGCGACCGCGGTCCCGCAAGCTCCAGGCCTAGCGATCAACTGGCTCGCTGCGAGGGCTCGTCCCGAAGCAGTCGCCGGATAGCGCAACGAGAAGCCGCGTGCTCGGGCTCGCCCAAAGCACGCCAGCATCTCGGGCCTGCCGACCAACGCCAAGGGCCAAGGTTGAATCTTGCCGCGGCGAGTGCCTAGCGCACACCGGGAGCTTACCGGACACGTTTTTCACATACAGTGTACGGACACCGGAGACGCGCACGTCATCGCGGGCGGGAGCGGAGTAACGGTCGATAACGGCAACATCGACCACACCCCGCCACGACGCCCGCCGCAGCGCCGCGCACGTCCCGACTCCTCGAAGGGGGAGACTCTGTCAAAATTTTCGGCACAGACCCGCCGGCGACTCCAGTCAACGGCCGACCGTCGCGACTCCTCGGAGGACCGACCTCGACCACGACCGCCACGACGCCCGCTTCAGCGCCGCGCACGTCACGGGCGTTCGAAGGGGGAGACTCTGCCGAAATTTACAGCGATTCCAGGCCTTAGCGCGCCGACGATCGCCGACGGTGGCTACGGACTGACCCGCGGGACACGCGACGTACGCCCACCACTGACACCACCAACCCTCCTTTCCTACCTTTACGCCCACACGACTACATCATGTCACGGCACACGCGGCCCACCCTGGCCCGCGTCTCCGACTTCTCGGCGATCGCGGCGGTCGCAGCGTCGCAGGAGATGCCCCAGCACCAGAAGTACGCTCGCCAGATTCAGCCGAAGGAGGAGCCGGTGCTGCTGAAGGTCAACGAAGGCAACGTTTACACGTTCGGTTACCCGATGACGCCCACTGCCGCGCGCGCTGTGCCTCGGCTGTCTCTTTCAGCGAGAAAGAGTAGCTGTCTCGGCTCTTCGCGAAATATATTTATTATCTCGTACCCCTGCTGCGAGGCCAGTTCGCAACGCGCCGCCGCGTACCCCCATGGGCCTCCTCCCCCGGGCTAGTATAAAGCGCGCGTACCCAGCAGCGACGCACTGCTACTCCCGCCACCGGGTCGCGTTTCGAAAATTCCGTGCACCGACCCCCTCGCCGCCCGCGCGACCGCGAAAGTCTCATCCCACGCAGGACGATGTCAGACGCAGGCGAGCAGCCTGCCCGCCCGAGAGCCAAGCCCCAGACGGGAGCGAGCTCTTCCACATCGATACGACGCCCAGCCCCGTGGTTCGGGCCTCTATTCTTCTTTCCTCATTTTTCTGCCCGTTTCCTGCCTCAACAAGCGCCGGATTCAACCTCTTCACGGCCTGGCGCCCGATCAAATCGGGTCGCGCCCTTCGCTCCTTGCCGCGGCGTCGCCGGTGAGTGCAGCGCCTGCATCGCGCAGGAATAACATTTATAGGCCACTAGACTGCCGCCTGCTTAAATTCCGCTGAGGACGGCTCCGCTCAAATCACTGAGACTCGTCACGGAGCAGAAACAGAGCTGGAGGGCACGCGCGAGCGCGCGTACCTCTCTCTGTACGGGAACTGACGTACGACAGCGCCCGCGAGGTACGCGCATTTCTGCGCCTCGAGAACGGGGGACGCCACCGCTTCTAGAACGGGAGCACGCCTAGCGCCTCCGCCACACCCGCGAGGGATCTACATCCCTCGCTTTATTCCTACCGCGCGCCATACATGAGACGAGCGACTGCGAGCCTGACGGGCAGGGACTACCCTCAGGTGATGAGCTCTCCTCGACATCTCCGGTGGCATTGTCCACGCGCGTAGGCGTCCCGAAGACTTCGTCTTCGGTCGATTCAGGTGTTCTTCCGTTCATCGATTCAAGCATTTACGCTCTTATCCACCTCACTTACAATTTTTTGCCGCGTGCAGCCTCTGGCTCTTCGATTCTGCAAAAACATCCGTGACGAACAATCATCAATCCTATCTAGCCGCCTCTAAACTCCTACCCCGCACATCTCCATTATGCAAGCCGCCGCTTCCGGCGCAAAACCATTCACGCCCTCCCTCGCAGCCGGGGGACTCCAATTCCAAGCCTGCAGCCGCAGCGACCGGCAACGGCACCGACAGCTCCGACGCTGACAGTTCCGGCAGCGATTCCGCTAGCTCCAGCAGTCCGTCCGTTGCGAGCGACGGCAGCAGTATCAGCGACAGCCCCGCGAGCGAAGCCACACAGGCCAAGCAAGGCAAGAACGCTTTCCTCCTCCGCGTGCGCGCCCTCCCGCCCATTCGCTTTCCCACGATCTAATCCGCCGCCCGAAGGTCACCGATGAGCAGATCAAGTTCTTCAACACGCAGAAGGGCAAGGATGCCGAGCAGGCCAAGGCCGCCGGCCGCAAGTACCGCACTCTTGTCAACGTGGCCATCTCCGACGTCAACAACGCACTCCTCGAGACGTAAGTCGCTTATCGGCCACTTATCACGGGTTCTGGGGCTCACTGCTCCGCCGCGCAGGCAAATCGATAACAACGAGCTCATCACGATCGTGCGCGGCTACTCTGACGAAACACGCGGCCAGGTGGCCGCGACACTCGCGCGTGCGTCCTTCTACTGCTTCTTGCGTCCTCCGTGCGCACTGACACGCGATCCTGCGCTCCACAGGGCTTCGGCACCTCACCGGGCCAGGCCTGCCGGAATCGATTCAGCTCATGCCCGGACAGCTCCGGAAGCAGCTGCGCATACACCTCGACGTCATCATCGCATCCGGCCATGTCGACGGCAACAAGGCAAACTATCAGGTATGCGGCCCCGCTAGGCCAGCCGCAGCCAGCAACGCGACGGCTTTTGATCAGCCGAGCTCACGCGCAGCGGCTCATCAAGATGCTCATGCTCTTCCTGGAGGATAGCATCACCGGCTTCGCCGACGAGCCGGCGGACGCGCCTTCCGAAGCCGACGAGTCGGTGCCAGCCGAGCGCTACGCCCAGAGGACTTTCCTAGCGGCCGTCGCCCAGGCCACCACCACCCTGAGCAACAACCGCCGCACGCGCTCGCAAGTCGGGCAGGACACGCAGCTGAAATCGGCAAGTCAGTTCGCGGCCCAGGTGCTCTTCGCCTTTCTGAGAAGGCCGCGCGCCACGCTCACCCGCCTCCAAAACAGATCGAGAAGGCAGCTATCGAATCGCACGAAGACGTGGCCAAGAGCGTCAGCGCATTCCTCGAGGCTACGTCAAGCAAGAACTACATGGCTCTCTCCGAACACAGCCCCGTCGACACCGCCGGGCGCAAAGGCGAGAGGATCGAGCAGCACATCCTCGTTCTCTACCACAGGAAGGACAACACGCCCATCCTGCTCCTCGAGTATTGGGACGGCCCCATCCAACGCGTCCTCGCCGGGAACCCCGTCACCAAAGCGCTCGTCGATCTCTATGACGTGCGTAGTCATTCATCCGATGATCCGGACACCGCTTCTCCAGGCTCAATGAACCGCAGAGCAAAGTCGAAGCGCTCTTCACGCGAGGCGCGCCCATCAAGGATTTCAACTCGCTCCACATGGCAAGTACGCGATCCTAGCCCGCGTGCACGCGCAATCCAGCCCGCGTTCATGTCCACGGGCGCAGTGTTCGATGTCGACGAGCCTGGATACCCGGGCTCAATCGACCACGGCATGTGCTACTGCCCTGCCAAGCGCATCGTCCGCTTCGTCGTCGGCGACTCGAGCGAAGGCAAGAAGACCGCCAATCCGCCCGGTACGCCGGTCGTCATGTGCCGGAAGTCCATCCACGGGAAGGCCTGCTTCGACAAGAAGCCCGGGGGCGGCCAGCAGCCGCGCCCGGAGCGCGGCGGCGCCAAGCGCCGCCAACAGTCGCAGTCTCAGGACGACGACGACACGGTCTTTCAGAAGGACACCAAGACCATGGTCAGACTCGTCATGCTCGTGAAGGCTAGCGAGTTTCTTCCCCCCCCTCTCTCTCTCTCTCTCTCTCTCTCTCTTTTCTCTCTTTTCTCTCCTTGCTTCCTCCGCAAGCCAACACTTGGGCTCGCAGGACGCCATGGGCAGCAACGCCACGCAGGGCATCCGCAACCACATCTGGCACCTCTGCGCCCTCAGAACCGGCGCGCGTCTCATGATGCGCGAGCACAAGCAGCGCGCCTCCCGGGCGGAGGTGGATCGCGGCCTCGACGAGCTTCTCGAGAACGACGAGCTGCTCGAGCTCGCGCCCGCAAGCAGCAGCACCCCGGCCCCCGCCCTGGCCGCTTCCACGGCCACTGCCCCGGCCCCGCGCGCCCCCGAGGCCCCGCTCCGCCACTCCGCGACCTCAGTCGACGACGGCGACTGCAAGGAGGCCGAGCTCGAGCGCCTCAGGAAGAAGCTCAACAAGCGACTCGCCGAGCGCGAGGTGCCCGGCCGCAGGCGCGCGCGCAGCCCGTGCGCCCCGGAGTCTCACTCGCGCCATGCAGGCCGGCAACGACGCCGACAGCGACATCGAGCGCCTCCAGAAGCGCATCCGCAAGCTCAGCAAGGTGCCCAGCGCTATCCCCGCGATTATGGTGTATCTAAACAGAGCCACGGCTCACGCTCGCGGCCTCGCGCGCGCGCAGCGCATCAGCAAGAACGAAGCCAGTCCCGCAGACGACGTGGACGGCTTCACCTTCTAGATGGAGACGGCGCCCTGCGAGGGCGTCACGGCCTTCCAGGCCTGGCGCTCTCGCAAGCCGGCGGAGCGCAACGAGCCGCTTCGCCGACACGCGCTCCTCTGGCACAACCACGCCATGGAGCAGCTCGATCCCCATCCCCGCCTCCTACGATTCCTCCGCTCGCTCTCGCCCTCAATCGATCGGGCGCTCGCCGATGATGAACAGGCCCTCGAGCTAGTCTGGTTCGCGCGTGCCTTGTAATACCCATGTGTACTCGCGAAATCTGAAACCAAAGCATGTACGTAGGTCCTGCACGCCCTCCGCGCACTGCACGCTCTCGAACCGAGCGGGCACTGTTCGGGACTACGACTGGGACCTGCACGAACGGCACAGGCCCGCCGCCGAGGCCGGCAAGTGCCCCTACTGCTACCCGCACATCGCGCGCATTGGGGACCAGTTCCTCACGTTCGGACAACCGTTCCTCAAGACGCCCGCGCCCCACTACGTCTTCTTCGGGCCGCAGGACTTTGATCCTCCCGAGGCGCAGCTCCTCCTGCGCCTGGGGCTCACAGCCCGACCGCCCCAGCCCTTCAACCCGGCCGACGCCGCCAAGTCCATCATGTCCGACCTCCCCGAGCTCGTCCGCCGGCTTCAGCGCGATGGATTCCGCGACCTACAGCCCAGCGACGACGACTACGCCGAGCTCCAGCGCGAGCTGCTGGAGCGCGCGCGGCAGATCGAGCGGCAGACGGCCAACACGCGCGCCAGCCACGACTCCCTCCACCGCCTGCGCGAAGCCTCACTCGCCATCAACCTCGAGTCAGCCAGCTTCCGCGAATGGCTTGCCTTCACGCACGAGCGCTTTGTACTCAGTTGCATCGACAAGTCGCAGCGCTCCACCTTCCGGCTCTGCAAATGGGCATACATGGAGGCCCTGCGCGTCCGACTCCTCGAGATCAACAGCGCCGACTTCCAGCCCTGTGTCGACGCAGCAGGTCGGCCTCTCCCCCTGGCCGCCGTCGAGGGCTCCGTCCGCGAGCTGCTGGCCGACTTCTACGACACCCAGTACGCCAAGGAGGCGGAGGGCTCGCTCCCGCACTTCGCCGGCATCATCAAGCAGCACAAGATGACGCCGCAGTCGCCGCCGCCCCCGCTCTCTCTCCGGGGCCTCACCTGCTCGCCCGTCGGCTCCCAGCTCGCAGGACGGCTCCAGTCGCACGGCCTCGCGATCATGCAGCTCCTCGAATCCACCCTCAAGGAAAGAGCCGAGGAGCTCGAGCTCAGGTACTTCAAGGAGACCGGCCTCCGCTTCCGGCTCTGGCACGACGTGCCCAACGCCGAGACCTTCCTCCTGAACCTGCCCCCGGAGCACGGGGTACGCGTGTCGTGCGTGACGCAGGGAGACATCGAGAATTGTTTCGACAATCTGCCTCACACGGTCCCCGACGACTCCAAGTTCCCCGACATCGTCGAGGCCGTCGTGCGCCTCTTCGATCGCTGCCTCGACTTCACGCAGGCTCGGCTCTTCGTGTCACCGGACGACAGCTTCGGGGGTCGAGCTCAGGCCTACTTCGGCAGCCACGCGCAGCACGGCTCCCACGAAGTGTACAAGCGTGACGACGTGCAACAGCTCCTGCGCAGCATCCTTGACTCCGCCGTCGTACAGCTGGGCGATCGCTGCGCAAAGCTCAAGCGCGGCATCCCCATGGGCTTTCGCGTCTCCAGCATCTGGCAGTCGCTATACATCCACTACTGCATCTCGGCACGCATCGAGCACCTACTCGAGATGAAGGACTTCACGGCCGCGGCCAAGTTCACCTGGCTCTTCCTGCGCGCCGACGACCTCATCGTCTTTAACTTTCCAGACTTCTGGACTGAACTCCCCAGCTTCCTCCCCGTGGATCCTCCCATCCTACGCCTCAAGCCCGGCGACGTCCTCGAGGGCGGGCGAGCTGCCACGTTCATGGACGTCCTCGTCCGCATCCTCGCAAGCGGCGGCCTCGAGCACGAGCCCCTCGACAAGCTCGCCAAGTACCCGCATGTGCCCTGGCTCGAGTACGAGTCCTTCTACACCAACCTTCCCCCGGGCTACCTGTACGGCGTACCCCGTAGCCGAGCCTTCGCGCTCGCCATCTCCTCCTCTTCCGCCCCCATCTTTGCCGCTGCGCTGCGGGCCTTTCTTCTGAAGCTCGCCAGGCGCGGCCTGCTCTACGAACCAACCAAACAGAACGTCATGCGCGGAGTCCGCAAGATACGACCTGACTACTCCGCGACGGCGGCAGCCGTGCTCCGCGACATCCGCACCGAATACGGACGTCTCTGCTCGCGCGCGCACGACGAACTGAAGCCGCACACCCCCGGCAGCATGCGCCAAGTACGCTTTTAATTTTGCGCTCTGCAAACACGCCTCTATTTCTAGGCGGCCCCGACCTGCTGCGACCTCTCTGAGCATCACCAGCAGGCCGGGAAGCGCGGACGCGACTAAGCTCCGCGCCCGTACGTACTCTTGTACGCTCCCCGACTCTGGTGGTCACCTGAACCAAGCTCACGCTTGAGGTCGCCCATCCCCGCAGGCCGCGGCCGGACGGACACATACGTCGGGTTAGTGGTGGGTAACAGCCTCGGCACAGCGCGCGCGGCCGCCCACTGCCGCGCGCGCTGTGCCTCGGCTGTCTCTTTCAGCGAGAAAGAGTAGCTGTCTCGGCTCTTCGCGAAATATATTTATTATCTCGTACCCCTGCTGCGAGGCCAGTTCGCAACGCGCCGCCGCGTACCCCCATGGGCCTCCTCCCCCGGGCTAGTATAAAGCGCGCGTACCCAGCAGCGACGCACTGCTACTCCCGCCACCGGGTCGCGTTTCGAAAATTCCGTGCACCGACCCCCTCGCCGCCCGCGCGACCGCGAAAGTCTCATCCCCACGCAGGACGATGTCAGACGCAGGCGAGCAGCCTGCCCGCCCCGAGAGCCAAGCCCCAGACGGGAGCGAGCTCTTCCACATCGATACGACGCCCAGCCCCGTGGTTCGGGCCTCTATTCTTCTTTCCTCATTTTTCTGCCCCGTTTCCTGCCTCAACAAGCGCCGGATTCAACCTCTTCACGGCCTGGCCGCCCGATCAAATCGGGTCGCGCCCTTCGCTCCTTGCCGCGGCGTCGCCCGGTGAGTGCAGCGCCCTGCATCGCGCAGGAATAACATTTATAGGCCACTAGACTGCCGCCTGCTTAAATTCCGCTGAGGACGGCTCCGCTCAAATCACTGAGACTCGTCACGGAGCAGAAACAGAGCTGGAGGGCACGCGCGAGCGCGCGTACCTCTCTCTGTACGGGAACTGACGTACGACAGCGCCCGCGAGGTACGCGCATTTCTGCGCCTCGAGAACGGGGGACGCCACCGCTTCTAGAACGGGAGCACGCCTAGCGCCTCCGCCACACCCGCGAGGGATCTACATCCCTCGCTTTATTCCTACCGCGCGGTGGCGACGGAGGCGCGCACCGCTGCGGAAGCACGCATCGCAGCGACGGTCAGCGAGGCCCTCGAAGGCGCGCAGAAGCGGTCAGTGCCACACGCGCTCTCCAGCTCCCTGAAGGTCACGAGAGTAAACGACCCGACGCTCACGGCAGCTGAACGGCAGGCGCAGATGTGCGTGCTACGGGGGCTGCCCCCGGCGGGCCTCACCGATATGATTCGCGAGACCGTCACGGACGCCAAGAAAGCTGCCCAGGTCGTGCGCAAGCTGACGACGGCCATAGGCGAGCAGGCCCATAAAACGTGGGCCGCCAGATGCCAGGCGTACGCGGAGTGGGAGAAGGCGTGCGGGATCACGAAGGTCATGAAAGAACGTCGCGCCAAGGCGAAGCGCACTGAGGCGCGCGGGCGCGAGGCCGACGCGCCGCCTGACGATACGGCTGGCAACGCTCGCAGGAAGCGCGCGGATCCGGAGCCCCGGCAGCGGGAACGCTGCAGGGAGTGCGGTGCCCTCGAGTCCCGCCACCAAGGCGGGGAAACCCTAGCCCTCTCACACCTGAGCTGCCCGCCAGACGACTACGGCTGGGTCCGGGCTTCAGCGGCCATGCAAGTATACGACCATACGAACAGGTATGCTTGGGGCGTGGGCACACAGAGGGCGCGCCCGCGCTAGAGGGAGACACTGGGGGATTGCGGTCTGGGGCGGGGCCGGAGGACGCAACACCAACAAATGGAGGCGGCGGAGGCGACGGCAGGAGGCGGCCAGTAGCCCAATCTACTGGGGCTGGCGAGGAGCCTGGCACACGGCGCGGCGAGGCCCTTGGGCAGCGCTGGCGGCGGACATACCATGATTGGGAGTCTTTTGTAGAGATAGGACCTCGTAGCCGGGAGTTTAGGTTGGTTTAGAAATCGATACAGCTAGCTTCCACATCATTAGTATTAGTTAGAAACCTCCTTAGCTAGATATCTAGACACGAAACCTTCAAACCTTTCGTTCATTTTGTACTTTCTAAAGCACAGCATACGACGGTCCTCGATAGTATCTAGTCGGAGAGATTTATTGGGCGATGTGAAACTCATTGTAGTTGTGTTGTGTGCTAATGCAAGAGAATTTAATGGACTTGTACCGCACGCGCCTGGCCCAACAGGCGGACTTTGACAAGTACCTTGCGCAAGCGGAGGCGAAACGGGCGGCGCAGGAGGCGGTGGTGGAGGCCTACAAGGCCGACCCCGGGAAGTCTCAGGAGCAGAAGGACCACGTGCAGGCGCAGCTCAACGCTCTCGAGGCGACGGTCCTCCAGGCGCGGGACATGATCCCGAAGACGGCTATCCGCTCGTACGAGGACTTCTGCACGTATGCTCGCTCCCGCATCGACGAACGTGACAAACGGAACCTGGCGACGTGGGCGGACACGATGTACTACGGGATCCCGCCGCGGCTCCAGTTCGACCTGACAGTGGAGGCGCTCCAAGTCTCGGGCGTGTCGATGACGCCAACGCTCATCGTACAGAAGCTGGAGACTCAGATCAACCTCCGGGCACGCGAGCACGACGACACCTGGGAGGTTTACCGGGACGACGCCGACCGCAGGCGCTCCAACTTTGACCTTTTGGTCGACAAGGTGATGCCTCAGCTGCGGGAACTCCAGCGGAAGACCGAGAACGCCTTCCCGAACGACCCGGGCCTCGCGACGACGTCCTTCATCCAGCAGGCCCAAGATTGGTTGGAGAAGCCGGAGATCAGGCGCAAGTCGAAACCAGTCACCCTCCTCGCGGGCGACACCCCGGCGAGCGTGGAAACGGGGGGCCCGGCGCGCGCTGTCCGCATGACACACGCCGAGGAGACGGAGGACGTCTTCGACAACCGCCGACATGTACAGGACCGTGAACTGGCCGGCTACGACACGACCCCGTACAAACGCCCCCGCCACGAGACTGCCGGTTCACCGACGGGCACGAGAGAGTGGATGCCGAGCCCGACGGAGGGGCTGGCGGCGCGGTTCGACAGCGGGGCCAACATCGATATGCTGCGGGTGACGGAGTCGCTCCGGGCCCAGGTTCAGGAGCAGCATCAGCAGACGCAGGCTCAACTCAACCAGCTACAGACCGCGATGACCTCGCACATGCAGTCAGCGGCGCAGATGGCGCAAGCAGCGAACATCGCGGCAGTGCAGGCAACGCAGTTGTCGGCGGCGCAGCTCGCGGGTTCGGCCTTCCAGGCGGCGCCGTACAACCCGAACCGTCATGCTCCGCCGTCACGGCCACCACAGCCTCACGGTTTCTTCCAGCACGCTTCGCACTCACCGGGTCAGAAGCCGAGCCCCCACGTACCGTGCATGCTCGTGCTCTCGCCCGACGGACGAGTCTGCGGCGTCATTCACTCCGTACGGGCCAACAAGTACAAGCAGCTCATCGCGTTCATTGACGTTGCCAACCCGAACCGCACGGAGCCGGTGACGCAGCAGCTGGGACGCCCGCTGGTACCAGAGTGCATGCTGGACTACTGCAGGCGTTGTGAGGCGATCTTTGGCACGGAGGGCAGCAAGCACTGGCACGACGACGTCGCCGTCTGCGCGATCTTGCGGGCCCTGCGCGCATTAGCACCTCACCCCAACCATCCCCAACTCCCCGTCGGCTGGTACCAGGCACTGGTGGAGCGCGGCATCCTCCGGCCCTCACGGAGGCCCCAGTTTGCGCCGTTCAACCAGCAGCTCGCCCTCCCGGCACCCCAGCCACAGCTCGCCCTTCCGGCGCCCCCGCCCCAGCTGGCGCTCCCCGCTCCGCCGATGCAGCAACCGCTGCAACAGCAACAGCAGGGGTGGCAGCAGCAGCAGCAGCAACCGCCGCAGGCGACGCAGCAGCAGCGGTGGCAGCAGCACGCAGGCGGCGCGAACCGGAACACCGGGCGGCCGGGGGGCGGCGGAGGCCGGCGGGACGACCCGCGAGGCCCACTCGTCTGTTACAACTGCGGCAAGGAGGGTCATGTGGCTGCGCGCTGCCCCGACCCTCCGCGGGAGCGGCGTGGAGGCGGCGACTACCGCGCGGTGCAGCCCCCGGCGCAGGCAAATTACGCGGCGACGGGCGCGAACGCGACTCCGACGGCACCGGCCCAGCCGCCGATCTCGCAGGAGCAGGTCAACTCGATGCTACAGGTGGTCCAGGCGGCACTCCTGAACAAGGCGGGCACCAACGCGGTCGCCGCCAATACTCCGGAGGCCGAGGCCCTCTGTAGGGAGGTCATCCGACAGTACCTCCAACGCATGGCCGAGGAGAAGCTTACGGGATCAGAGCGCCGGCGGAGGAGGCGAGCAGCACGCGAAGCGGTGGACGCGACGGCTGCGGGTGAGGAGCAGCTGGAACTGCGGACGGCCAGTTGGGAAGACGACGGACGGATGGAGAGGCAGTCGGACGGCACGCCGTCATCCAACTGGGCTACACCGGCGGGCTCGTCGGGATCAGCATCGCCCATGTCGACGGGCACACCGCGCGGACGGGAGCCGATGGTAACGGACGGCGCTGCGGCCGGGCTCGCCCAAACCGCACAGCCGGACGGGACCTGTGACGACGCGACGGACCCACTGCACGGACCTGAGACGGCGACAGTGAACGGCGCTGCAGCCGGGCTCGCCCAAACTGCACAGCCGGACACGACTACCCCGGCACTTTTGGCTCACCCACGCATTGCGTCGGAAATTTCAAGCATTGCGTGGGAATTTCAAGCATTGCGTCGGAAATGAAGCACTGCTCGAAATCTTCACGCAGTTTCAAGCAGTGCGCCAAGTTTCACGAAACTGCGTCGCTCGACGCACTCGAAGTTTGACGCACTGCGCCGCTCGACGCAGCTGGACGCACTGCGCCGGCGTATACGTAGCTATAGCCAGCAGCGTGGCCGGTACCGGTCGACGGTCGTCGAGCTCGTTGCTATGGCCCTGAGCTCGACGCGGCTCGAGCTCGCCGAGAGAGAGAGTCGGTCGTCAAGCTCGACGGGGCACGCGTACGCGTGGCGCCGGCGCCCCTAGGTCGTACCGTAGTACATGTGCGCATGCGCACACAGCTGTAAGGGCTGTAAGGGGCTTTACACAATACGCAATGACCTGCAAGCGGCGTCGTCCCCCGCGCTAGTTGCCGAGAAAAGGAAAACTAACGTTTTAACTGCAATCAGCTGCCGAACAGCAGGTAGTACTGCTGTCCTGCCTGCGGCATCGTCCGCCGCCTGCGCATGCCCAGCCGATCGCCAGCAGCCCGCCTCCGGCCCAGGCAGAATGCGCCCTCGCCGCACTCGCTGCGGAACGTCGCCGCGCTCGCTGCGCTGCGCGCATCAGGATAAGCGGGCTCCTAGCATAAAGAGAGAAGTGGGAAGCAAGGGGACGTCTGCGCACCGCAGCAAGGAGAGAGCAGGAGGCCCGTCCCCGCTTCCAGCATCCCTTGCCCGTGCCCGACGTCGAAGGCAGAGCGCTCGCTGCGCACGGAGAGGAATGTCAATCAAAAGAAGAGAGAACGCGCGCCAATAAACAGACCGCACCTGTCGCCGAGCGCCCACACCGAGATTGAGAGCGCCCGGAACGCGGTCGCCGCGACGGCGCAGCGCTCGCTGAGCTCGGAGCGTCAACCGAAAGAAGAGAAGAATGCGCGCCGGCAAACGACCGCACCTGCCGCACCTGCGCCCCAGCGGCCGCAAGCACAAGAACTCCGAGGCCGCGGCCGTCCAGAAGCCACGCGTCCGAGAACGGCACCCGCTCCGCTGCGCACGCGGCCGGCGTCACAAAAACATCAACGCGAGAGTAGCGGAAACAAGAGCGAGCACCTGGCCTGCGGGAGAAGACGCTAGGCGAACTGGATGGTGGTGCTCTGCTCGCGCGGGCCAGTCACCCCGTTCCCTGGACCGCCAGCGGAATGAGGGATTGGGGCAAAGGAGCAGCTGCGTTCGGGCAGCTGCGTCGCACTGCGTGGGGTTTCAAGCGCTGTTTGAAACCCCGACGCATTTTCAAGCATTGCGTGAAATTTCGGAGCACTGCGTCGAAAAATGACTCAAATTTCGACGCAATGCGTGGGTGAGCCAAAAGTGCCGGGGTACACGACGCCCGTCAACACGGCGGCGACGGAGACGGGACCGACCGACCCCGCGTCAGAGCTCGCTCGAAACGCGCAGTCAGAGTCGGCCCCACTTTCTACGTTCTTCACTTCCGTGCTGGAACGGGCCCGACGAGGCTTCGCGGCCCTGCACATCCGCCTCCAAGGCGAGGCGGTCATGCCGGAGGAGGAGCGCACCGCTGCTCGGCAGGAGCGGGAAGAGGACGACCCGGGGTCGGGGTCGGAGGACTCGGAGAACGACAGCCTCGACGGCGGGCCACTGCGCCTCCGAGGAGGAGGAGGCAGCAATACGCCAACCCCGGACGGAGGCGACGACGCCTTCAACTCGGAGGCAGTCCAAGATGTTATCGACCCGATGCCGCCGCTCACCGCACTGCCGGCACCCGTGCCGCTGGGCCCGGGCCAGATCGAGCTCTTGGGCGTGGCGGTCGACCCGGCGGAGATGGCCGCAGCGGAGGAGCAGGACGACCCGCCTCCGCTCTGGCGCTCCGACGACGAGGCGAGAGGCGACCCGGACTCCGACGACGACCTCTATCCACCGACGGGGACGTACCCGAACGGCTACGACAGCGATTGCAGCTCGACCGCATACTACCCGACTACGATGCTTGACATCGAACTCGCCGACGCACGAGCAGCAGCGGCGCGGCGGGGCGTCACGGTGGAGCAGCACCTGGCGGAGCAGCTTGCGGAGGCGGAGGCGGCACTTGACCGCCCCCAGAGCCCCAGCGACGTCTGGGCGGGCGTGGCCGCGAGGATGTCGCCGGGCCGCGAGCGCGCCCCGGGCAGCATCAGTACGTACGTCGACGAGTGGCTCATGGGGATCGCAATGACAACGGAGGCGAACCCGGCGGCGGACACAGCTACACCGGCGACACCCGCGGCTGCGACGGTCCTCCGGGCACGGGCCCGCCTGCTGGCAGGACGAGCGATCGCCGACAGAGCCGCACGCCACCGCACGGACGCTCGCGACACCCAACGCGAGCTGCAGGGCGACGCGACGGCGCGCGACGACGTTGCGGATCAAGTACACGACGGCCTCATGCAACCAGCCGTGCTCCGCCTGATTGCTCAGGAGGCCGCGAGGAGGGTGATTGGGGCGCGGGCGGTCGATCGCGGGACCACGTACCAGGCCGCCCAGCAGACGATCAGAGGCGACGTCACGGCGGAACGCGAGCTGACAGAGGCTGTCCTGGCGGACCTGCGGCAGTGGCGTCAGACAGGCGCAGCGGCGGAAGCGACGGCAGCGGTCACGGAGGCCTGCAACACCCCCATGTTGTACACGGTCTACGACACCACGTCTGGCTTCCTCAACCCGCCCCAGCAGACGCCTACGCTCATCGCCCCTCACGCGCACCTTCATCACCCGGGAGTCACGCCCTTCGGTACGAGCTCGGGGACGAGCACAGGGCTGTATGACCGAACGGTGGAGGACGTGCTCGCGATGCGATTAGCGGGGCTGCTGGATGCTGACGGACAACCCACGGCAACTGCCGACGCTGGCCGTGACCAGACGCGGGAGACGGACGCGGCCGAAGTGCCGCAGACACCGACGTTCGCAGAGGGGAGGACGCGCATTGAGATCATCGCGAACCTGCTGCGGGCGGTCGAGAACAGACTGGAGACCATGCCGCTCCCGCCGCCCCTCCCGCACATGCCCCCGATTCACTACGTCGACGACGAGGCGATTATCCAGGGTCAGGCTGAGACCATCGTGGACGCCATCATTGCCACGCTCCGACACCGCGTGGATGACCCGCGCACGGAGCTCCGGCGACGCTTGGGGGATGAGCTCTCGAGGTGGACGGGGGGGCCGTATATCGTTTACCACAATCGGGGGCAGATTGCACGGCTCCATGCAGCTTTCCTACGGGCACTCGATCGCATCGCCATCATGCAGCAGTGCCGCCCACCACCACCGCCGCGCCCGCGGCACGAATCCGACGACGACGAGGATGACCTCAACGGCTTCGGACCCTCCGACGCGGCTACCAAGTCGAACGCGGGACGGACGGCACAAACCACAGCAACGACTGCGAGCGGCTCGGGGAGACGCCGGTCGTCCCCGCTGGAGGAGGTGGACCCGCTGGAGACTCTCCTGGAAGTCTTCTACCAAGCCAAGCTAGCAGTGCACGCGACTACGGATGCGCCAGACACCGCGGGCACAGTACTGCGTCTTCGCGGAGGAGCGGGCAAGCGGACCCGGTCGACCGCAGGCATCAGCTCAGGCGAAGACGACCCGCCACTGCAGCGCCCAAACCGCCCAGCGACGCCAGCCGTGACAGACCCCGCGCTCGGGCTCGCCCAAAGCGCGCAGGCCGTGATGACGACGGCGTCAGCAGAGGCCGCAGAGTTGCAGCGCGTGGAGGAGTTGGCGCCCGCTGGCGAGCGACGCCGGACGACGGAGGAGGACGCGGAGAAGTCGGCACCCGCTGGCGAGCGGGGCCTGACGGCGGCAGAGGCCGCGGAGACGCAGCGCGCGGAGGGCGCGGAGACGCCACCGGCAACGGACCCCACGCTCGGGCTCGCCCAAAGCGTGCAGGCCGTGACGGCGGCGTCAGCAATGGAGGAGGACGCGAAGGCGTTGGCACCCGCTGGCGAGCGGTGCCTGGCGGTGGCGGAGGCCGCGGAGACGCAGCGCGCGGAGGGCGCGGAAACGCCACCTGCAACGGACCCCACGCTCGGGCTCGCCCAAAGCGTGCAGGCCGTGACGGCGGCGTCAGCAACGGAGGAGGACGCGGAGAAGTCGGCACCCGCTGGCGAGCGGTGCCTGACGGCGGCGGAGGCCGCGGAGACGCAGCGCGCGGAGGGCGCAGAAACGCCACCTGCAACGGACCCCACGCACGGGCTCGCCCAAAGCGTGCAGGCCGTGACGGCGGCGTCAGCAACGGAGGAGGACGCGGAGAAGTCGGCACCCGCTGGCGAGCGGTGCCTGACGGCGGCAGAGGCCGCGGAGACGCAGCGCGCGGAGGGCGCGGAGACGCCACCTGCAACGGACCCCACGCTCGGGCTCGCCCAAAGCGTGCAGGCCGTGACGGCGGCGTCAGCAACGGAGGAGGACGCGGAGAAGTCGGCACCCGCTGGCGAGCGGTGCCTGACGGCGGCAGAGGCCGCGGAGACGCAGCGCGCGGAGGGCGCGGAGACGCCACCTGCAACGGACCCCACGCTCGGGCTCGCCCAAAGCGTGCAGGCCGTGACGGCGGCGTCAGCAATGGAGGAGGACGCGAAGGCGTTGGCACCCGCTGGCGAGCGGCGCCTGACGGCGGCAGAGGCCGCGGAGACGCAGCGCGCGGAGGGCGCGGAGACGCCACCTGCAACGGACCCCACGCTCGGGCTCGCCCAAAGCGTGCGGGCCGTGACGACGGAGGCGACGGCAGCGGAGCCAGGCGGCGACGTCGTAACAACGCCACCACCGGGCGCCCCACAGGAGCACACGTACTCGCCGAACTCGCCTTCCCATCCGGATCACCCCATGAACATCGCGAGGATGGAGATCGACTCGCCGTCAGAGCACACGCATGACGAGGCAGAGCACACGTGGGAGGCGAATTATCGACGACGGCTGAAGACGGGCCAGACGATCAACAACGACACTCGATACCGTGCACTTGCAGAGTACACGATGGACAAGTTCGGAGTCCCGCGGTCGTCAAACGTGAGACGCCAGGTGGCTGACGGATTGACGCGCAATGTGGACCTCCCACCCCGAATGGCACCAGCCCACCAGGCCCTACACCCGGGCAACGCGGAACTGATTGCGGAACTCACACGGGCGGACGCGGGCGAACTGCTCAACGCCCATGCAGGCCCGATCGACGAGCGGCGGCTTGGGCTGTGGGGGAGGTTGACATCAGACGGACGTTGGCGACTCCTCCAGTGGACGGCAATGGAACGCAACGTCGACACGGCTACGCTGGCCGCGCAAGAGCACCGAGAACGAGCGGCGAAGTTCGCCGAGATCCAGGCGGCGGGCGGGGGCCGGCGGATGCAGGAAGTCGAGCGGGGCGAGGAGCCACGCGCGTGGGAGACAACCGTGGCGGCGGACGTCGCGCGGGCTTACGCGGTCCACCGGGGAATCGACAAGGAGATGTCTACCGCCGGGATCGGCAACGGCAACGTGGAAGAAGCCCTGAGGTCGCTGAGCTCTCGTGAGGCCGGCTACTACAGGGTCGTCAGTCGGGCGGTCTTCACGATGCTCGGAACCAACACGGTCTGGAACCCGCAGTGGATCACGGGAGGACGCCCGGAGGGCCCCCCGCCGCCCCACTTACCACGATCCATGAGACCGAAGGAGCGGTCGATGATGGACTACGAGTTCACGAACCCATCGCAAGAGGAGGGCGTTCGCGAACGGCAGATCTGGCAACACCTGGCGCCTCTGATGGAGGCCGTCAAGCCGTGGGTCGGACTCACGGATACAGCCCGCTTCGGAGCACTCGCTGCGGAGGCCGACAAGCGACGTGTCTCGGTGGAACAGCTGCCGGACATACTGATCGAGGAGTGGGGCCAGCTCTGCGACCTCGCGCGGCAAGCAGGCTACTTGCGGTGGGAGCGCGTTGCAACGGACCCGGATAACCCCAGGCACCAGCACGTCGCGGTGGCCGACATTTTCGTCCAGACACTCGACCTTCTCGGCCGCCTGGACCACGAGCGGGACCGGTACCACCCGGGCCAACCCTGGTTCAAGGTGTTCCGAGCGTTGGCGGCCGAAGAAGCGGGTTACGGGAAGGGGAGGCGGGCGCGAGAGCTGTACGAGCAACTCGCAACTCTACGGGACTCCGTCACAGGACGTGCTGAGACGGAGACGCTACTGAAGATGTACCGCGGGGAAAACGGCTGGGACGGCTGGCAGTACCGGCTGCCGCACGTAACGGCGTCGGCGGAATTCTCAACGGTCTACACGTCGCGCGACCTGAACAAGACGCGAACGGGGGAGAGGCCGTACATCGACAGGGACCTGACCGAGCCGTTCCGGATGGATACCGAACTCCCCAGGCGTGACTTCAGCATCTGGATGGCGCGCCAATCGCGTTATGTACGTGACGGGAAGAGCCTTCCCTCGCCACCGCTGAGCCGACACTGGGGAGAAGGCGCGTACGGCACAGACAAGGAGAGTCTCGTGGTCACGACGCAAGTGGAAGTGCAGGCAGCACTACTACACGCCAAGCTTCCGCAGTTCAGGCGGGCAATGGCAGCACTGATCATGACGGGGTTCTCGGGCTTCGTCGACCCCTTTGTCGAAGCGCCGGAGCGGCGTTGCAGCGGGGAGATCAGCGACGCAGCATGGCGCGACTCGGCCAGGCAGGGCCTTTCGTGCCTCGGACACGATAGCCTTCTCGCACTGTTCGGCGTCGAGATGCGCGAGATCGGACACTTCACCAACGCAGTCGACAACATCATGCCCACGCTCGTCGCGTTGGGCATCGAGCTCGGCAGACGGCTGAATGGCGAGCGTCAGCGACGCGGGCGAGGCGCCCCCATCCAGTTCGACACGGGGCTTCTCGAAAAGGCGCTAACGTCCCAAGCGCTGGACGAGGCAGTCGAGGAGGCTACCCGTTACGTCATGCTAGCAGCAGCTACGATGGAGACGCCGCCGGCACTGGAGGAGTGCGCCGACGCCGAGGTCGCCCTACGACTCCGTACGCACGCGATGACGTGCGGATTGTCGCTCTTCCTTGCGGCGCGGGACACGAGGGCGGAAGGAGGCCTCCAGTGCCCCCGCACACTGTGGGACTCGAAGAGCAGCGAGATCGAGTGGGTGGACGTGCTCAACACGACCCGAGCGTTCGACTACGACCTTCCTGACGGGTTCCTGGTGACGTTCCTCGTGGAGATCTGCGAGAGCTTCTTGACGGTGGCGCGGTATGCACGCACAATTGATGGGCGTACGCCGACGATCGCTACAGTGGCTGAGGCGGAGGACAACGAGAGCAGGGCTCTCTTCACGCGCACCAGGCCTAGCTTGCGCACGGGCCGAACGAACGTGAACCTCGAGGCACTCTCCTGGAGCAATGCCTTCCGTACGGCACTCGGCTTTACGGGCAAAGCGCACCTTTTTTGCGACCTCATGGAGGAGTTGCTCTACGTGAACGCGATGGCGGTGGACGTACCGTTCAGATTGGTCGACGGCGACTTACGGGACGGAGCGCGACGGGAGGCGATCGCCACCTACTTGCGCCAACGGCGGGTGATCCCCGTGCACTACAGATCTGTGTCTCGCGAGAGCAAGACGCGCGTGATTGTGCACCTCACGTACTCGGCGGGACTGGCACGGCTGCGTCGGGATCACAATGTCATCCGTGACAGCATCGCAATGCTCGCCATCGAACTGCACAACGACCGCAAGGAGGGGAACAAGCCGAACGCAGCGTTCAGCTGGGCCCCGCAGCCGCCCCACGCCCCCATGCACCTGGCCATCCACGACCCCGACGTAACGTGGTACACGGCGCCATTTCAGTCGACACCGTTCATCCTCGGCCGGCGGGGGGAGAACCTTCGGCTAGTTCCTATCGCAGTGGCGATGACGTCGCTCAGGACTTTCTTGCTCAGGACGGTCACCGAGCGGCTACGAGAGTCCATGACGACGGCGATTGCGGCGGCGACGGGCGAGTCGGACCCGCACAGCGCGAGGGCGCAGCAGGCTGTACGAGTACTGACGTCCTGGATCATGGAGATGGCGGCGTCACCTTTCAAGGCGTACACGGTGGCGATGATTGTGGGCCACCCGAGGCAGTTCTTCACTCTCCTCCGTACGATTCATCGCGAGCAGCTGCAGCACGGCAACGAGGGACTGCAGCGCTACCCGTTGATTCCGAACCGGCAACTCCCGGTCGTCATGCAAGGGCGGCGGCAGGATTGGGAACGGAGCATCCCGCTACACCACTTGCCGGTACGCTCGGCAAAACCGGGCGCCTGGCCGTACTACGCGGGCGCCAACGCCTTCGGTCTTCCAACGGTGATGGAGGGGGAGATGAACGAGACGGAACGCCGAGTAATCGTGCACTTCGCGCTACGTCCGGCCCCGAACGTTGCAGGACCAAGCGGTGACTCTGCGACAACGGCGGCGGCGCCGTCGCCCCCACCGGACGCTCAGCCTGAGAACGCTGCGGTCGCCTTCGTGGCGAGTGGCGGCGCGGCCCGGGTCAACACGAGCAGGCGCCCCGCGAAACCACACGAGGTGACGGCCATCGACATGCTACTCCATGGGGGGCCACTGACACAGGCCGTCGGCAAGCAACTGCAGCACGGGGATGGCGCGTTGACGGCAGACGACAGGGCAATCCAGCAGGATCTGTTCGTCCCGACACCTCTCCCACGCCATGACGTCGACACGGATCCTTTGCTCCTTCGGGACCAGCCGGCAAGCGGCTACTTCCACTACACTACGTGGAGACGACTGCACGAGCGGGCCGAACCGGTCGACGGTGCCATCGCTGCGGCGTTCGAGTCACAACGAGCACGGACACCTCGCGTCCAAGGGCGGCTCTTTCAGCAAGCGATGGGTCAGCTGCTCGGACAGACAGCAGGACCGCGGGCGAGACCGGGGGAGGAGCGCGCTGGTGCGCCCAGCGCTCAGCCCCTTGTTGAGGCCCCGCAGCGCCGGCGGAGGCGCCAGCAGCCCCAGCCGGAAGACCAGCCCTGGGAGCGTTACGATGCACTGGGTCGGGTCTGCATCAACGGAGACGAGCTCACGCTCTTCACAGACGTGAAGGCAGGGACGGGGGCGCTGCAGAGCCGGTTCGAGTACAGGGCTCCAACGCGGACGGCGCTGGTCTGGCAGCATCCGAGCCACCCTACCTCCAACGAGGAGCTGACGACGGACCAGGGCTCCGTGTTCAACCCGGCCCGCGACGACGACATTCATGCAACAATGGTGTTTGAGACACAGCTGCCAACGACGATGGAACGACACTGGCTCGGGACGGACGACGGGACAGGCCACGACCTTCTTCTCGGGTTCTCGCATGTCCCAGATCCACATCGAGAGCTGACAGCGGTCGCCCATCTGGCCTCCTGCTTCGCCACGACGGCCTTGCGTGTCCACTTGGCGTTCCCCTTGGCGGCCTGGCTACTGAACGCGCTGACGGGGCTACCGACGAGCATGGAGGCAGCAGTTCACAGTTGCAACCTGCCGACGGGACTGGGAGCGTACGACATCCTGACAGTTCGCGAGACGAAGCTGCGGCAGTACGTCTGCGCCAGCGACACGCTTCGTGCGGTCATGATGCGTGAGATCGCTGTTCGGTACAACGTCGGGACCATGTTGAGCAGAGTCGTTGCATTCCTGCAGGACTTCAACAAGCCCGGTGTGCTCAATCGCCACGACTGGCCCTGCTCGACCGAGTTGGAATTCCAGACGGCGGACCCGCGACAGGTCCACGTCGCCCCGCAAATCTACCCCTGCTTCCTGGGCGACGTCTGCGTACACCCGGTGCCCAGCGAGCACTTCGAACATTACAGCCCGACCAACCTGCAACGGACACCGCTTGAGCCGGACGTTGGGCGGGAGACGTTCCCGATGGACCTGCAGAATGAGGTCATGCCACCGGCGCGTGTTACGCTGAGCTCAAAGACGCGCGAGGGCCAACAGAGGTTCCAGCAGTACGCCATCCAGCAGAATGCGTTCACACAGCGACTCCTCGGGCTCCGGGACGAGCGCTCGGAATTTCCAGCGGCTCTGACCTCGTTCGGACACTTCGTCGGGGCGCATGGCGTCATCGTGAGCGTGGGTAGTTGCGTGAATTCACAGACACGCGACGAGTTGTACGAACAAGGGGGCGTGACCGAGCAGCAAGCCCGTCGTTGCCCGCGACACCCGGAGGTCTTCGCAGTCCTCGGGTTCCGACGCGAAGTGGTACGCGCACAGATCAGCTCGGGGTTCATCCTGGCTGCGGTCATGCAGCTGCACGCGAGCAACCCGCGGCTTTCGACACCGATGCCAGCGGAGGTGGCGGATCACATCCAACAACGCTGCTGTTACATGACGGGCTACCCGGCGTACGTCGAGGCCGTGCCTGAAGCCACTGAGAGCGACATGTGCGACGGCACGTACCACGTGCAGCCGGCACTGATGAACTTCCTCACGAGACATGGTTTCACCTGCCCGGAACCATCAGTCTTTGCGGAGAGCATCCGGCTGGGCATCATGCAGGCGGCGACTTTCTTCCGCGGCTTCCGCTTCTACAAGCCTCGTCGGCCCGTAGATCCATGCACGCTGGACAACATGATCGCGGTACCGGTGATGCGGGCGTTCACGATTACCGCGGACGGCGACGGCAACCAGCAGACACACGTCGACGCGTCGCAACTGGAGGAGGTGGCCGATCGGTTCGCGCTGATCTTCGACCGCTGGTGGAGTATGGGTGAAGCGCACGAGGGAGCGGCGTTGGACCCGCTCCATACGTCACTGTTCCCCGTCCTCCTCGACGAGATGCTGCAAGGGGAGAACAGCGCCTTGTGGACAGAATTCACCACGTGGCTACGTGACGCGTACGGGGACGAGGCCCTGCACATCACCCACGCGGGCCCGCTGGTGTACCACGAGGCGCAGGCGGGACCGGAAGGGCACCCGGAAGGCGTGGCAGAAGACACCAGCCTGCGCCTGGAGGCGACCAACCCGCTCCCGTACTACCTGCACTCTGCGCCCAAGCGGCGTGGCGACGCGTTCATCGACTGCAGTCTAGTAGGAAGCGGGGCCAGGGAGCTGGCGGACTACACGGTGTGGATTGCTCTCCCGCCCGAACCGGAAGCGAGAGACGACGACGACGACGGGGCGGATGGAGGCGACGGAGGTCAGGGTGGCTCTGGGCGGGGGCCGCGACGCCGACGGGCAGGCCGGACTCAACGCCCGCCGCCTTCGACGGACGAGACAAGCTCACAGGCGCCCACCTCGGCAACGTCGGAAGGGTCGAAGCGGGCGCGCACTCGGATGGGGCGCAAACTGCAGAGACGCCTTGCGGCCAGCGCCAAGGCGACGGTGGGCACAACAGGCGGAGCGCCGACAGTGTCATCAACAACAGATTCGACGTACGGGGGCTCGACATCTACGACAACAGCGTCGTCAGCGGCAACGAAGATGTCGTCATCGGCGTCGGTCTACAGCTCGGAGACTGGGGACACAGCGTCGTCGGTGTACGTGACGGCACCGTCCGAGTCGGAGGCAGCAACAACAGCACCACGGCGAGTTGCACGAGCGTTCATTCCTACATCACTCCGCGCCATCGCGAAGTACATGCTCTCGATAGACTACACGGACCTGCAGTTCGTCACGTTTCTCCAGACAGCAACGCGATGGACGAAGTACCACGGCTCGGGGCAACTCCTACTCTTGGCAGGAGCAGGGGCGTCAACGACCGGGGACGGCGGCGCCTGGTACGACCGGGACTTCGTAACGCAAGTCGACGCAATCAACTGGACGAGTCTACGGCTCTCTCATAGCCTCGTCTACACGCGCATGATTCACTTGGCGGCGTACATCGCACGGAGGACGGCGCGATGGGCCGTGGACGGCACAGATTCTCGCTCGGCGGCGCGGAAACTGGAGGTGCACAGGCAGGCGGTCTTCTACGTGACGGTAGTGAGCAACGCGTGTGGGCGAACGACGCGGGAAACTCTCCTGGCCAAGCGCGTACCCCGGCTCGTCCCCGCCGCGGCCTGCATTGATCTGCCAAAGGAGGCGGCGCTGACGGCGCCGGACACGGTCACGTGGTACACGAAGCGAATCCTGTCGGTGACGCCACTCGAGTTCGACGGAATCGTGAGCCAGCTGTGCACGTTCATCAACGCTTGCACAGATGCAAGCTGCGCCCTGCCCTGCGACGTCCAGAACCCCGTGTGCGTGGCGACAGTGGATCGCCGACTCGTGGCACGAATGTACGAAGGGCGTACACCGGAGGCAGAGCTGAGGCGGATCCCGGGCCTGATTCACGAGGTGCAGAGTGACCTCACGGTGCTGCAAGGACTCTACGAGACGACGCAGCGAATCCAGAAGGTGCTGCAAGGACTCTACGAGACGACGCAGCGAAACCCCGCAGCCCGCCAGATGCAGCTCCTACATCCCAATTCGATCACGACGAGCGCGGATCCCGAGTTTGTCTTCCACCCTGCGAGCCTCCCTCTCCTCACACGGGTGCTGGCGGTGCACACGGACGACGTGGGCACACCGACGACCACCGTATCGCCGGTAGTGGAGGCGTTGGCCAAGGAGCTCGCGGAGGGCATCTCGCGCACAGTCGGAGGAGAGGTGGGCAAGCTGCTGGCGGAGAGGCTCGTCGCGAGCGCCGTGAAGCGCGATCAGAACGCCTGGATGGACCGCCTCCAGGCAACGCGACTGCTGGTGGAGTGTGGAATCGCGGCGTTGGGGGCGAACGGGTGGGCCAAGGAGAGCATCCTGATCAAGGTCATCGTGGACTCCGGAGCGGAGGTGGATGTCCTGGACGGCAGTGTGGCTGAGATGATCCCCGGCCTCACCTACCTCAACGAGCGCGTGCCCCTCGTCGGCTTCCAGTCGAACATCACGACGTACGGCCGCACGGCACACGTGGTTCTGACGTTGGGCCCGGTCCGCCTCGCGCGGACAGTCGTCGTCACGTCGCCGAACTCCATGGGCGATGTCAAGATGCTGCTCGGCTTGTCGACCCTCATCGCGCTCCGCGCTCAGATCAGCTGCGCACCGGAGATGTGGGGCATGCACATCACCTCGCCGGACGACCAGGAGAACCACTTCGTCCCTTTTCGTCCTCGGACCGAACCGGAGGGGCCGTTCCGGTCCGCCTTCTCCGTCCCCTCTACGTACCAAGAGGTGAAGCCTTCGTACGGTGCCATGTGCCGGACCTGCGGGGCCAGCTTCCGGTTCAGCAAGACGAAGTCCGCATCACAGCGTTCGGCTCGCCTGACGCGGACCCGTTTGACTCAGCTGTAGTACCTCGGGGTGACGAGACGCCCCTACTCCCTCCTTCCTTCACTGTCCCCACCCAACTCTGGTCACACGCCTCCCGAACCCCCCGCCACCTCCACGTTCATATCTGTAACCCTACACGCAAACCGCTCCACCTTTCGGAGGGTACGATCATTGGCTACGCTGAATTCGGGCACTGGGAAGAGGGCGAGTTCACGCCAGACTCCACGCCCTTCCCCTCGGGCCCGTCCTCCACGTGGACCGACGATCAGCGACGGGCGGCTGCACGGCGAATCCTGCAGGCGGCGCGACCTGTGGTGGTCCGTCGGCGCGTCGGCCCGAAGCACTTCCGCCGAGTCGCCCGGCAACGGTGGCCAGAATGCTTCAAGCGCCCGGACACCAACAGCGGTGAACAGGAGCAAACACCGCTTACGGCCGACGAGGTCCAGGAACTCGAAGTCGCCCTCGACAAATGGTCCACGCGACTCGAGCGACAGACGGGCGACGGGGCAGTCGAAGCCCGCGCTCACATCGCCGACTTGCGCTGTCTTGTACTCCGATGGCGAAGGGACAACCTGGACCCCGGGGGGCCGCAGCCGCCTCCAGCAGCAGTACGGCAAGCGACGATGAGTACGAATGCGATGGATCCGCCGACCTCCGACAAGCCTCCAGACGAGAAGTCACCCAAGGAGGCCTGGAAGGAGGCGCTCGAGGCGCTGCGAGCCGCCTCGCGGGCAGATGCGTTACCGGAGACGACCTCGTTCCAGGCGGAGCGGCTGACGGCCTTGCTCAGCCGCAACAAGCGTTCCTTCACCAACCGCCTGGACCCCCGGGATCTGCTCAAATTCGAGCACTCGCTACAGCTTCAGCCTGGAGTCGACAAGGTCAACCTGCCGCTGTACACTCACCCGCGTCGGATGTCACCGACAGCGGAAGAGGCTACACGGAAGGAGATCGAGAAGTTGCTGCGCGACGACTTGATTGAGCCCTCCCAGGCTGGCTATGGCTCCCCGGTGGTGCTGGCGCCGAAGAAGGACGGCACGCTACGGTTCTGCATCGATTACCGCAAACTGAACCTGCTGACGGAGCGCGACGTCTTCCCGCTCCCCCGCATCGAAGACCAGCTCGAACGGCTGCGCAAGGCGCGCGTCTTTTCGACCTGTGACGCGACGTCAGGATTCTGGCAGCTTCCGCTCTCGGAGGAGTCGCGCAAGTACACGACGTTCATCGTCCCTTGGGGCATGTACCAGTGGAAAGTCACTCCATTCGGGATCACGAACGGGCCGTCGGCGTTCTGCAGGGCTATCTCGTCGATCATGGGACCGCTTCTCTCGACCTGCGTGGTCGCGTACGTCGATGACCTGACCATCTTCTCCTCCACGGTCGACCAGCACCTCATCGACCTGGAGGCCTTCTTCGCCGCCGTGGAACGCGGGAACCTCAAACTGAAGCCGAGCAAGTGCCGCTTCATGGTCCGCGAAATCGAGCTCCTGGGACACCGCGTCTCCGGAGAAGGCGTACGGAAGGACAAGAAGAAGATGGACATGATCGCCAAGTGGCCCGAACCGTCGACCCCGGAGAACCTCCACTCCTTCGTCGGCCTCACGGGTTACTACCGACGCTTCGTCCGCAACTACGCCCGCATCGCACAACCGCTGTACGATGTGCTCAAGCACCGCGACAAGCCTCGGGAACCAGGCGGGGCCCCGCAGTCCTTCGTGACGCTCTGGGACGATCGCTGCAGGGAGGCGTTCCGCACCCTCCAGACCGCCCTCATCGACGACGTCGCCCTCCCCTTCCCTCACTTCAACGACGCCGCGCGGCCGTTCATCGTGACAACGGACTGGAGCAAGCAGGCGATGGGCGCGATCTTGCACCAGGCCGACGACGCCGGCAACGTCCGGCCGCTCATGTTCTCCAGCCGCACGAACGGCGACTCGGAGCGCAACTACGGCGCTGTGGAGGGGGAGGCGATGACGTTGCTGTGGGCTCTGAAGCAGTGGACGCACTACTTCGAGTGCAACCAGCCGTTCGAGATCCACACGGATCACGAGCCGCTCCTCTCGCTCCGCAACACGTCGACGAGCCAGCCGCCCAACCGTTACCTCGCCAAGGTGGCCATGTACCTGCAGGGTTACAACTACATCATCAAACACTGCAAGGGCACGACCAACGGCGCGGCAGATGCAATGTCGCGCGCCCCGCTGAACCACCCCGTCTACAACGGCGCGGCCGACGGCTCCGAAGACGCGCCAGGCGCCGCGCCCGGCGCCCGGGGCTTCGCGGTGCCGGTCCCTGGGGACCCGGACGAGCCCCTCGGGATGTACTTCGTCCAGCTCCCCCGCGAAGACCCGGCGCGGGAGATGGCGAGCGTCGCAAGAACGGCGATCGAGGCGGCGCGCGTGCTGCGGGCCGAGAAGGAGCGCCGCCGCATCCGGCGGGTTCAGCAGAAGGAGGCACGGACGGAGAGAGTGCCGCGGGAGCTGCGCAACCTCGACTCCACCCTCGGGCCAGCCTGGCGGAGCGCGGCGCAAGGGGGCCGACGGGACCCGCAGGAAGCCCCGGCGGTCCCGGCGCCGAGGCGGCCGCAGACAGCGCTCGACCGTAGCTTCGAGATTGCCGACCGGATGATCAGCTCGGGCATGTACCGCACGCGATCCTCTCAAGCGACCTCGACAGCAGCTCCGAGCGCAGTGGACGTCGACGAATGGTTGGCCCGGACGTTCCCCGACGGCCCGCCTGGTGACAAGCCAGCCACCTCGGCGCCGACGACGGCCGTGGCGGAAGATGGGGGACCGCCGGTGCCGGTGGAAGCACCGCCGGCGACAGCGGCACCACCCTCGGAGCTGCGCGCCGCCTCGCCCGGCGTAGATGAGGCGGACCCGGCGCCGACGGCCCAACCACCTGGACGGCGGCGGCGCGCCCTTCAGAACCTGGAATCCGACCTCGGCCCCGCATGGCAGCACCCCGACAATGCCGCCGCGACCAGCGGCCGTGCACGGTATCCGCGACGGGCTCAGCACCCGCCATCGTCCGCGGAGACGGGCCTCAACGCACTGGCGGAGCAGGCGGAACGGGTCAGCGAGGAGGCTGCACGCCGCCTCGCGGACCCTGCGCCTCTGTCAGGCGCCGACCAGGAACATCTCGCGGACGGGCCGCCCCACGCGCCGCTCCAGTTCGACGCCGAGCACCCGAACCTGACGCCGCAAGTCTTTCGACCGGACGGGAGGCCCCGCTCGAAGCACTACAAGCGCCGCCAGCGCCGGTTCCTCAAGAAGTTCCTCGCGGGCCTCAAAGATTTCGAGGGGGAGCAGGCGATGGAGGAGCACCGTCGCCTGTACGCCGAGGCGCAGCTCCGCCGTCGCCAGCTGCGGGGTTGGAAATCCCGTCAGGGACGGTATTCGGTCGCGCCCCCGTCCATTCCCGACGCCGCCGGAGAGGAGAACGCCAACGGAGTAGGGGATGCCGCCGGGGACGCCGGCTCGTCAGGGGCATCACAGAGGGGAGGGGGGCAGCAGCGCGAGGAGCCGAAGTCGGACAACGGAGGCGAACGCAGCGATGACGACGAGGCGGTCGAGCGGGTACCAAGCGGCTTCGTAGCACCTCTGCAGGGACCCGCAGGCGACCGGGTCAGACCGCTGGACGTTATCGTCGAGGGCGAGGTGAGGGACGTCTGGGCGGAGGGCCACCGCAGGATCGTTGATCCCCCTCCTCCTGACAAGCTCAAGCGGTTCATGTCCGACGCGACGGCGATGGTCCTGGAGCAGCACAACGACCCGTGGTGCAAGCAGGTCCGGGAGTTCATCAACAACGGCGTTAACGCGGCTCGCTGTCGCGATCACCGCAAGTTGGAAATCCCCGAAGACCAGATCACGTGCAAGTGGTGCCTGCGCGCTAAGGAGGCGTACGCCGACATGATGGACAGCTACGAGATTGCGGACGGGGTCGTTCGACGCCTCCCGCCTCTGGCTGGCATGCGCTCCCTGGTTGTGGTGCCGGAAACGCTGCGGGAGATGATCCTCTCCGCGTACCACGACGACTGGGCCCACCGCGGTGCGGACATCGTCGTGAGGCGCATCTTCAGTCGCTTCTGGTGGGACGGCATGACGTCGTCTGTACACCGCTACGTGCGGTCGTGCCCTCACTGCCAACGAGCGAAGGCGCGGCGGCGGCCAAAGGTTCTCTGCAAGATCTTCGAGGCGTACTTCCCAGGCGACCTGCACCAAGCCGACATCACGTACTTGGACTTGTCGGTGGACGGCATGGTCGGCGCCTTCGTCAGCGTCGACGCTTACTCCAAGTACCCCGACGGGAAGCCGATCCCGGACATGAAGGCGTCGACGCTGCGTCGCTGTGCGGAACAGGCGCTCGCTGACCACGGCGTCGTCCAACGCTACCTCATCGACAATGGCTCACAGCTGATCCAGTCGGAGTGGTACAACTTCTGGAAGAGCAAGGGCACGCGCATCATTCGCGCAGCGGCGTTCCATCAGTCTACCAACGGCGGCGCCGAGCGCCTGGGACAGACGTTCAAGCGGCTGGTGTACGGGCTCTGCAAGGCGGCCGGCAAGTCGAATCGGCACTGGACGGAATTCGTACACCAGGCTCTCCTTGCGATGCGCACGGGCATCCACGCGGCCACGGGCTTCCCGCCGGCGGTGCTCCACTTCGGGCGCGACCTCACGCTCCCCGGTGACCTTCGCTTCGATCCCGACGAACGGCAACGGCCAACGGACCCGACGTTCCTGAACGACCGCTTGGCGGGCCTTGCACGGGCGGCTGAGAGTCGAGCGGCAGCGGTAGCCGAGCACCGCAAGCGCTACAACAAGCGTTTGCTGCGCGCCCACGGCGGCAAGTCGCTGCGGCGCTCGTTCAGGAAGGGGGAGAAGGTTCTTTGCTGGTTCGAGGGCCTCAAGCGCGGCATCCACAACGGGTGGACCGGCCCCTTCGTTGTCTTACGGGAACTGTCGGACGGGCACCTGTACGCCGTAAAGGCGACGGCGGAGTCAGAGCGGCACAGAAGGACGAAAGAGCTGATCGTCCACATCGACTTAATGATCCCTTACCGCGACAGACCGGCAAACGTTGCACGGAAACGGCGGCAGGGACGCCCGCCGCGGCCAGAGCAACCGCCGGCATCTCCGGGGGCGCCCCCGGAGGTGGCGGCGGACGCTTAAGTACGCGAGGCGCTCCCTACGGTACATGAGGATTATTGTCGAGACGGGTGCGCGACCCTCGCAATCGATAGCCCTTGGGAACGGCGCGCCTAAGGCCCCTCCAATCTCGGGCTTCCCGACCGTGTCGTGCCACGTGGCCCACGCGTTTCGGACGATATCCGAGAAGAGGGCCGAAGTCCCACGCAGCGGCACCGCCTTGAAAGGCTCGCTAGCGATCGAACGGCATAGGATTAGGTCGTTGCGACGCGCGAAGCTCCGCTGCGATAGCGCCGCCACCGTTTCCTTAGAACGCGCAATGCGTGCTGCCGCAACTCTTTCCGCTTTTCTTTCAGGGGGACGCCCCTTTCGCGCACGCGCGCAGCGCACTCACGCGCGACGCGCGTCAGACCCTCGGCGGGCACGGCGGACGGGCGCACGTGGCGGGCGCACGCGGAGGGCTCTCCGGGCACGGCGGCGCGCCATCGGGGCGACGCGGCGGTCGTGGACTGGAGTGCCCTCAGGGCAGGCTATTACGGCGGCGCGGCCGAGGTTTTTTTGCCCGGTTTTTCCTCGAGCCGCTAGCGACCCCTGCGAGTACACATCAGGCCCCGGGCGGCTTTTCCATGTACACTCGCGGGCGGCAGTCCGCACGTCTTCCCTTCTCATGGATTCTTCTTTTGGACCCCGGCTTGGGCAGCTCGGGCTTGTTGGCTGATTTTAGTATGTATCTACTAGTTGGTATCTCTATTCATCTCTATTCATCTAGGAGGCCGCCCGGTCGGTGAGCGCGTAGGCTAGATAGGCGCTCTGACTCGAGGTTGGGACCTCACTTTCCCTCAACTCCACTAGCCTATCGTCTTGTGAAGTCGTATCATGGACCCCCGGCTTGCGTCCCGGGAGGATTTTTGTTCCCTCGACCCCACCGGACTCGCACCCTGTGAAGTCGTATCATGGACCCCGGCTTGCGCATATGTAGCTGTGACGATCCAATCCCCCTCTTCTCTATCCATATTTTTCTCTCTCTTGAGCGCACGAGGACGTGCGCTTGTGAAGTCGTATCATGTTGCAGTAGGCATATACTACCATTATTCCAAGTCCCTGTAGACCTGTACCCCAATGATATCAGTCCCCAGCTAAACTATGCTGGCAACAGAGGGACGTTATTTTCATGATTTTAGCTTCAAGAACATAGACCAGAGGGCGAGGATCGACTCGGCGAGGGCAGTAGACGTGAGCAGGGGGTGGAGCAAGCAAGTGAAGAGCCTGGCCATGGGAGTGTGAAAACGCTGGGGCTATGAATATTGAAGGGAGAGGGGGGCCGCCGGCATGCGCAAGCTTATAATTTAGAGGAAGGGATATCGATGGGCCATCACCGCCCGCGGGCGCGGGTGGGCCTTCTCTCATTTTTCCCCCCATGGCCAGGCCTGGGCGAATTAACTGTTGATCATGAATCATTGAATCAAATATTTAATCCGAATATTCGATTTCGATTCGAACTCAGGCTAGCGCTCAATTATGCGCGGCACTAGTACTAGTGCAGCTGATATCATATGCATGATCATGTCATGCATCTATATGAGCATGATCATATGAGCATGATCTCCGGATCCGCAGTCCCCCCCCCAGTCCGCGGCCCGGACGATATCGATATGCATATATATGACTCATGCCGCAGTGCTCATGATCAATATTAGTGATCATGACAGCAAGATCAACGCGTGACGCATATGCACTGTACATGTGCTTGCATGCGTCGAAGTTCTAAAGGCGCCAATATCGATGTTACTGGGGTCAAAAACAAATAAAGCATACAATATTTTTGTGGCTCAGAACACTAGAGCACACCACTAATATCAGACGATCACGATCTCGACGATCGGCACAGACGCGTCGAGTTCCATGACTTTACTCTGGTAAGTATGAAATGTGCGCGCGCACAAGAAACTTTGAAGGCGCGTGCGGAGAAAGAGCAAGGCGAAGCACTATGTATAGGTGGCCACGGCGACAGCGCCCCCGACCGCGGGGCCGCGACGCCGTCGCCGGCGCTACGACTCGGAGTCCGAGACGAGGGGAGAGCCGACGAAGCCCGGCGGGGCGGGGGCGGGGGCGGCGAGCGCGGGCGGGGGCGGGGGCGGCCCCAGCGCGGCGCGCTCGGCGAGGTGGGCGATGCCGCCGGCGGGCGCGGCGCTCAGGCTCTCCGAGGAGGAGGCGGCGGCGGGGCGGGGGCGGCCGCGCGCCCGCCCGAGAAGGAGACGGGCGGGCCGACGGGCGCCGCCGCCGGGGCCGAGCCCGAGGGCCGCGGGCTGACCTCCTCCCCGCCCAGCCCGAGGCCGAGGCCGAGGCTGGCGGTGCGGTACGGCTGGAGGCGCCGCGTCTCGGCCCCCGAGGCGAGGCGCTTCACGAGCTTGACCGCGAGGGCGGCGCCCACGAGCCGCTTCTTGACGCCCACCGCCTCGCCGACGACCTGCGGGGCGCCTCCGTGGGCCCGCCGGCCTTGAGGAGGGGCCGCGCGGGGCGCACCTGGGGCCGCCGCACGAGGAGCGCGGCCTGCTCCTCCCCGCTCCGCTCCTGCACGATCTGCCCCGCCCCATCAGGCGAGCCGGGCGGGGCGGGGCGGGCTGGAAGAGAGGGCCGGGAGGACGGGAGCGGGGCGGGGCGGGGCGGGGCGGGCGGGGCGCACGGCGACGAGCTTCTCGCGGTTGGCGGCGACCATCTCCGCGAACTGCGCGCGCGGGGGGCGGGCGGCGGGTCGCGGTCAGCCCCGGCAGCGCGCAGATGCTTGTGCTCCCCGACAGATGCTCTCCTAGGCCCGAGAGGACACCGGGGCGGGGCGGGGCGGGGCGCGCCTTGCGCATGCCGGGGAGCATCTCCGCGAGGGCCGAGAACATCGGCGCCGTCGCGAAGTCCAAAAAGTCTGCGCCGCCGTCAGGGGGGACACGGCAGGGCGCGGCGAAGGGGGCGCGGCGGGGCGGGGCGTCTAGCTCCACGAGCTCAGCTGCCCGGTGCGTGGTCGGGTGGAGGGGGCAGGGGGGGGGGGGGGGGGGGGCGTGCGGAGGGGATGGGCAGCGGGAGGCGGGCGCGGGGCGCGGGGCCGGGGGCGGACCGAGGGTGCACTTGGGCTCCCAGGCGGTGGCGCGGTCCATGAAGGGCGCCGGCGCCATCCCCCGCATCCGCTCCTCGTCCCCCTGCCCGTCCCGAGCCCAAAGCCTCGGCGATGCGGCGGGGCGGGGCGGCCGGGGCGGGGCGGGGGGGGGGGCGGGCCTGGAGGAAGAACTCCTGCATGACCGCCTTGTTCCACCCCCGCGACGCCTCCCACGGCTGCCGGGCGAGTCAGGGGGGGACGTCCGGGCGGGGAGAAAGCGGGGCCGGGCCTTGGCGCAGTTGGCGACGTCGGCGGCGTGCAGCAGCGCGTGCACCAGCAGCGCCTGCAAGCGCGCGCCCCGCCGGGTGAGGCCGGCGCCCGATCAGGCGGCCGGGAAGCCGGCGGGGGGCATCGAAGCAGGGCGCCGCTCGGCCTGTCGGAGCGGGCGAGGCGGGGGCGGGGGCGCACGCGGTGCTCCTCCGTCTCCTCGCTGAAGTGGCGCGAGGGCACGAGCGCCCCCGCCGCCGCCGACGCCTTCGCCCCCGCCACCGCCCCGTGCCCGCCCGTGCCCGCCGCCGGCGCCGGCGGCGGCGGGCCCGTGAGCGTTACCGACGGCACCCGGATCTGCTCGCACGGGGCGGGGTCGGGCGAGGCGGGGCGAGGCCGCGGGAGAGTATGAATCTTCTAGCCCCGCGAGGCGAGGCGGGGCGGGGGCGCTATTTCGCCTTGGACTTCGGATCTCAGCGCTTGGCGCTAAGCTCTCGCACTCGCCAGCGCGAAGCGGGGCGGGGCGGGGGAGGGCGGGGCGCGCACCTCGCGGTGGGAGTTGGAGGGGAGGGAGGAGGCGGAGAGGGAGGGCAGGGGGCCCGAGATCGGCGCCGACGCCCTCCGCCACTCTGCCCCCCGCCCGCCCCGCGTCAGCGACGGACGGCGGAGCGGGGGCCGAGTCCCCCGCGTCCTTTTCATTCGACCTCTTCCTAGCTCTTCCTCTTCGAATCTTATAGAAAGCGCACCGCCGGAGGCGGAGGGGAGGGGGCCGGAGAGGGGCGCGGAGAGGCGGGGCCGCGGGAGCGAGGGGGACTCGGCTGCCGGCGGCGCTCAGAGCGAGGAGCGGGGCGAGCCGGAACGAAGGGGGGGCGATCAGAGCACCTCGGGGGGCGGGCCCGGGGAGCCGGAATGCCCGGGGGGGCGGGCCGGGGCCGGGGCGGGCGGGGCCGGGGGCACGGGGCTGGCGCGGGGCGGCGTGCCCGAGCGCGAGGGCGCGCGCGACGGCGTCGGCGTGTTCACGAACGTGTTCAGCTGCGCGCCCGGATGAGGCAGGGCGCGCGGGGAGGGCGGGGAGAGCCAGGGCGGCGTCCCATGGAAGCCTGGCGCCTCGCCATGGAGGGCCCCGCTCTAATTCTCTCACTTCTAATTCGAGCGAGTTCTGGGACGGGAAGGCCGGCACCTTGGCGACCATCTCCATGTGCAGCGCCATGTCCGTCCACAGCACCGCCTGGATCACCTGCGGGGGCGGGGGGCCGCACGCGCGGTGAGGCGCGGGGCGCGGCGCGCAGGGAGGGCGGCGGGACGGGCCGGGGCGCACGAGGGAGCGGACGCGCTTGTACTCGGCCCGGTCCAGCGTCCGCAGCACGTTGCAGCCGCGGTCCTGCCCGCCCCCAAGGAGCCCGTCGGCCCCGCGGCGAGGGGGCGGGGCCGCCGGCGCGACCGAAGAGGGGGGAAGAGGGGCGGGGGCAGAGGCGCGAGGGCCGGCGCCGCCGCCTAGGCCCCGCCCCGGGGCTCCAGCTCTACACGGGCCTGGGAGCGGGGGCGGACCTGCATGCACTTGAAGGTGAGCGCGGCGTGGTAGTTCTCCAGCGGGCTCTTGTCGTTGTACGTCAGCGCCAGCGCAGACCCCGTCGCCACCTGCCGCGCCGCTCGAAGGGGCGCCTCTAGGGGCGGGGGGGTGCTGCGGGGGCGGACGAGGAAGGCGTTGCCGCGGCCCGGGTGCCTGCGGGGGCGGGGGCGGGGCGTCAGAGCGGCGGGCGGGCGGGCGGGGGAGGGGCGGGGCGGGGCGGGGGCGGGCCCGACGTCGTGGGCGATGGCGGCGACGAAAAGGGCGAGCACCTCGAGCTCCTCCAGCACCGACCCCGCCTGGCCCCCACAGTCGGCCCCAGGCCCCGCCCCGGCCCCGCACCGGAGCGCTCCAGCTCTGGGACGGGAGGGACCCCGCCAGACCCAGGCCCGAGGAGGGAGGCCGAGCAGGCCAGGGCGTGGGGGGCGGGTGGGGGTGGGGGTGTGTGTGTATGTGGGGGGGTACGGACCTCCGACTCCTTGACGAAGATGTAGACGGCGCGGAGCACGTCGAACGCGTGCCGGAACTGCCCCGGGGGAGGGGTGCGGCGATCAGTGCGGGGAAGGGTCGGAACGGTGTCGACGGAGGGGGCCAGGCACGTTGTGGTAGGCTGCGGGGGCGTGGCAGAGGCGCGCGGGTCAGCCGTTGGGGTAGGGGGGGGGGTACAGCGGCGCACGGTTCGTGGAGCGGTACCGTCGCTGAAGGGCCCGTATGAAGCGACCCAGAACCTGGGGGGGGGGGGGGGGGGGGGGCAGGGAATCAGGCGGGGAGGCGGGGGGGGCGGGCGGCGCCGCGGGGGGGTGCGCCTCGGGGTCGATGTTGAAGCGCTCCGTGAGGCCGCGCTCGCGGAACAGAAGCGCAGCGTAGTCGCAGAGCAGCTGCGGCGAGGGAGGGGCGCGCGCGCGTCGGAGCGCGGCCGGGGTACAGGTGCGCGGGGGGGGGGGGCGGTGACGGGGCCGGGTACCTCGCTCCGGAACCGCGTGCTGTCGACCTCCCAGGAATCGAGCCCCAGCGCTCCGACCTGATGCGCTCGCGTTCTACGGGGGTGCGCAGGGGCGGGAGGGGGGGATGGATGAGAGGGGGGTATGCCCGCCTGCCAGACGGCGTCCATCTTGACGGCGCGGCTGCGGGGGCGGGACTCAGGGGGGGGGAATACGTTGGGAGGGGGTACGCGCACCAGACGCCGGAGGGCCGGCGGAGGCTCTCGAAGAAGGAACGAATGCGCTCCCCGAAGGACGGGCGGGACGGGCCCGCCACGGACGGCTGCGCCGCCGACCGGTCAGCCCCCGCCGCTGGCGATCCTAAGCGGGCGCGGGCGACGCGGCCGCACCATGCGCCGGTTGCTCTTCGTCCGGGCGGTGAGCGTGAGCAGGAGCTCGCTGCGGGGGCGGTCAGCGCGGAGCGGGGCGGCGCGGTGGGAGCGGGGGCGGGCGCACTCCTGGGCGCCGCGGCTGCCCGAGCGGCCCCTGCGAGACGTGGTCGGAGTGCCGGGCCTCAGCTCCACGCGCAGGTACGCCGTCGCCGTCGGATCTGCAGCGGCGCCGGCCGTGGGCGGGGCGCGTAAGCAGCGCGGCGCGCCGCCCCCGGGCGCATCCCCCAATGCGAGATCGCAGGTCGGAGCGGCGAGCCCTAGCGCACCGTCCTCGCTGAAGACCTCTGCGGGGGGCGCACGGGTCCAAGGGTCAGAAATCGCCGCGCGGCGGGCGGAGCGGGCCGGGCGGGCGACTCGCCGATGAGCTTGTCGACGATGCGGCGGCTGTTCGCTGGATCCTGCGCCACCAGCTCCTGCGTGAGGGCCGAGAGCCGCCGGACCTCGTCCTGGAGCCTGGACATCTTCTCCTTGTAGCTGTCCCGCCGGCCATCCTCATCCGGCAGCTGCACTTCTAAGGGAGGCCCCATTGAAGGGAATCCAGATGCACTTCTTCCGGCAGCCGTGCCCTGCCTCGGCGCCGAGCGCCGGCTCGACGCTGCACTGGCAGCAAGGCTCCGAGTAAAAGCTCGCTGCCGGGGGGGCGGGGCCCTTTAGCGCCGCATCGTGCTGGACGCGTGCGCGGGTAACCGGCCGATGATGGACGCGGGGCTGCGCCGCCGCCCCAAGCACGCGCTGCGGATGAGCAAGGCCTAGGCGGGAAGGCAGTCGGCTGCAGGTAGCTAGCGGATGAAATGCTGATGCCCTTGCACGCTGCTGCGCCCCTCCAAAGCGTTGTTAAGGTCCGACTGGTTGGGTACAGCGTATTGAACTCTCTCTCGCTGTACCCGCCCTCGGACTCCGGCCCCCAGTCTCCGGGTCTCCGACGACACGACGAGCTTATGGCCGCCCTCTTCGTGTGCCCTCCCGTGATCTGCGGCGCCCGATTCGCTCCGTGCACGCGGCCGGCCGCGCTCGTCCAGTTCGCTCCGAGCTCCGCGGCGTCGGCGCCTCTCGTCGGCGATCCGGCCGCAGCGGCGGCTCCGCGAGAGCAGCAGCCCCGCGAGACTGCCCTCCAGGCCCCATCTAGCGGCCGCCTCTCCTGGTCGCGCTTGCAGGCCGCGCGGTCGCTCTCGCGCGCGCGCCGCGTACGGATCGAATTCACGATCACGGCCTCCGATCAGGTGCGCGTCCGCTCTCCCCCTGTCGTTCTGCCGATCAAAGCTTACAGCGCACCTGCGCATGCAGGGCTGCGAACGCCGCTTCGATACTGTGCGGGTGCCGGCGATGCCTGCTGGCGAGAGTGCCAAGCGCTGCAGCTCGAACTCCATCGACCTTCCGAATCTTGAGCCTCGCTCGCACATTGTTTACTTTTCGGCGCGCCCCCGCCCCTGGCCATGGCCCTGCAGCTGGCGCTGCAGCTGGCGCCGGCGCGCGCGCGCTTCGGTCCAGTCTAGCCTATAGCTTCCCTCGCTATCGCTGCTCATACCGTGCGCCCAGTGTGCTCTTGCCGCGGATCCAAGTTTGTGGAGCCGCGTCTTGTCGGCTGTGCGAGCAGCTGAGCCGTACAGGCAAGGCCTACCCAACCCTCGAGCTCGGGCTCTAGTGTATCTGGCTCGAGCTCTCGCGCTTTAGCTTAACGCTGATAATCTAGAGCGCGTCAGTGCGGTCCAGGTGTGCGCGCTTGCGGACAGCCTCGCGAGAAACGAGGAGAACGTGGTGCGCAGACGTGCACATGCATGTTTTTCGCGGGATCGTTCGAGTTCTAGATCCCTGCAGCTGGCCCTGGAGCTCGCTGACAGGGGCGGGTTGGGGCGCCGGCAGGTCTTCGGGTCGGGGTTCGAGGCGGAGCTGGTGAGCGGGGACGCCTTCTCCGTGCTCCCGCGCCTGCAGGACGCCGTCTCCGCCGCCGTCCAGGGGGGCCCCGGGGCCCCGCCCGGCGGCCCCGCCCCAGCCGCCCCGCGCCCCCTCCACGCCGACCCCGACGCCGAGGCCGAGGCCGAGCCGCAGCCCCAGTGCCTCTGCGCCAGCGGGCTCGCCTGTGTCAGCGCAGACGACGGGTTCGCGCCCGCCCTGGGATCGATTCGGATTCAACCCTCTGAGAGCACTGGGGGCGCGGGCAGGTCGTTCATACGCCACCTGCGCCCCGATGAGCCGGAGGGGCAGTCCGACCTGCTGGAGCTCCTCAACTTCGTCGCCACGCAGGACTCGGAGGAGATGGAGAAGGGCCACGTGCGTCGCGCAGAGTCTTCGAATCTGCCGCCGGGGCCGCCCCCGCTTTCAAAACCCTCCGTAGACCTGGACGTGAGCCCCGCGGCGCAGGTTTGGGTGTGGACGCAGGCGGCGCCGGCGTCACCGCAGCAGACGGCGCGCGCCCTCGCCGGCCTCTCCCGCGAGCTCCAGGCCATCCTCGCCGAGCACCTCCGCTCCCAGGCCCCCTGCCAGAGCGAGCGCTAGGCCCCTGCAGTTCGCGCTTTGCCTGGTTTTGCTTCCAATGCGTCGCTGGACGTGTACAGTGGATGTTCCAGCCGCGATAAATACAGCCGTAAACATTCTCCTAAGAAGGGGCGGGCTCAGGCGGGGGGCCCGATGGCGAGGAGGGTGCGGGGCCGCTCGGCGCGCTCGTAGAAGCGGATGCTCGCGGCCTGGGCGGGGCGGGGTGAGGGGCGGGCGGGGCGGGCGGGGGCGGGGCGGGCGGACGGGGAGCCAGGCGGCGAGGGAGGAGGCGAGGTCGCGGAGGGCGGCGGGGGCGAAGTTGGGGGGGAGGAAGACCGCCACCCCCACCGACGCCCCCTGCGCCAGCGTCAGAGGGGGGGGGGGGGGGGGGGGGGGTACGGGCCTCGCGGGGGCCGGCGCGGGGAGGCGGGCGAGGACGCCGAGGGGCTCGAGGTCGGGGGGCGCGGCGGGGGTACTGAATCGCCACCTCCACGCGCCGCAGCTGGGGGCCCCCCTCCGCGAGCGCCGCCAGCTCCTCCGCCCCCACGCAGTACCCCTGCACGCTGCACGACCTGCCGGGTACGTGAGCCCGAGGGGGGGTAGGCGGAGAGAGGTGGGGGTAGCGGGAGGGTGCGGCCGCGCCAGCTGCGGAGGTACCCGCGGGCGGCGCGGACGAGCGCGGCTGCGGCAGCGCCGCCGTCGGCGTCGCGGGGCGTCTGCCGGCCGGGATGAGCGCGGCGCCCCGGGCCCCCGGGGAGGGGTACCGCGCCTTCTCGAAGGAGACGTCCAGCGCCTCGAGGGTCGCGGCGCGCTGCACCCCCGCCGCCACCGCCCGCAGCAGGGATACCCCGGGGAAGATCCGCAGCGAGAGGGCCTGGGGCGGCTCGGGGGGTACGGGCGGCGGGGACGGCAAGGGATCGCTCGCGTACCCGGAGGCGGGGGAGGGCGAAGAGGTCCGAGACGAGCTCCTCCCCCCCGGGCACCGGCGCCAGCTGCCGGCCGCGCTCAGGGCGTGGAGGGGGAGAAGAGGGGGGAGGGGGTACGGTGGCGGCGAGGGACTCGAGGAGGGGGAAGCGGGGGAGGGCGCGGAGGGCGTCGGGGCCGAGCGGGGCGCCCCCGAGGGCGAGGCGCCGCAGGCACGCCCCGCGCGCCCCGCCGCAGCCCCGCCAGGCCCCCTCGTACACCCTGCCCCCGCCCCGCCCTCAGCGAGGTTGGGGGAGGGGGCGGGGCCGGGGGTACGCGCCGGGGGCGGGGTGCGGTGGAGGGCGAGCTCGCGGAGGGGCAGCGGGGCGAGGGCGGCGAGGGCCTCGGGGCAGCGGAGCGCCGCGCCGAGCCGCGCCAGCCGCGGCAGCGCCGCCGCCAGCGCCGCCGCCTCGCCCGCCCCAGCTCCCGGCCCGTCAGCCGCAGCGCCGTCAGGCCGGCGAGCGGGGCGAGGAGGGCGGGCAGCCGCTCTGGGCGCCAGCAGGGGCCCCAGGCGAAGCGGGAGGCGGGGTCGGGCCGAGGGCGAGGGCGCGCAGGGCGGGCAGCGCGCCGAGCGCCAGGAAGAGCTCCGAGGCCGGCACCCAGCCCGGCCCCGCGCCCCGCGCGCCCTCGCCCCCGCCCCGCCCCCGCCGCGGCAAAGGCGACCTCGACGGACTCGAGCCCGGGCGAGCAGCGCGCCAGGCCGTACAGCAGCCGCAGCGCCGGCCCCGCCTCCCCGGCCCCGCGACCCACACCCGGAGCTCCCGCACCCTGCGCCCGCGTCGGCTCGGCGGGGGCGGCGCAGGGGCGGCCGGCGCGGGACGGGCCGAGGGCGCACCGCGGAGCGCGCCGGCGTCCGCGCGGGCGGCGAGTCGGCGCAGGTGCACGGCCGCGCGGCGGGCGTCGGGCTCGGGCCCCGCGCACAGCGCCGCGTCCTCTCCGAAGGGGTCCGCCACCGCCGCCGCCGCCGCCGCCGCCGCCGCGCCGGCCGCGGGGGCGCCGGAGAGGAGGTCGACGAGGCCCCACTCGACGCCGGCGAGGGCCGCGCGCCAGCGGCGGCTGAGCGTGTGGAGGCGGCAGGCGGCGAGCGCCTCGACGGGGCCCAGCAGCAGCGCGATCTCCTGCATCAGCGCCTCCGGGAGCGCCTCCATCGCGCACGCCGCCTCCTCCGCCCCCGCCCGCCGCCGTTTGCTGCCCTGCTGTCCCATCGCAGCCTCTGCCGCAGCGCTCGAGCGGATGTTTCGCGGGCCGAGGAAAGTTCTTCCAGATGGATCGGCGGAGTCACGCCGAACTGTGCAGCGCGAAGGAAGCCGCCGCCAGCAAAAGATTCGAATCAGGTGGCACTCTCTATCAACGCTCGTACGGCGCCACTTGCGGGAGCGGCGATGTTGCGACGTCCGCTGTCACCGCGCCGTGCCGCGTCGCCGAAGACCGGAGCCCGATGCAGCGCAAGAAGTTCTCAAAAAGATCTAGATGCAGCGCCGGCGGGGTCCGATCAACGCTGCGCGCGGAGCCTCGTCAGTAAGTTCTGGAGCCGCGCTCGAGCCTGCTTCGAGCGCGAACCGCGCAGTACAACTGCCGGTCGCTCCCGACGAGCCTCCCGTGCGAGGCCTGCGAGTCCGGTGAGCGGATTCGACGAGACCTGATGTTTCTGATCCGTGATAGGGGGTACGCACACCTTCGTCAAGCAATGGCGTCCGACAAGCTCAGCGCTCAGGAGATCGAGGCGATTCTCAAGGACGACGACGTGCGCCCTCTGCCGCCCAGCCCGCCCTCTGATCGCTTCCTCCCGCCCGTGCGGAGGTTTTAACTAGGAGTTGCCCGGCGTGACGCCGCCGCCCGCTGGCTGACACGGCGTCGGATGCGGACACAGAGCCTGACCCTGGAGGAGTTCATCGTGGGCGCCGTCGCCGTCCGCGCCGACTCCGTCATCGTGCGCTCGCGCGCGCGCTCTGACGAAGGCCCAGGCCTAGAGCGTAGTTGCTATCTAGACCTGCACGGCTGAATACTCAAAAGATCTAGCGTGTTGAGCTCTATTCGATTAAATTCGCCGGGCCGCCCTTCACCCAGGCCTATAGCTAGGCCTAGGCCGCCGCGCCGGGCCAAGCTTCAACTGAAGGCCGCGGGCGCAGATCGACTCGGCGCTGTCGGAGCAGTTCTACGAGCTGGACACGAACGACGACTTCGCCCTCGACCGCCACGACCTCCTCGACGCCGCCGCCCAGGGCCTCCTCTAGACCCGCGTTGAGGCGCCGCCGAGGCCACGCCGAGCATGTAGCGGTGGCTTCTAAGCCGCAGCGCCGGCCCGCATGCACATACACTCCCCTGTTGTACAACACTGAATTGATCCGCGTCCTGTCGTCTCTACGAGCTCGGGCCGATCTCGGGCCCCGGGGGTGCGCGGGGCTAGCGGGACTGGAAGACGTTCTGTGTCATCTGGGCGGTGGCGCCGGCGCGCCGGGCGGCGTCGTCGAGGGCGGCGACCTCGGCGGGGGAGAGGGCCCAGCCCATCGCCCCCGCGTTCTCCCGCGCCTGCCCCGCGCTCTTCGCCCCCGGGATCGGCGTCGTCCCCTGCCGGCCCCCGTCGTCCCCTGCCCGTTGCTCGCGCCGGCCCCCGCGGGGCGCACCTTCTGCATGCACCAGTTCAGGGCGACCTGCGACGCCGTCTTGCCCCGCGCCGCCGCCACCTGCGCCCCCGAGGGGGGGTCGAGGGGGGGGGAGAGAGGGGGGGAAGGACCTCGCGGAGGGTGGAGACGACGGGGCGGCAGCCCTGCAGCGCCGCGCGGAAGGCGAACCCCCGGAGGCCCGGAGGCGGGCGCTCCGGCCCGTACTTCCCTGCCCGCACGCTGAGAGGTGCAGACAGAGCCGGGCGGAAGCGAAGGGGGGTAGGGGGTTAGGACGCGCCCGTGCAGAGGCCCAGGGCGAGGGGGGAGTACGCGATCACCCGGACCCCCAGCTCAGCGGCCCTGGAGGGGGGATGAGCCGCGAAAAGGAGGCGAGAAGGGCGGGGGGTACGCGCGTCTCGAGGAGGCCGGAGGCTTCGGGGGCGGTGGAGAGGAGGGAGTACTGGACCTGCCAGGGGGGGGGGGGGGGGGCGCAAGATGAACCCGGGGTTCGCGAGACGGGGGGCGAGGGGCGTGCCTGGACGGAAGAGAGGCGAACGCCTCGACGGGCTAGGGCCGCGTGGCACCGCCGCAGCTGCCGCGGACCGTAGTTCGATACCCCTACGGCCTCCACCTGTAGAGCGTGTGAGACGGGGGAGGATGAGAGCGGGGAGGGGTACGGGCGCGCCAGCCCCGCCTCACGCATATCCGCGAGGGCGTCCCACACGACCTGCGGGGTACGAGTTCGGGAGTCGGGGTACGGGGCGCTGGATCGAAGGGGAGTACCGGGTCCAGGCCAATCGAATAGTTCGCTGCGCTCCAGTGCGCCTGCGCGGGGGTAAAGCTTCGGAAACAAGGAGGCTTTTTGTCTAGAGGTGGCCGGGCGGGGCCCGGGCGGGCGGGAGGGAGGGGGGAGGGGGGGGGGATACGGCGGACCTGGGCCATGCCCATCCTCTCTATCCCCATGCGGGCGAGGGAGGCGCGGCATGCCTTCATGAAGGACCCCCGCGTGAGCCGCCAGGGGTACAGCGCGAGCTTTGTCGCCAGGTACACCTTCGGGGGGAGACGCACTCAAATCGGAAAGGGGAGAAAGAGGCGCGGGGGGGGGGGGGGGTACCGACCTCCTCGGGCTCGCGCCCCTCCGACCTGAGCCGCTCCTGCCGATTGCGGAGGAAGCTGGGGGGAGAGAGCGGCGCCGCCTGGTCAGGAGAAAGGCGGGACGAGGCCGGGCAGGGCGGGGGGGGGGGGGGGGCGGGGCGGCACCGTCCCAGCAGCACCTCGCTCCTCCCCTCCAGCTTGCCCGTGCCGTACGAGTCTGGGGCGGCGGCGTCATGAGAAAGGGGTACACCGCACCCCCGGAGATCCGCGTACCCCCCGTGTCGAAGAAGTTGACGCCTGAATCGACGAGGAAGTTGAACACGCGCTCGAGTTCCTCGTCCTGGCTGGGATCGTACCCCCAGAGCAGCTGGTTGCCTAAACGTGCAAGGGTACGTGAGAAGCGAGGTAAGGGGGCGGCGGGGGCTGGGTGAAGTGCGGGCGCGCCCCAGCTCCAGGTGCCGCAGCCTATGGGCGAGACGCGGAGCTCGCCGGCGTCTACGCGGGCGCGGGGATCCGTCTCAACCTGCGCCCGCGACTCCGTCGGCCCCGCGCGGGCGCTTCCGGAGGCTCTGGCGCCGCGCGGCGCACAGCGTTCGAATTGGTGTCGAGGAGGCAGCGCACGTCCCGTGCGCCCGCGGGCGACGCCGAGGCGGTGAAGCGTGGCAGAGGGCGCGACGCGTCGACATCGCCAGCGAGCCTGCGCGGGCGGCGGTGCCGCGGGGCGGTTAGCAGCTCTCGTGCGCCAGCGGTCAGCGCCGCGCGCTCCTGCGCACCAGCGTCGCGCGTCCGAAGGCCCGCAGCCGAATGTACTGTGCGCTGAGAATCCGTTGGGGCGCCTGGTGCTTCGTGCGGCCGGCTGGGCGGTGACTTGCGACCCCGCGGTCGGCACGACCGGCGCACTGCGCTGGGCGGCGGGAAGGACGGAGGCGGCGAACGCCGCCGCGCATCCCAACGCTGCCATGCTGGTCATGCGAGCTTCCGATCGCTAAACTACGTCCGTAGTACGTCCGACTACGTCGCGCCGACCGGGTACACGAGCGGACGCAGGTCCAGACGTTCGCCAACGCAGTGGGTGCGCTCCAAACTCTGCGAGGCCGCGTCTCAACCGCGGCCAAACCTCTTCTCACTTCGCGCCGATCGGTCTGAGCAGGTGCAATTTGCAATTGCACCGATCAGCGCGCGCCAGCCCCATCGCGGCATCGTGAGCTAGAATTGCACGGCGAGCGGAAGACGAGAGCACCCACGACGATCGCCGCGGCATGCCGCCCAGCGAGCGCACGTCGGCCGCGAACGACGAGCGGCCCGCCGAGCGCGCGGGCGACGCGGCGCCGGGCGCGGGAGGCGGCGCGAGCAAGCGAGAGGCCCCGAGGTTAGCGGCTGCGCCGCTGGCGCTCTGCCTCGCGGCGCTGGCGTCGGCCGCGGCGCCGGAGCTCTTCGCCGCCTCCCTCTGGTACCGCCTGACGGACGCGGCGGGGCCCGTCGGCCGCCGCGCGCACCTCGCGCCGGCCGCCGCCGCCCTCTGCCACCTCTCCCGCCTCGCCGGCTGCGCCGCCGCCGCGCGCCGCCTCTCCCGCCCCGGCCGGGCCCCGGCGCGCGGGGGCCCTCGGAGGCGCGCCTCGCGGCCGCCGGGGCGGCCCTCGTCGCCCTCGGGTCCCTCCTCTGCCTCCTCGCGCCCCCGCCCGCCCCCGCCGCCGCCGTCTGCGCCGGAGCCGCGGCCGCCTGCGCCGGCGCCGGCGCCCTCGCCGCCGCCCGCTGGGCCGCCGCCCCGCGCTGCGCGGCGGGCGCCTCCTGCCGCTGCTGGCGGCCCTCGAGGCGGCGGGCGCCCTCGCCGCCCCGGGCCTCGTGGGGCCCTCGACAAGCTCCCGCTACCCCTCCGCGGCCCGCCCCTCCCCGCAGCGCCGCCCCCGCCGCCCTCGCCCTCGCCGTCTCGTCCGCCCTTTACCCGCTCCTGCGACTGGCGCCCGCCGGCCCGGCCCCGGCCGCATGCGCCCCGCCGCCCCGCCAATGCCAGCCTCGCCCCGCCGCCTCGTGGGCGCCCTGCCCGCGCTGCTGGCGGCTGCCGCGGGGGGTACGTGGCGGACCGCGTCACGGAGGACTTCTGGGGCTTCAGGGGCCTCGTCCTGGGCGGGGTGCACGCCCTCGCGGCGGCCGCGGCCGCGTCCACCGCCCTCCTCGCCGCCTTCCTCGGGCACCCCTCGCCCGCCCTCTCCGCCGGCCTCGCGGCGGGGGGTACGCGGCGGCCTCCCTGGCGGGCCGCGCCCCGGCTCGCTGCTCCCCCGCTCCTGTGCGGGTGGGCGGCCGCGGGGGCCCTGCTCCCCCTGGCCCTGTCCCTCGACCCCGGCCTCCCGCCCCTCCTCGCCCCCCTGGCCCAGGCCGCCGGCGCCGCCGCCGGCCCCGCCCTCGCCCGCGCCGCCCTCCGCCGCTGCTCCATCCCCGGGCTCTTCCTCGCAGCCTCCGCAGCCTGCGCCCTCTCCTGCGCCCTCCTACGCCCGCCCCGCCCCCGCCGCAACCCAAAGCTGCGAACGGACTGACGGATCTCGTGCCCGCCTCTGTTCTGAAACCTGAAGCTGCGCGCCTATTCGAGGCCGGCCATCACTTTGTGCACGAATCTGCCAGGGCGGGGCGTCAGGGGGAGGAGGGGGATCAGTGCGGGGGGTACAAGGGCGCACTCGAAGTAGTTCACTACCCCCGACGCCTTGTCCTTGTCCAGCTGTCAGGCGCCGAATCAGGGAGGGGACAGAGGGAGCGGAATCGGCGGGGCAGGGGGTACCGGTGCTAACAGATCCCTTGCCTCTTCCCGCTACAGGGGAGGTGAGCGAACTGAGACCCAGGACGGGTACGGAATCTGCGAGGCTTACCGTGACGGCCCCGGGGCCGGACATGAGCGCCTTCTCGAGGTCGGCAAGGCGAACGAAGCCCTCCCTCGAGCCCACCTGCGGAGGGGGGATCCAGTCAGGGGTACAGGAAGGAAGCTTGCACGGCGGGGTGGAGGGGCGGGCCTCGAAGACGCGGAAAGCCTCTTTGATCTCCGTCGAGGAAAAAGGCGGCCGCACTGCGCGGCGGCTCAGGCGCGGATGAGGGGCGAGGCGGTACCCCCCGCTACACGCGCCTTTCGTCTCCATCATGCGGACTGCGGCAAGGGCTCAGTACGGAGCCGAGGCGGGGCAGCTGGGGGAAGGCGGGCGGGCGGGCGGGCGGGCGGGCGGGCGGCGCACCGAACTGGTCGAAGTTGATCTCGATGTCGGCGGAGGGGTCTTCTTCCTCCCCGAGGAACGCGGCGACCATCCCGTCGAGCTCCTGGTCCGACGGGTTCAGGCCCTGCGCCCCCCGAGTCGGCGGCCCTTCCGGGTGGAGTGCGGCGGAGTCGGCGGAGCCGACCAGGGTCTGCATGAGGCTCTTGATCTCGCCCTTGCTCACGGCGCCCGACCCGTCCAAGTCAACAAGATCTGCCGCATCGCCTTCAGAGGCGTACGCACGCAGCTGTGCGGGCTGAGCGGCGCACTGAATATGGCTTTGAACTCCTCAACGTCCCGCATCGTCAGCTGCGGGTACTTCGGGTCTGCGAGCACGGAGAGCTTAGAGCATCCTTCCAGGAGCGCCGAAGGCAGGCTGGGCGCACGTGGCCTGTCCATGGCATCCTGTTTTTTCTGGCCCTTCGCCTTGGGCGGCATCGCGGCGGCGGCTGCTTAGCTATGCGCTCCGACGCGGTAGCAGTTGTGCTGCAGTGCTCTTGTGCTCGTCTACGAAGGGCAGGCAGTGCACGGCGCAGTCGGCGCAATCGCACTCCCACTGCAGCCGCTCGAATCTACGGCACAATACAAGGTCCCACAGGCGTGCGGCTAGGTATAGTTACACCGGATAGCAGTGCTGCTGGGTCTGTACGGGCGTCGGGCGTGCCGACTTCGCTGCTCATGGGCTGTACGCGGTACCCCAGCCGGCTCGAATTGGCGCCAGTGTTGCCACTCCACTACGTACCCTTTTGCACCACGTAGCAGAATCGAGTTGGACGGGCCTATTACATGATTGCCGGGGCCCCGTGCCCAAATCCGCTTTGGGCACGTCGGGGCTAGGGCGCGTCGTGCCCAAAGGCTTGGGCACGTAAGCTTTGTGTTGGGCACGACAGGTGTTAGAGCCCAGACAGCTGCAGCGATGTTGGGCCTGTCGCCGGAGGAGATTCAGGCGGCCGGCCAGATTCTGCAGTTCTGCGTCTTCTGCAGCTTCGCGCTACAGACAGCTGTGCTCGCGGGTCGCGCGTGGTGCGGCCGCAAGTGTACCTGCCACATCGAGCAGCTGATCTCGTCGTTCTCGAGCTGCGACTGCGATCACAAGGAGGGCCACCGCGGCCATTGTCCTGGCGGGCATCTTGCTAGATCTCTCTTAGATCAGCTCCAGCAGGCACGCGCGGGGCCTTCGAGCAGTTCAAGCAATGGTGGCGGGAACAGCACGGCAGCAGCTGGCCCGCCGCCTGGCGCGTATGTCGTCCCTCCGGAGCAGCGTAGGGCACCAACTGCTGCGACCCAGCGGCAATCGGACGGCTCGGACGGCGGCGCAGCGCCCAGCGAGGAAACGACCAGCACGCGGCACACCGTGCGCTGGACGTACGAAGAGTTCATAAAGGCGTGCAACGAATTAGCGCCATTCCGGAAGCACAAGGACATGCAGGACGAGCAGGGGAATCCCAACGCGGAGCGCGCACTCGACGAGACGGAACGCTACAACGCGCTGGTCTGGGAGCGGGACATGAAGGCAGCCGGGGACGCGAACGACAAGGAGGCGATCAAGCGGCTGAACGCGTCGAAGCCAGTCGTGCGTGCGCGCGTCCAGAGGAAGGACCTGGAGGCGCCAGCGGATCCGAACAAGAGCGACGAGCAGAACCAGAAGGCTGCGGAGGGGAGGGCCAAGAAGAGTAACGATCAGCGGATCAAGAACCGCACCGGCAACTACGTTCTAGTCGAGCAGCCAAACCCGCGCGACCCGAACGGACCCGCGGTGTATGTCATGCAGGAAGTGCAGGTGGCCAAGAAGCGCCAGAAGAACAACACTGGAGCGGTGGCGGCGACGGCCCCTACTCAAGTGCGTATCTTGCCGAAGGACGCCCGCGAGGTCTTCGAAATCCTGTCGGTAAGGACGTGTCCAAACATCGTGCCCAATCGTGCTCAAACCGTGCCCGGAGCACGACGTGACGACGCGCGCGCAGGAGTACCATAACGCGGCGCACGAGGCTGCGTACACCGTCAAGGGCAAGGTTTCGCGCGTCTATGCCATCAAAGACAAGTTCGTCGAGTACTTCTGCAAGGTGCTCGCTGCAGCTGCCCGCGCGGGGACCCTGAGCAAGACTGACACCCGTACGCAGCGCTGCCCGTACTGTGCCATCAACAGGGCGGTCGAGCTCGCTGCGAAGCTCGCGGGCATGAAGCCTATCGTCGGCCGACGAAGTGTGCTCTATGCGGCATCCTGCCCCTCCAGGCGAGACCGGCGGCTTTGCCGGGTTCAAGCATCTCATCGAGAGCATCACCGCCGCCAGCACCGAACCTGTAACCCTCAGGTCCGTCTTCCTCCAGCATTCTTTCTCAGCGCTCTGACTGCCATGTCTTGCCTGGCAGAAAAGCGTTCTTTGACTGGTGCGCCATCGAAATCGACAGGCCGAGCAAGATCTGCAACTGCACGACTGGCTGCACGAACAAGAAGTGCATTTGCAAGTACGAAGACATCATCTGCTCGTCAAAGTGCCACAAGAAGTCGGGGAGGGACGCGTGCAAGAACCGCTCTTGCATCCAGAAACCTTGGAAGAAAGTACAGAAGAGCGCCGAGAAGGAGGCCGCTGCCGCGGCAGAGGCCGCGGCTGGCCCGCCGAGCCTGAGGCTGAGGCGGGCCCCTCTAATGCCAAGTAGTGCAGCCAGTTTACGATCGATTTTGGAATAGCCTTTCGTTGTGAAAGAGTTTCCGAGTCGTGCCCTCCTTGAGCATGTCCGAACTTCGTCTGGGCACGTACTTGGGCACGATTGGGCATGACGTGGGCACGAGCAAGTAGCAGAAACCGGTAAAGAGGGAGCGAACCATGAAGCTTCATGAATACGAGTTAAACAAGGCTTCAGCATTCTCAAATTCAACTTGTGCGGCCTCTCGGACGGGTCGGAACTGCTTCAGGTCTTCGAGGCCTCATCATGAGTTCATGACCCTTGGCTTCACATCATGATGCGAGTCCGATGGTCAGACTTCTGAGCGACGCGGAACATGTCATGCTGAAGTTCTTCGCATCGCCTTTCTTCATCAAAACGTTGTAAAATATCAATACTGTTAAGTTCACATGGCAAATGTGCAGTTCAATGCGCAATCGTGCTCCGCGACGTCAATCACTGCTAAATTCAGGATCAAGTCGGTTTGGGCATGACGGGGCACATTTGGGCATGTTTGGGCACGAGCCGGGCACGACCAGTGCACGACCCAATTCTAAGGAAGATACGCTGCAAAAACCCTAATAGAGCAACACTATCAATGCTAGTAGAGCTACTAGGACTGCTACTAGGAGATAGACACTGGATCTACTTTGCCGCCGCCGCCTTTTTTTGGGCCGCAGCTAGCTTTGCGGTGTCCTGAATGAGCTGCTTGATCCCGTACACCCTAGGCAGCCCGACGGCGGATCGCCGTGCTTGTTGCACTTGGGAAGATGTGGCCCTGCTTGTATGTGCTCTTGGACTTGACCGTCTCCCGTATGCACAGGAAGTACTTGAACTGGGATTCGCTAAGAAATGAAAGGAGAGATAAGAGGAGCAGTGCTCTCACCGCCGGAGGTGTTTTCTTGGAGTTGAGCACCTTGGAATCCGCGTGCTCGGCATCGAACTCGCACTCGAGCGTCGTGATCTCTGCCCCCTGAACGACAGGGGCATATGCCCAGTCGTCCTCATACCCATCCAAGCTGACCGTCCAGCAGATGAAGAGAGACTGCGTGGTGCCGCGGGAATCGTCGACCAGGTCGACGGGGCCCCCGTACCGGCCGGTGTACACGTCGATCATGTACAGAATGTCGCCCTCTGGGCTCCGGCTTGCCCGCAAGGCTGGGACGATCTCTACAGGGGGGAACCGATCCCGCCACGTTTTTCTGCGTCTGACATGTCAGTCGGGCAGAAAGAAGGCACGGCGGACCGAAGAAAGCACCCTGTAGGGTCCATCGTGTTGAAGTCGTAGTGCCTCCCCTTCTCTCGCCTGCAACAGCGACGCTCCGGAATCAGATTTCGTCGGGAGAACCATGGGGCACGTTGGGGCACGATTGGGGCACGTTTGGGCACGAGAGTGCAGCACGACCAAGGACGCGACATGCCGAAATAGTACCCAGACCGTGCCCAAGCACGGGAACGCACGGGGGAGCCTGAGTGCTGGCTTCGTCGTCGCGCGAGGGCGCATGCTTGGGCCCCCTGTGCGAAGATTGCTCCTGAGCCTTGCCTGAGTGCTCCGGGTCCTTTCCCTTCGCCGCCTTCTTCTCCGGGCCAGATGCTGCCTTCAGTGAACGTCAGGTGGGGGAGAGATGCACACGTTGGACGGCGCGGGCAGCCACCTTCGACGACGACGACGCCGACGTGTGCTCCTTCACGCTCGCTGCCCTGGGCTTCTTCGACAGTTGCGGTTCAATCTCTGTCTCCAGCTCTTCCTCAGTGTCCTTCGGCGCCGGCGTCCTCTTCTTCTTCTTCTTCTTCTTCACTGAGTCCTCTGCGTTCTGCCCACCCGTAGCCTGCGCCGGGTTTGCATGAGTGTCTGGAATGTGACAGCGGGCGTGGGGCGTCTCGAGCACGTCCTCATGAAAGCTCACCGATTTCTCAGCACGTGGTGCCCCATTACGTGCCCAGCCGTGCCCGACGACTGTGGACGTGCCCGCGTCGTGCCCAAATGTGCCCGCGCCGTGCCCAAACGTGCTCCGGTCACGGCGGCCTCCGCCGCGTTCTCGTCCTCCGCCTCCTCGTGCTTCCGCGCCCGGTTCGTCTTCTCCGTAGCGGCCTTCTTCTCCGCTGGCGCCTTCTTGGTCGCCTTCTTCGGATGCTCGGTTGCAGCGCCGCCTCCTCCATCGGAGTTCTCGTCGTCTCTTCGCTTCGCAGCGTGAACCCGGCTCTGGTGTGTTATGCCCGACCTGGCCGCCTTCTCCTTCACTGTCGCCAGGTTCGTTTCCCATGGCGGCTCCACGTCAGGCCTGCGGCGAGGCTTAGCGTCCATGGCGGGAGAAAGAGGGAGAAAGAGAAAGAGAAAGAGAGCGGCAAGGGCGCACTTCGGAAGGAACGGGATGTTGTCGACTGACATGATCATCGTCCATGTCCTGTAGATCCTGTTGACCTCCAGCAGTGCTCGGGTCTTCTCGTACGGGTTGAGGGTCTGGAGCCGCTGTTTCATCCGTTCCGTGCACTTCTCTTTGATCTTCGCTGGGATGCTTGAGGTCTCCACCGTCCTGTCCAGGAGGACGGCCAACCTGCGAGGCAAGGTTTGCGCTGCTCTTGTGCTGCTTCCAAAAGAACGCAGCCACTCACGCGTCTTCCATGTCTGCAATGACCAGCGTGTTCTGTCCTCTCACCTTGCTCAGGCCGTCAGCTTCCCCGTAGTGCAGACGAAACGGGGCGGCAAGGAATCGGTTCAGGTTCTTGATGTTCGCTCGCGCGCCCTTTCCAAAGATCTGCGTGCACGGCCCGTGCTCAGACGTGCCCCGTACGTGCCCGGATCGTGCCCGGATCATGTACCTGGTCTTTCGCTTGGTCAGCGCTGATCCCGCCGAAGATGCCATCCGTGTCCAGACTGAGGAAGCGCTCATACTGCTCCAGCCCGTCATCCTCATCACCGCTCCCGCGGCGCTGCCCGCGCTGGATGCGGCCGTGGGGGCGCGAGGCGCTACCGCTGCTAGCGCTGCGGGAGCTGCAGGGCCGGCCGGTGGGAGGCCCTGCAGGAGACATCAGGCGCGGGATATCGTTCACGTTAGCTAGCGCACCAGGCCGTAGTGCGCCAGGTCGGGCTGCACTACTTTGGCCGGCGCGACGATGAGGGTAACGGGCCCTCCTCGACCACCACGGCGAACTCCTGCGCATGCCCGAGTCCAGATCAGTCGATCGGCGTTGCTTGCACGCGGCAGTACGACTCGCACGTCATGATAGAGTCGCACAGTAGCTCCCCGCCAGCACTGCCAGAAGCGCAGCTGATCTATCTGCTGTATCTCCGGACGAAGAAGCTTCCTGTCTACCAGCTTCCTGAATATGGGCTCCGCCGACGGTATGAGCGGTGCTGGGACCATGTTGCCCATCGTCGGCAAGCACTCCGCTGGATTGCCAACTTCGCTATGCAAGTACACACAGAACGACCACATAGTTGGAGCCTGCACGCCCCCGCCTGCCGCGCTGCCAGGCTGCTCTCCCGCCATCGCGGGGCACGACTTGGGCACGACGCTGCTCTACCCGCCGTGCCCAGGCCTTTGGGCACGACGCGCCCTAGCCCCGACGTGCCCAAAGCGGATTTGGGCACGGGGCCCCGGCAATCATGTAATAGGCCCGTCCAACTCGATTCTGCTACGTGGTGCAAAAGGGTACGTAGTGGAGTGGCAACAGCCAGCCGGCGCCCGAGCTCGAGCCATAGCCAGCACCGGTACCGCCGCACTGCAAGCGAACAGCAATTTGATTAAAGTAGTTGAGGCCGATTGCAACTGTGCGGGCCGCCGAGCCGCGCGCGCGCGGATCGATATCCGGAGCACCGCGCGCGCGCGCGGCCGCGCCGCCGGCCGCGCGGGCGCCGGCCTTGGCACACTGTGACATAAGCACGACGGTCGACTCGGCGATCATCGGATCAATATATATATACTCAGAACGCACCCGGTGACCACCGCGCGCGCACGCATGTGCACATCCGCGCGCGGCGCCCGCCGGCCGGCCGGCCGGGCGCCGACCCCTGATGCACTGCACTGTATACGTAGCTGTAGCCTCATCGGCTGTAGGCTGCACACCGGACCGGATCATCGAATCGCTCTAATCAAGTTTAGGGAAGCTTGCCTTTCGTGAGCAAGAGAATTCCGAAGAATTGCATTTGCGTTTTTTGCATTTTACCAAGTTTCAGTTGATCATGACCTGAACGGCGAAAGCCGGCTGTTGAAACAACATACGATTCGATGCGAAAACGTGACGTGAGAGAAATTATGCGACGAGCATGAAATGATATCGAAGATGATGTACAGAGTGACTCTTTGAGACTGCTACGAAATACGAAAGAAATTAAAGCGCGATGCGAACGACCCTTCATCCCGAACCACTCCTACTGAACTACATGTAATCGACTCGGCGAGCGACTGCACTGCCCTACGACTGCGATCTCCTCGGCTGCCTATCCTCCTCCATGAAAACCCAAACGAGCAGCACTCCGGCTGTTACTCGACTCTACAACAACAAGGACCCAAAACTGACTCGCGCGCGACGCGACGCGATGCGGGGCCACGGTCATGCCTCGCTGGAGAGGCCGGCGGCGCTGAGGGCGGCCTCGGCGCGGCGCAGGCGCTCGGCCAGCGTCTTCGTCTCCACCGCGGCCTTGGTCATCGACGCCATCTTCTCGAAGAGCGACTTGCGCAGGGCGGGGACCTTGGCGAGCTCCGCGTCCTTCGCCGCCAGCTCCGCCTTGGCGCGGGCGAGCGCCGCCTCGGCCTGCTTGCGGCGCGCGACCTCGCGCTCGGCCTCGGCGTTGGACTCCTCGGCGGCCTGCGCGGCGGTGCGCCAGAGCTCGCGGGCCGACTTGAGCTCCTCCTCGAAGAGCTCCGCCCGCTCCTCCGCCTCGCGCCGCTCCTTGTCCAGCTCCTCCGCCTCGTGCTCGAACGCGTCCTGCCCCCGCACCCTCAGCATGGGCCCGCCCCGCGGCGGCGGCTCGCCCCGGGGTCGCGGGTCGCTCACCACGGCCTCGGCGCCGCTCGCGCGGTACTGCTCGGCCCGCTTCTGCGCCGCCTCGAGCTGCGCCTTGCTCGCCCGCAGCCGGTTCTCGAGGCCGCGGTGCACCGACTCGAGCTCCAGGACGCGGGCGCGGAGCCCGGCAGCTTCCTGCGGGGCGCAGGGATCAGCCCCGCGGCCCGGGGAGCGCGCGCGTGACGCCAGTGACGGGGCCGCACCCTCCGCGCCTCGCCCCGCGCCGCCTCGACATCGGCGGCCTCCTTCTCGCGCTCAGCCAGAGCCTCCTTCAGGTGCGCGTTCTCCGCCTTGAGGTGCTTGTTCTCCATGAGCGCGATGTCCAGGTTGAAGCGCATCGAAGCGATCTGCGGCGCGCCGGCGGCCGCGGGCCACGATCAGCGCGGGGGACCGGGCGGGGGCGATCTGGAACCAGCGCTGACCTCCTCGAAGGGGCAGGAAGCGGGCTCCGCGGGGTCCTGCGCCTGCGCCGAGAGGCGCCGCTGCTTGTGGGGGACATCGCTGGAGGAGCAGGACGAGTTGGAGCAGACGGAGATGGTGTCGAGGGCCGCGTGGCGGGGCGGGCGGCGGTGCATGAGGCGCGACGAGGGGCCGGGCTGGCGCGAGGCGAGGACGGCGAGCTGCTGCTCCCAGCGCGACTCCAGGTGCTGCTGCTGCTTGGCGAGCGCCTCCTCCTCCGACGTCGGCGACGAGCGGGCGCTGGAGCCCTGGAGAGACTCCGGCGACAGGGACCTGCACCGCAGCGCGGCCGCGCTCTCCGCGGCGGACTTGGCCGATGTGAACGACATTCTGTGCGGGGACGACGGGGACACCTCGCCCTCGTCGGCGCTGCTGCGAATGACTGCCGGGTTGCTTCGGAGCGCGCGCGCCCGAGGAATGCGATCGCCGCGCAGCAGCAGCTGCTGCTCGAGAACTTGGGAAAGCGAATTCGCGAATGCAGCGCGGCCGCTCCGCCGGCGCTCCGCCGCTCCCTCCCGTCAGCGTCTTGGGAGGCCTCGTGATGTCACCCGGCACGAGTCGTTTTGACTTTTTTTCTGCGCCGTTTGGGGCTCGAGTCACGGCGGTTAGTTCGATCGTCAACTTTGACGGTTACCGCGCGCGTTAAGCGAAGTCGGATCCGGAGCTGCTGCGCATGCGGCCCGCGGGGTACCCTCGCTTGCTAGAGTACCGCGCACAGCATGCTCACAGTGCTGCTACAGCTACGGCCACATGCGCACAGCCGCGCGCTCGCCAGCGCGCGAGCGCGCGCGCCGCGGCGCCTTTTCCCCCCTCCCCTCTCTATCTCTCCCCGCGCGCGTATACCTGCATGCGCAGAGAGAATTCTCGAGCTATAGCTAGCTCTCCTGTGGGCTCACACTGGATCTCCCGCTCCCGTTCTCGCCGCCACCATGCATATGGACGCGAATTCGAAGGCGAAAGTGACGCTGTATGCCGCCCCGAAAAGCCGGAGCGCGCTCGTCGCTTGGTACCTGGAGGGTGCGCGTGCGCCCCGGCGGCCGCGCGTCCCGAGGCCGCTGATTATGCATATGACGGAGCGCCGCGCGCGCCGCGCGAACGCGTGCGCAGAGCTGAAAGTGCCTTACGAGACCAAGACGATCAACCTGCAGGCGCGGCAAGCCTCGAGCGCCCTAGATCTCCATTGGCCATTCCCGCTCGCCACCGCACCGGCGCCCTGCAGCTGCAGCTGACGCGGCGCCGCATGCGCAGGAGTCGGAGCAGAAGAGCGACGAGTTTAAATCCGTCAACGTGCGCGCCCCGGCCCAGCTGCAGCTGCGCGGCCGGCACTCCCGCGGCTCTGATTGAAGATATTCGATGGGTTTCGCGAAGCCCTTCCAGGTTCGGCGGCCCGAGCCGCGCCGCCTTGCGCTGCCCTTCACCTCCGGGCCTCCCGCGCGCGCCTCATCTAACGCGCCGCGCCGCTCCGCCTCCCACCTCCCCCCCACCCCCCTCCCCCACCCCCACCCCACCCCTTTCCCCCCTCCCCTTTTCCCCCCGGCCCCCCCCTTCCTCCCCGCGAGCAGAAGGTCCCCGCCCTGACCGTCGAGGAGGCCGGGCGGCGCTTCACCCTCTTCGAGTCCGGGGCCATCCTCGTGCGCGGCCGCGGGGGCCCGATCCCCCTGATCGCGAGGGGCTACACGCCGCGCCGAGCGCCGGCGCCGCGTGTTTCGGCGCGCAGACGTATTTGGCGCACAAGTTCGACGCGCGCGCCGCGACCCCCGAGCAGCTCGCAGACGTGAACAAGGCGCGCGGCCGGACGCCGGGCGGCTCGAGCTTGAGACTTGAGACATTATAATCACGCATATTACAATAGCAAGGAAGACTCCGTTTTTCGCCGCCGACGCTGACGGCGCCGGCTTGCAGTGGGTCGTCTTCGCGAGCGCAAGCCTCTCCGTGAGCAATCGCGATCTCGGGGGTGGAGCTCGGGGATGCGGACGCAGGCAAACCGTACCCCCGGCCCGCAGGTCGGCCTGCTCTACGAGGCGTCGCGCGAGGGCGCCGTGCCCGGCCTCGTCCGCCCTGTACCCCCTCCCCTCGGAGCGCCATGCACGTGCACCCCCCTCACAGGCACCCCTCGCAGCTGGATCCCCTAGAGAGCATCCTCTCAAAGCAGCCCTGGCTCCTCGGGAGTGCGCCTATATAGCTACCCCCCTTCGCTCCCTCCCCGGGCCCCCCTGCGGGCGATCTCACGGCCGCCCCGCAGGCGATCTCACGGCCGCCGACGTGGCCGTGGCCTCGTACCTCTACCTCCTCGACATCATGATCCCATCCCTCGACCTCTCCCCGTACCCCAAGGGTTCCGCCCCCGCTTTCTGAATTCTCCTGCACGCACCGAAGCGCGCCCCCCCCCCCCCCCCCCCCCCCCCCCCCCCCCCCCCCCCCCCCCCCCCCCCCCGCGCCGGCCGCCAGTGCAGGAGTACGTGAAGCGCGCCTCGGAGCGGGAGGCCTTCAGGAGGCGCGCCCCGCCGCCGCCTCCCGATCGCCCCCGCGGCTCGCCTGACCGCCCCCGCGCCTGTGCAGGACCGTCGGCAACCGCTGACCACGCGATGGGCAGCCGCGGCTCGCGATCGGGGCGCAAACTTCTGGCGCAGCACCCGGATTCGCTTCCCTTCAACTTTGGTCTGGCCGGATCCGCCCCCCCCGCGCTAGCGTTGCAGATCCAGATCTCCTGCAAACGTCGAGACCCCCGCGAGCCCTCGGAGTGCAATCAACGCGATCAAACGGATCTTCGAGGCGAGCTGGCAGAAAGGGGCCGGGGCGCGGCTAGGCGAGGCCCCTGACGACGCTGGGGAGGCGCCGGACGCGCTCGGGGGGCCGCGGCGTCCACACCGCCTTCTCCACGCCGGGCTCTGCCTCCGCGGCGGCCGGCGGGGCAGGGGCGGGGGCGGGGGCGGGGGCCTCGGGCTCGGGGTCGTCGGGGTCGGGGAAGACCTGGGGGGAGGGGCGGGCGGCGAAGAGGGCGGCGAGGGCGACGAGCTGGCAGCTGGCGGCGGCGATGGCGAGGCCGGCGGAGGGGCCGTAGCGGAGGGCGGCGGAAGGGGCGAGGAGGGCGCGGACGGCGGGGGCGGCGGCGTGGCGCTCCGAGACGGCGAAGAAGGTGGCGAGGTGGAGGGCGTCCAGGAGGAGCGCGCAGGCGGCGAGGCCGGCGCGGAAGGGCAGGGCGCGCCCGCCGGGGCGGAAGGCGGCCCGCGGGCGGAGGTCGAGGGCGAGGAGGGCGGCGAGGGCGGCCCCCGCGAGGGCGGCGAGGAGTCCCAGGGCGAAGGCGGCGGCGAGGCCGGAGCGGAGGGGGCAGAGGCCGAGGCTGTCCCCGCCCCACGCCTCCAGGGAGACGAGGGCGCAGAGGTCGGCCCAGGGGACGCGCGGCGCGCCCCAGTCCTCCCCGAGCGCCACCTCCAGGAGGCCGGCGCGGGGCAGGAGCCAGAGGGGCAGGCCCAGGGCGAGGGGCCGCAGGAGGGCGGCGGCGAGGGCGGCGGCGAAGCGGAGGGCGGCGCCCGGGAGGAGGGAGGCGGGGCGCTTCTCCTCGGGGAAGTCGGCGGCCCGGGCGGCCACCCAGCGCACCTGCAGCAGCAGCGCGGCGCCACGAGGGCGGCAGCAGCGCGGGGAGCACGGCGACCTCGGCCGGGGAGGGCGCCCCGGGGCCGCCCCGAGGAGGGCGGCCGCCTCCACGCTGAAGCCCGGCGCCGCGAGCAGCAGCGCCGCGCTCGCCGCGGGGCCCAGCAGGCGCACGGGGGCGCCCCGAAGCCGGCCCGCCCCAGCAAGCGCGCCGCCAGGTGCCCCGCGCAGGTCGCCGGCGGGGCGGCGCCGGGCCCCGCGGGGGCGCAGAGGAGGGCGTACTCGGCGCGGGAGAGGGTGAGGGAGACGGAGCGCGGGGCGCGGGGAGGGAGCGGAGGCCCCGGCGCAGCGGCGCCGCGAGCGTGGCCACCGCTCGGCAGAAGGCCGGCGCCCCCGCCGTCCCGTTGGCGGTGGGGGCGATGGCGGCCGGCGCGGAGGCGTTGCCGGCGCAGAGGAGGACTTCGACGTCGACGGGGGGCGCGAGGAAGGAGAAGGCGCACGGGCGCCCGATGGCGCACGCCGTCTCGTTGAGGGCCCCGCCCGCCCCCGCCGCCTGCAGCGCCGGCTCGAGCAGCACGGGGGCCCACCCCGCCGCCGTGGGCGGGGCGGAGGGCGCGGGGAGGACGAGGAAGTGGGCGGGGCAGGGGGCGGCGAGGGCGGCGGGGCAGGGGCCGCGGAAGTGGTCGGCGGAGAGGACGAACGCGAGGCGGGAGACGTTCCGCCCGAGGCTCGCGCAGTGCGCCGCGTCCGGCGCGGGGTCCCGGCAGAGGAGGACCTCGGCGGGGTGCGCGGGGGAGGGCGACGAGGGGTCGCCCCACGCGAGGGCGCACGGCAGGCCCTCGGAGCACGCGGCCGGCGACTCGGTGACGTTGACGGCGGAGCCGAGGAGGCGGAGGGGCGTGCGGGCGCAGGCGGCGGGGACGGCGAGGGGGGAGACGGGGCACGCGACGAGCGCCGCGTCGCACGCGCTGCGGCGGACCGCTCGCCGGCGAAAGAACGGGCGGGGAGGCGGGGGGGCGGGCGGGGCGCACCGGGCGAAGGGGGTGCCGCAGAGGAAGACGAGGTGGGCCTCGGAGGGCGAGAAGGGGAAGGCCTGCTCGGCGGCCTCCGCGGCGCTCGAGAAGGGGATGCTCGCCGCCTCGCTCCGGGCGACGGGGAGGCAGGCCTCGGGCCCCGCCGGCCAGGCCCGGCAGAGGGAGAGCTGGAGGGGGTAGGGGTGGGAGGCGAGGGCGCGGCAGGTGGCGGGGGCGGCGGGGTCGCGGCGGAGGGCGCAGGAGCCCGAGGCGGCGAGGGCGGCGACGGGCGGGTGCTGCACCACCTCCAGGGGCCACCACGCCGCCAGCGCCGACCTGCGCGCGGGCCCGTCAGAGGAGACGCAAGAGCTCTGGGGAGGGCCGCACCGGGGGTCGGAGGGGGTGGAGATGACGGCGAAGGCGGGGCAGGAGGCGCCGCCCACGAGCTCAGTCCCGTTCCCGCTGCCCCGCCCCGCCAGTGAGCCGCCCGTGAGCGCGCGCGAGGGAGGGGGGACGCCGGCGGGGGCCCTCGCGCTGCTAGAGGGGGGGCGGGCGGGCTCGCCAGAGGCGGCGGAGGGCGGCGAGGGGCAGGTCGAGGGCGGCCGGGCTGCTGTACGTCTCGTTCCGCTCCGGCACCTGCAGCTGCGCGCGAGTCGGCGGCGGGCCCGGATGCGATGAAGCCAGAGGGCGGGGGCGGGGGCGGACGGGGAAGCAGGCGGGGGCGCTGTAGGGCAAGGAGGGGCACAAGAAGAGCTCCACGTCCCTGCGGGGGCCGGCGTCGGGGGGGGGGGGGGGAAGAAAAGAGGCGGCGCTGGTCGGTGGCCGGCGCACCGGCGGCCGGACCAGACGAGGCGGCAGGCGGGGGCGGCGGCCTCGGCGCCGCAGCGGCGGTTCGAGGCGGCCGCGTCCACGACAATCGCCCGGCTGCCGGCCCCGTCAGACGCCCGGCGCCGGCGGGCGGGATAGCTAGGCGGAGGCAGAGCCGGGCGCCACAGAGCCCAGGCGCGTTGACTGATTCTCGATTGCGGGCGGGGGCCGGGGCGGGGGCGGGGCGCGCCTGCGGTGGAGGTCGACGACGCGGGCCTCGGAGAGCATGTCCGTCCGGTCCGCCGCCGTCAGCAGCCAGTCCGCGAAGCACCGGCTGCCCCCGCACGCCCGTGAGCCCCGCGCGAAGGGCGAGCGGGCGGGGCCGCCGGCGCCGGGGCGCACTCGGCGGTGGCGTTTGCGCAGACGAAGTCGTACGCGGCGAGGGGCACGCGGGCGGGGTGCGCGGCGGGGGCCCGCGGCGTCTCCACCGAGCCCTCCGCCTGCGCGCCAGGGCGGGGGCGGGCGGGGGTGAGAGGGCGGGCGGTGCAAAGGGGTAGGGCGCGGGGCCGGGGCGCACGAGGGCGCAGTCGCCCCTCACAGAGGGCGCGCGGCCCGTCAACCGCCGGCACACGTACACGTCCACGAAGGGCTGCCCCCGCACCGCCCCGGTGAGGGGGGGAAGGCGGGGAGGGCACGAGGGGCGGGGCGGGGCGCACGGTGCCGGTCCACCAGAGGGGGCACCCGCCGGTCGAGTTGTGCGCGCACTTGCGCCCGTTGACCGTCTCCGCCGCGAAGGCCGGCGGGGAGCGCGCCGGGCGGACCTCCAGCGCCGCCGTCCCGTTGTGCACGCCGGGGTACGACGGGGCGAGCACGACGAGGTCGCGCAGCCAGCGGGCGCCCCGCCCGGAGTCGAACCCGAAGGTGGCGTTGTCCAGCGCGGCGAGGAAGCCGCCGATCTGGATGGGGTTCGCCCCCGTCGCGGGGGCCGCCTCCACGCAGAGCGACGCGTTGCGCTCGCCCGGCGGGCAGAGGCGGAGGGCGACGGGGCCCGGGCCGTCCCAGAGGACCGGGCACCCCTCGGGCTCGACGTAGCACGTGAGCCCCGCGCTGCCCCGCACGCCTGCGACCCGCAGCCGGGGGTACCCCACGACGATGTGCCCCGCGAGGTTCGAGACGAGGTCGGTGAGGGCCACGAGGCCCCGGTACCCCTCCAGCAGCGCGGCGGGGCTCAGCGACGCGTAGAGGGCGGTGAGGCGGTCGTCGCAGTAGCGGCTCTGGGCGATCTCCGCGGGGAAGAGCTCCTGGGAGGCGGCGAGGCAGCCGCGGACCCAGGCGCCGGCCTCCTCCGACGCGACGACCACCAGCGACATGTTGCACCTGGGGGGGCAGGGGTGAGGGGGGCGGGAGAGGGTGGGCGGGGGCCGGGCGGGGGCACCAGGGGACGGAGGCGTCGCCGCAGAGGCGGGCGACGGAGGCCCACGAGCCGAAGGAGACGGCGGCGGCGAGCTCGCCGAGGGTCACGTTCAGGCCGCCCCGCGACTGCCCGGCCAGCAGGCAGCGCAGCGGGTCCAGGCCGGCCGCCGACCCCTGGCAGAGGAAGTAGTGCATCGAGGCGTTCCCCGGCGGCTGCACCGAGACCCGCACCGCGAGGGCGCGGGCCTGCTCCTCGGGGGTGCCCGCGGGGAGGGGCCCGGCGGGGAGCGAGGCGGGGTAGCGCTCGGCGGAGAGCAGCGCGGAGACGACGACGAAGGCGATCGAGTCGCGGCTCGCGCGGGCCCCGAGCGCCCCCGCCGCCGTCCCCGCGTCGAAGGGGTGGCCGGCCGGCAGCGCGAGTAGCACCGCCGTGCACGCGCGCTCGCCCGGGGCCGCCCCGCAGACGGCCGCCCGGTCGGCCTCGGAGACGGGGAGCGAGGTGCGGTTCGCGGGGGCCTCGTACACGACGGCGCGGCAGGCGGCGGCCGCCCGGGCGCCGTCGGCGGCCAGGAGGGCGAGCTCGGCGTCGCGGCTCTCGGGGCCCGCCCCGAGGCGCCGGCAGAGGCGCATCTCCGCGAAGCTCGGGCCCGCCCACTCCGCCTCGCACCGGAGGCTGCCCCCCGCCGGGCACACGAGCGGCGGCCGCCGCAGCGACACCTGCCGCGCCCCGTCAAAAAGGCCGAACGAAGCGGCGGCGGCCGGTGCGAGCGCTAGAGGGGCGGCGCCCAGGGCGGAGCGGGCGGGGCCCAACGCCGAGCGTGAGCGGCGGGGAGCGCCTCACCTTCCTCGAGTCGTCGGGGAGGAGGCGGATGGGGGCGCCGGCGCGCGACTCCAGCTCCTCGGGGCTCTCCTGCGGCGGGGAGTCGGAGAGTGCAGGAGACGAGCGCGGGGAGCACGAAGGCGGGGTGGGACTCGTAAGCTATCCGGCGCTAGGACGAGGCCCCCGCGCCGCCCCGTGCCCGGCGGCGGGGCGGACCTGCATGCAGGGCGGAAGGACCTTGATCTGGGCCATGCAGCCGGCCGAGACGCTGCCGGCGGAGCTCAGCGGGGCCCGGTCCCTGCGGCGCCCCGCGGGCGGGCGGGGGGCACCTGGCGCCCGGGTCGGGGTTGAGGGTGGCGTTGCAGAGCTGGAGGTCCGAGACGGCGAGCGTGTACGACACCGGCGTCTTCGCCAGCTCCAGCACCTGCCGCGCCGCCCGCGCCCTCAGCCTGGCCGATGCCCGAGTCCCTCCGCGAGGACAGCGAGCGGTGCGGCGGGGCGGGGCGGGCGGGCCTTGATGCAGCGGAGGCGCTGGGGGGCGCCGGAGGGGAGGGTCCCCGGGAGGGCGCGGGGGGCGCAGAGGTAGACGTCGGCCGCCGGCACCGCCGCGCCCTCCCACGCGACCCTCCGCGCCACGTTCGGCGAGAGCCAGCTGCCCGCCCCCGTCAGCAGACGAGAGGGCGCCGGATCCCGGGGCCGCCCTCGGGCGGGGCGACCTCGTGGTCGTGGCGTCGGGGAGGAGGAGCGCCGCGCGGGGCGTCCAGAGCTTCAGCGGCGCGTATTTCAGTATCCAGTCCACGTTCTCCGCCCCGCCCTGCGCCGAGGGGCCGGTCAGGGCCGCGGCGCTGGCTCGGCGAAGCGAGGGCAGTCTAGTCGAGGTCGGAGCCGCCTTTCCCCCCCTGCGCCCACCCTCCGCCCCTGACCTGGTTGGAGAACCACTTGGCCTGCCACTCCACCTCGCACGCCATGCGGCTGCCACGTGCGCCCGCGGCGGTCAGCGGCGCGCGGCCACGCGGCGCGCGAGGGAGCTCGGGGGTCGCTCGCCTGGGGTCGACGGTGTCGCGCTGGAAGCGGCTACACGCCCCGCACATCGCCAGCCCCTGCGCCCGCTGCTCGGCCGGGGCCCAAGCGGGGACGGGGGTCGGGCGCGGGGGCCCCGGGCGTGCCTTGTCGAGGGCGACGGTGAAGGTGTGCCGGTAGTAGAGCGCGCCGTTCGGGTTGCTCGACGTCTGCGCGCGCTCTGAGGGCGGCCGGCCGCGGCGGCGGGTCGGAGGGGCGCGGCACCTGCCAGTCGACCCAGTAGAGGCTGGAGTTGGCGGCCATGAGGCGCTCGTCCTGCACCGCCGCCGACTGCCCCGGCGCGTCGAAGGCCTCCCCGGTCCGCGAGCTCGCCCCCTGCCGCCCGCGATTCGGTCCGAGGGGGCGAGCTGGGGGAAGAGGGGCGCACGGGGCGGATGCGCATGCCGACGGCGCCGTCCTCCGTGGAGGGGTTGTCCGGCCCCGCGACGATGCCGCTGTACTCGACGACGGCGCCGACCCCGCACGGCCCGAAGATGGGGCAGTACTGGGCCGTCGCCCCGCCCCAGAAGGCCAGGGAGAGGGCCCGCGGCTCGGCCGGCCTCGCCAGCGCGAGGACCGCGAGCAGCGCCAGCGCGGCGGGCCACGCCCCGCGTCTTGGGGGGACCTTGCGGGGCGCGCGTCTTGGGGGCGGCTCGCCGGCCCGGGGGCCCGCGCCGCTCCTCCGCGGCCGCGCGCCCACGCTTCCGTCCATGTGCAGCTGCTGCGCGCCCGCCAGCAATCGTTTGGGCCGCGACGTCCCTAGCGCGGTCCTCCTTCCTAACCACCGATTGCTGGATGTTTCAGAAGAGCCCCGAGCTAGATGCTGGGGCCGAGAAACGGTCGGCGCCACGGGCGGAAACGGCACCCACGTCCGATGCCCCGTAGCGGCCGCGGGGACGCAAGCTGAGCCCTAAAACAAACAGGAGACCGCTCGATGATGCGCAGCGCTCGCCGGGGCTCCTTGCGGTGGAAGCGCCTGTGGCTGCGAGCGAGCTCCGAGAAGAGCCGCGCGGCGGGCCTAATCGTCCCTCATCACCTCGTAGCTAAGCACGAGAAACCTCTCGCGCTCGCGAGAAGCCAGAGCTGCAGGGGCTCACGTCGCAACTCGTGGGGGGTACGCCACGAGGCAAGCAGAAAGGCCGCAAACGAGATTCAAAGCGGCAGGGCGGCTTCCGCAGCTTTGGTCGCGTGAAGAAACGCGCAAGGCACCGGGGCCTTGACTGCCGGCGCGGGCATCCTTAGCTGAGAGCATCCGGGAGCAAGAGGCCGTCGGCTCACGCGTCGGCAAGCTTACAAGGAGACGCGTTCGCGCTTAGGCGCGCCCGGCCTCTTCCGGGATGAGGTGGGAGGAGGTGCGTCGTCGACGTCCGCCTTGCCGCAGGCGCGCCAGGCCAGCCCGCTCGCGCCCACCCGGACGCTTCCGGACGATCGCAGTATCGAGCCAAGGCGTTCGTTGTGCCAGGCCTTGCCGACGAAGCCCCCGGCCTCTGGCGGCCGCAGGCGAGCCTCCTTTCGTCGTTCGGCTAAGCCTCTGCTGATCGCGCCCGCCCCGCAGCGCCGGATCTCGAGCACGCTGACGTGCATCGACGACGTTCTGTACCTATTCGGGGGCGCCGATGACAAGCGCGCGCTGAACGACTGCTGGATGTTCAGGCGCGCTTCGTTTGCGCCGCGCGCGGCCGGCGCGGCGCCGCTGACGGGGCGCGCAGCAAGGCGATCCGAGCGTGGTGCCCGCTGTTCAGGCCGAGCGTGATGGAGGAGAGCGGCCGGAAGAAGGCGCCGGGGGCGCGCGGGGGGCGGAAGACGACGGGGATGGACCCGGTCTTCGCGGAGTGGGAGGACGAGGACGACGCGAACCCCGCCGAGGCCGACCCCACGCTCTACTCCGCCCGCTCCGCGCCCCGCATGACCGCCGGCTGGAACCGGTGCCCCCCGGCCCGGCGCGAGCGGAGACTCCCGCGCGCCCGCTCACGCGCGCCGCGCGGCCGCAGCGTGGGCCTGTGCCCGCCGCCGCGCTCGGGGCACACGGCGTCCGTGTTCGACGCCGACCCGACGCGGGTGTACGTGTTCGGTGGCAACCACCTCGCCGAGGGCCGCCTCCACGCCGACCTCTGGAGCCTGGTGCCCCCTCCCCCCGCCCCGCCCGAGCCGCGCGCCCCCCGCCGCGCCGCGCCGCGCCGAGCCGCGTGCCCCCGCAGGACACCGCCGAGGACCTCCCGTCCTGGACCGAGGTCGTCGCGGAGGGGACGCGGCCGGCCCCCCGGTGGCATCACACGGTACCCCCCCTCCCCTTCTTCCCCCCCCCCGGGGCGCGGGGCGCACCTTGTCCGACCGGAGCGCAGGCGAACACGTTCAGGGATCGGCTCTTCGTCTTCGGGGGCGAGGGGAGGGACACGATGCCCCTCGGGGACGTCGCCGTGTACTCCCTGGGTCCGCGAACGAAGGCTTTTCGTGTACCCCCGAACGATCCCGAAGCCCGGGCGGGGGGCGCAGAGCGGAGGAGGTGGATGGAGGTGCGGAAGGCGGTGTTCGCGAGCCCCGAGCCGCGCCACCTGCACGCCACCGTCCGCTACGGCGAGAAGCTCGTCGTCATCGGGTTCGAGTCCCGGGGGGGGCCTCTCAGGAGTCGGCGAGACGGCCGCTGAACTTGGGGGCGTGAGCAGGGGGATGGGGGCGGACGTGATGACGCCGGTGGAGCCGTGCTGGGTCTTCGACGCGGAGCTGATGACGTGGAACCCGCTGAAAACCACGGGGTCCTCCCCCTTCTGCTCCACCCCGGGCGGCCCGTGCGTCGCCCCCCGGGCCCCTGCCCCTCCAGAGCTCGCATCCGCGCGCACCTCGCCGCCTTCGGCCCCGTTCACTTATCCTAAGCCGCCCTACCCCCTTCGCTTCCCCCTTCCCCCGTCCTTCCCCTCGTCTTCACCTGACCACTCCCTCCTCTCTCTCTGCGCCGCGCAGGGTGGACACGACGCTGATCGGGCACACGGCGGTGATCCACGGGAGCACAGTGGTCGTCTTCGGGGGCAGCCGCGGCGGCACGCCCCTCAACAACACCTACCTCCTCGACCTCGGTGACCCGCCCCGCGCCCCGGCGGCCTGCGGCGCCCTGACCCGCGCGGCAGTCACGAACGAGTGGCACGAGTACAGCGTGCGGCAGCAGTGGGAGACGGACGCGGGGCCCCCGGCGGCGCGCTGGAAGCACGCGAGCGCCGTCAACTCCAGCACGGGCGAGGCGCGTCGATCAAACCCTCTCCACCCACCTCCCTTCGGCCGCTGACCGCGCCTGCGCAGGTCTACATCTTCGGGGGCATGCACCTGCGCAGCAGGCTCAACGACCTGTGGCAGATGAGCGGCGTGCCCAGGATGCTAGCGACCGCGCCGGCAGGGTAGCGGTGTGTCGCAAATCGAGTATGGACATCCATGCCGCCGAGCATGCATCGCCGGGCCCGGAGCTCCTGCCGTCCGGCGTCGAGTCGTCCAGCACAAGCGGCACGCGCGCGTCTGTCCGGATCCCGATGTCGCCCCCGTCCGGTCTTTAGTATTGAATAAGGGGCTGCTGTGCGGAGGCCATCCAATTGCAACACAACTGCGTCAAGCACACTAGCTCTACTTGGAAACAAGTGCCGGCGCCGAAAAAACACGTGCGCGGGGCGAGGCACGGGAGGGGGCGTGCGGAAAAAGGGGCGCGGGGGCGGGAGGGGCCGGCGCGGGCTCACTTGCCCTTGCCGCCCTTGGCCTTGCCCTTGGCCGGGGCCGGGGCGGCCTTCTTCGGCTCCTCGGCCTTCGCCGGCGCAGCAGCAGCGGCGGGGGCGGGGGCGGGGGCGGCGGGGGCGGCCTTCTTGGCCTCCTCGGGCTTGCCGCCGTAGATGCGCCCCAGCACGCGGGCGCACGTCAGCTCGAAGCTCGCGCTCGGCGTCAGCCCGCCCTCTGCCCGCGAGGAGCGCGCGCGTTCAGAGCCCGACTGGACCGAAAGGAAGGCGGGGCGGGGCAAGGCGCGTACGGGTCGCCTCGGGGGCCGCCTCGGGGGCCGCCGCCTTGCCGTCGTAAACGCGGCCGAGGATGCGGGCGCAGGTCAGCTCGTAGGCCGCCGCGTGGGAGAGCTCCCCGGCTGCAGCCGCCGCGTCAGCGCGGAGCGGGCGGGGCGGGGCGGAGGGGGCCGCGCGGGGCGCACTGTGCGGGGCGGGGGCGGGGGCGGGGGCGGGGTGCTTCTTGGGGGAGGCGGGCTTGGCCGGCTCCTCCTTCTTGGGCGACGCCTTCGGCTCCTCCTTCTTCGGCGTCCCGTGCGCCGCCGCCTTCGCCTCCTCCTGCGCCCCGCGTCGCCCGCGAAAGCGGAGCGGCGCCCCAGCGGCGCCCCGGCCCCAGCCACCTTCTTGGGGGTAGCGTGCGCCGCAGCGGGCTTCGCCTCCTCCTGGATCGAGCGTCAGAAGGGGCCCCGCGGGGGACCGGAGCACGCCGATGCGCGAGTCACCTTCTTGGGAGTGGCGTGGGCGGCGGCCGGCTTGGCCTCCTCCTACAGGGCGCGACGGATCAAGAGTCGAAGCGCGCGAACGGGGCGCGGTATTCACCTTCTTGGGGGTCGCGTGGGCGGAGGCCGGCTTGTGGTCGTCCTTCTTGGGCGTGGCCGCCGGCTTGTGCTCCTCCTGCGCAAGTCGCGATAAGCCAATGCATCTGACGCGCACTCTTTTCGATGCCCCGAGGCGCCTGTACCTTCTTCGGGGTGGTGGGCTTGTGCTCGACGGGGGCCGCCTTGGCGTCGTAGAGGCGGCCGAGGACGCGGGCGCAGGTGAGCTCGTAGGCCGCCGCGTGGGAGAGGCCGTCTGCGGCCCGGTGAGCGGGCGGGGCGCAAGAGAGGGGGGCGGGAGGGGGGCGGGCACCGTGGGCGCCCTGCGGCTTGCCGCGCTCGAGGCCCGAGAGGCGCCCCGGGGTCGGCTTGGCCTCCGGGGTCCCCTTCACGGGCTCCGCGGCGTGCGCCGGAGCGGCCGCCTTCTGCAGCTTGCCCGGCGTGTGCTTCTCCTTCTCCGCCGGCGCCGCCGGTGCCGCCGCGTGGCCCTTCGAGAACGCCGCGATCTTGTCCTTCGCGTTCACCTGGGTGCGGTGTCAAGGCGGGGGGACGAGCGGCCGGGGGCGAGGCGCACGGCGCGGAGCTGGGCGAGCTCGTCGGCGGTGGAGGAGGAGGAGGCGGAGACGGGCGGGGCGGCGGGCGAGGCCGGCGCGTGCGCGTGGCGCGCGGGGCCCGAGGCCGAGGCAGGGCGGCCGGCCGGGGAGGGCTTGGCAGCCGGCGCCGGCGCCGAGGCCCCGAGAACATCGCCCGCAGCGCCTTCGCGTTCACCTGCGCGGGGCCGGCCGGTCAGGGCGCGGGCGGGCCGGGCAGGCGCGGGGCGGGGCGGGACGGGGCGGGCTCGCCTGCTTGAGAGTCTCCTTGTCGTCCTGCGGGGTGGACGCGGAGGCGTCCGTCGTGGCCGGGCGGCCGGCGAGGCGGGCGGCTTCGGCTTGGCGGCGGCCGAGGGCGAGGCGTGGTGGCCGGCCGAGACGCGGGGCGCGGCCGAGGCGGACGCGGGGCGCTTGGCCGGGGCGGGGCTGGCCTGCTCCTTCGCCGAGGCGGCGCTGAACATGGCGCGCAGGGCCTTGGCGTTAACTGCGGCGAGCGCCTCCTTGTCGTCCACCGCGGCCGTCGCCGACGCGTCCGGGGAAGAGGAGGCCGCCGCGGGCGCCGCCTCGATCTTGCGCGACGACGAAGCGGCGCTCGCGGGGCGCGCGGCCGGCGTCGCGGGCTTCGGGACCGCCGCCTTGGCGCCGGCCGCCGCGAACAGAGCGATCTTGGACTTGGCGTCCGCGGACTGGCACTGGTCGCGGTCGTCAATCTTCTGGTTGATTGAGGCGTCGATCTTGTCGGGAACTGCCGCCTTCGCCGCCGGCGGGGGCGACTTGCTCGGCGGCGGCGCTGTTGGCGTCGGCACGAACTTCTTGGCCGTCTTGGACGAGCCGCCGTTCGGGGCGCTCGGCTTCTCGGCTGCGAGAACGCGCGTGAGCGCCCTGTCGGCGTGCCGGGACGCGCTATGCCTCCGTGTTCGAAGTGTACGTGGCAACGGGCTGTCGGTCGGAGGCGGCCGGTCGGGGGCGGTCGGCACACGAACCTGGCGTGTCCTTCTTCTCGTACATGGCACGGATCGAGTTCGCTGCGCCCTGCGCCGCCCCGTTACGTTGCTCTCGGCGGCTGGAGGTTCGCATCGGGAGGCGTTGTCCTGTTCTCGCACCTTCTCGGGCAGCTCCTCCGGGACTACTTCGTGCCCGGTCGCCATAGTTCCGTCAGGGCCGACGCGTCGGCTGGACGTCAGAGCAGGGGCGTCAGAACGGAAGCGCCGACACCAGGTTGCGTCGCGCGCTTGAATCGGCGGTCTGAACCAGCCGGGGGCCACCGCACCTGCTTGCTGGTTGGTTCGAAGACTGCGAGGGGGGTACTGACTTGTAGGTCTCACGGGTCGTGCAGCGGGTCGTCCGTGCAGGGAGCGAGCAGGTATGCTCTGTGCTTGCAACGTACCTGACCCCGCGCGTGCTCTGCACCACGTGGCTTGACGAGAGACAGTCTCGCCGCCAGGCAGCGGCAGGCGCTTAGCCAGAGATGTCCACGACAAAGAAGGCGAAGTTCGTCATTGCCCCGTTCAAGGTGCCGCGCCCCCACGTCGCGCCTGGGCCGTGGTCATCGTCTGAGCATTCGTTCCATCCGCAGCAACAAGTAAAGATCGACCCGGTTGGCCGCTCGCGCGTCCACTGAGCGCCTCTGCGGCTCACGTTTCGTGCAGAACTTCGCCGAGAAGACATGGGCCACGCTCAAGGAGGCCATAGGTACGCCGCGTTCTTATCCGGGGCGCGCAGCCGCGCCCCTCGCCATTGCAGCTCAAGCTTGATTGCAGGAGAGATCTTTAAGCACAATGCCAGCGGCCTCAGCTTCGAGGAACTCTATCGGTTTGCAGTTCGGATCAGTTCTCCTCAGTGACGGGTCCTGAGCTCCCGCCCCGCGTCGCAGCAAAGCGTACAATCTCGTGCTGCACAAGTATGGCGAGATGCTGTATGACGGCCTCTACAAGACTGTGCGGGAGCAGCTCAACACGGTCCAGGTGGAGCTGGCGAACTGCAACGACGACCGGCTTCTCACGGATCTGAACAAGAAGTGGCAAGATCACAAGCTCTCGATGACCATGATCCGGGACATCCTCATGTACATGGTGCGCCCCCCCACCCCTGAGAATTTGTCCGCGCATCCGCCGGCCGCATCAACCGCGGGCGGCTATGCGGCCCCCTTCTTCCTCTTTAGCGGCGCCTTGTCTTTCTCTTCGCGCATGTGACCGCGCGCTCTCCTTCGCGCGCGCAGGACCGCACGTACGTGATGACCCAAAAGAAAACCCCCGTCTACGAGCTGGGGCTGGAGGTCTTCCGCGACGTCGTGACGCGCGCGGAGCGCATCCAGAGCCGCGTGCTGCACCTCATCCTCAGCCTCATCCACAAGGAGCGGACCATGGAGATGGTGGACCGACCGCTGCTGAAGCAGGTCATGCAAATGTTCGTGGAGCTGGGCCGCGAGACGGTCTACGTGGAGGACTTCGAGTCCTACTTCCTCGCGGAGAGCTGCAACTTCTACCAGATCGAATCGCAGCAGTTCATCGCCTCCAACTCCTGCCCCGACTACCTGAAGAAGGTAGGCGCCCCGCGGCGCAGCCGGCGCGGCGCAGCCGGCACGGCGGCGCTGAGCGGGTGCGCCGCGCAGGCGGAGGCGCGCATCAAGGAGGAGACGGCGCGCGTGGCGCACTACCTGGACCCTTCGACCGAGCCGAAGATCCGGAACACGGTGGAGACGGAGCTCATCGCCAAGCACATGCGGCACCTCGTCGAGATGGAGAACTCCGGTCTCGTCGCGATGCTCAAGGACGACAAGATAGAGGGTGCGCCCGATCGCCCGACCGCCCCCGCCCCCGCCCCCGCCCCCGCCCCCGCCCCGCCGGCGATTCGCCGCCCCTCCGGACTTGATTGAGCGGGGCGCGCGCGCGCAGACCTGGCGCGCATGTACGACCTGTTCCGGAGGGTCCCGCAGGGTCTGAACACGATGCGGGACGTCCTCGGCACGCACCTGCGCGCCGTCGGCAAGGCCGTCGTCACCGACGAGGAGCGGCTGAAGGACCCCGTGCGCCCGCCCCAGCGGAACCTCGCGGGAGCTCTCTTGCTGACGCCGCGGCGCTCCCAGGTCGCGTTCGTGACGAGCCTGCTGGAGCTGAAGGACAAGCACGACCGGGTCATCCAGCAGGCGTTCGGCAACGACAAGAGCTTCCAGAACACCCTCAACCAGGTGCGGGCAGCCGTGCTGGCGCCCCCCGTCGGCCTGCGACCGCGTAGCAGGCGTTCGAGCACTTCATCAACCTGAACAACCGCTCGCCCGAGTACATCTCGCTCTACGTGGACGACAAGCTCCGCAAGGGCCTCAAGGGCGTCAGCGAGGAGGAGGTCGAGACGACCCTCGACAAGGTCCGATCCAGCCCAGCACCGTCGACACTCCCAACGAATGTAACCCTGCGGGCCTTCCCGCAGGTCATGATGCTGTTCCGGTACCTTCAGGAGAAGGACGTCTTCGACAAGTACTACAAGCAGGTGCGCCGCCGGCGCCGGGCGCAGGGCGGCGGGCCCTCTGCGCGGCGGGGGCCCCTGCTCACGGCGGGCCGGGGCGCGCAGCACCTGGCGAAGCGGCTCCTCACGGGCCGCTCCGTCAGCGACGACGCAGAGCGCTCCCTCATCTCCAAGCTCAAGGCGAGCCCGCCCGCCGCCCCGCCGGCCAGCTTGGCCTGGCGGGCCCGCCGCGCCCCGCTGGCGTCTGAGGGCGGGGCGGCGGGGGCAGACGGAGTGCGGGTACCAGTTCACGTCGAAGCTGGAGGGGATGTTCAACGACATGCGCCTCTCGCACGACGCGATGGACCAGTTCCAGGCGCACCGCGCCAACGCCAGCGCCCAGGGCCAGGGCGACCTCGTCCGCCCCGCCCTCGCCCTCGCCCCTGCCCGGCGCTGCGGTCCGACGCCGGCGCAGCTGCAGGGCGTCGAGCTGCAGGTGCACGTCCTCACGACGGGCTTCTGGCCCTCGCAGGCGGCCCCGCAGTGCACGCTGCCGCAGGTCAGTCGAGACCCGCGCCCGCGCCCTCGCGAGGCGGGTGCCGACGAGCGCGCGCAGGAGATCGTGCGCTGCTGCGAGGAGTTCGCCAAGTTCTACCACACGGCGCACACGGGGCGGCGGCTGACCTGGCAGACCAACATGGGCACGGCCGACCTCCGCGCCTACTTCGACACCAAGCGGCACGAGCTCACCGTCAACACGTACCAGGTCCGCTCGCATCACAGATGTGAACGACGCTGCTCTCCTCATACGACGCGGCGGCGGCCAGATGTGCATCCTGCTGCTGTTCAACAGCGCGGAGCGGCTCTCGTACGGGGAGATCAAGCAGGCGACGGGGATCCAGCCGGCGGACCTGAAGCGGAACCTGCAGTCCCTCGCCTGCGCCAAGTACCGCGTCCTCAACAAGGAGCCCAAGGTCCGCCCGAGCCTCACGCCCGGCCCTCGAGGCGTCGCGCCCGACCGCGCCCTCCCCTCCTCCTCCCAGGGCAAGGACGTCGCCGAGACCGACAGCTTCTCGTTCAACGGCGGCTTCCAGGTGCCTGGGATCGGATCTCAAGCCGACGCCCGCCTCGAGCCGGGCCCTGACCCCGCCCCTTTGCCTCCAGTGCAAGCTCTTCCGCGTCAAGATCGGCACCGTCTCCGCCCAGAAGGAGACCGAGAGCGAGAAGCAGGAGACGCGGCAGAAGGCGAGGCACCCCCAGTAGCGATGCAGGATGCGGCGCGGGCTGAGCGACCGCCGGGGCGCGCAGGTGGACGAGGACCGGAAGCCGCAGATCGAGGCGGCGATCGTGCGGGTGATGAAGTCGCGGAAGACGATGGAGCACAGCGCCCTCGTCGCCGAGGTCACCAAGCAGCTCCAGGCCCGGTCCGCCGCCCCCCGGCCCCGCCAGACGCGAGCCCTAGATGCCGCCCGCTCCGGCGCTAGACCGCGGGCACTGCGGCGGAGGGCCGGTCTGCCCGCCCGTGGAGGCCGAGCTCGAGGGGGCGTCGCCTAGAATGCTAGGACTGGGGCTAGGCGCTCGGCCACGCGCCGCCGCCCCGAGCCCGAAGAGCCCGAGAGGGCCCCTGGGCGCGCCTCCGCCGCTCGCCCAGCGCCGGCTCACGGGCCAGCGCAGGTTTCTGCCCAACCCGACGATCATCAAGAAGCGCATAGAGTCGCTCATCGAGCGCGAGTTCCTCGAGCGCGCCGGCGAGGGCGGGTGCGCGCCTTGCTCCTGCTCTTCCGACTCGGGCGCCGTTCGCCGATCCCTCTTTGCAGGCGGACGTACCGGTACCTGGCATAGCTCGCCTTATGCGGCCCCTTCCGCCGCATTCCCTCCTCTCATTCCCGCCGACCCCGCTCCACCACCCTCTTTCCTCCGCTTCTCTGCCTACTTCCCGCGGCCCTCACGGCCCCGCCCGCCCCGCCCTCCCCTCCCCCTGCGGTCAAGGCGACGCGTCCCCTGCGCTGTACAGTACTCGCCGCAGCCGTCGCCTCCCACCCGCGCCCTCCCCGCAATCCACTCTCCCTCATCCTCCCCATCCTGTCGTCCTCGTCATTGCCCTTCACGGCCCGCCTGTCCCCGCTCCCCCGCGCCGCTGCTGCCCTTGCCCTCCTGTGTACTGTGCATATTGCAACAGCCTTGCATGAGAGAGCTCCAGCTGTCAATGTCCAGCTGCCAGCTGGGGAGAGGGGAATCGCAGAGATTCGCAGCTCGAATTCGAGGGGGATACCAGTTTGCTGAAATTCGAGCGAGGCGCGTCGCCGGATTGAGGCGCTTCGCGGCGCGTCGGCGTCACCTGCAGAGCTCACGCGCGCAGCGCAGATGGCCAGCCGCGATACCGACCTCCCGATGGACGAGTCTGGGAAGGTACGCCGGGATTTTTGCATGCGTGCGCCTGCAGCTGTCCATGGAGCGCTAGCGCTAGCCTGCACGGCGATGTAGTTTGATCTTAGCGGCGCCGGTCACCGGGTCTCGGCGTAGAATTTCGCGGCGATCGCGAGTTCGAGCCTGCAGCAGCGCGATCGATGCTCGAGCTCTGATTTTCGCGGTCGATGTCGCGGCAAATCTGACGCGCCGTGTCTGTGCAGCCGGACATGCAGGCGTTCGTCGGAGAAACCTCGCCTTTCACGCATCAGGTGCGCTCTTCGAGTTCGAGAGATTTCGCGCAAATTTTCACGCCGCGCCGCGCCGCGCGCGCCAGCCCTACGAGGGGTTCACACAGACGCCGGGATCGCATGGGCACGAGGGTGCGAAATTCCGATTAAGCGCAGAAGGCCTTTCTCCGCTAGCGCTGACTTCGATTCCCGCGTATATTCGCAGGCTGGACGCACGAGAAGCACGTCGGTGAGCATCCAATATTTCAAATTAAACGCGTACACATACGTATACTTGCAATTGCGATTTCTCAGAGCGATCTCAGAGGCGGGGAGGAAGGCTGCCGCGGCGCTCTCGCACGAGGAGCGTCAGGAGCGCGCCCGCAGGGGCGTCGAGACTAAGCGCCAGCGCGGCAATCTCGGCTCTGGTTCGCGTTTTCATCCCGACGCCGACGTCGTTTTTGCGGCACTCGCAGTTCGCGATCGTGATCACAGCGCGCTTTTGCAGGAGGGGATGCCGAGCAGGGCGATTTCGCGCCGCCGCGCGGGGAGGAGACCCGCCCAGACCAGGTAAACTATTGCCTCTACAAGTTCGAATGCGGATCATCGGATAGAAGAGCTGAGGACGCGCTGGGCGACAGGACGTGGTGGAGCTCGACGAGGGCGAGGAGGCCAACATCGACACCGCTTGAATTCGAACATGTACAGCTGTGCGCGTCACTGAGCACGTCCGACGGTCACTCGGCGACGCTCGTAGCGCTCATTTCTAAAGCGGACGCTCCCGCCGCGCCCCGCGCCTCCCATGCAGCTGCAAGGCCCGCGCCGAGCCCGCGTCACACGTGTACAGCATGTGTAATTATAAATGTGAGAGATTCGAAGTCGATCCGATCGATGAGCGCCTTTCCCTTGGTTCTGACTGTCTAGATCGAGCTAGGTCTACGCCTTGAGCTTGCCTAAAGCCCCTCATAATCCATACTCCAGCTGCACGTCCTGGCCGCGCCGAGCTCGCCCCGCCCGTGCGCGAACTCGCACTCGATGTCCAGGTACCTGCGCGCGCGTGCGCGGATTAAATTAGATTCGCGGCGAGGGGCAGGGTCGGAGGGAGGGAGCTGGAGGGCGCGCCGGCCGCCGGAGCCGCCGGGGCGGATGGAGATGCGGCCCTCCACGCGGTCGTCCTGCTCCACCTGCGCGCCGGGCGCGAGTCGCGAGGCGCCGAGACGCCGGAGGCTGAACAGCGGGGCAGGCACCTTGGGCCCCTCCAGGCAGAGGAGCGTCTGCTTCCAGTGCTGAGGCCCGGCGGGTCATTGCGAGCGGAGGAGAACTCTAGGAGGAGCTCTAGGAGAGCGCTGGCGCTCTGGAAGGGCGAAGGGGCACCTGGGGCCCGACGCGGGGGTGCGTGGAGAGGACCACCGGCCCCTTGCCCTGCGCTCCGAGCTGCCGCTCAGCGACAGTCGCGAGCCAAACTGAAGGCAGCTGCAGGCGAGCGGCGCCCGCGGCTTGGCCTCCCAACCAAACCACTTCTCGTCTTCCCGCCCGCTCTAGCTCCTTCTGCTCGCGTGGGCGGCGGAGGCGGACCTTGCCGGCGCGGGAGCCGCGGAACTCGACGTCGAAGAAGAGCGCGAACCCGTGCAGCGCCCCTGGGGATACAGGGTCGAATGACGGGGGGGGGGGGGGGGGGGGGAAGAGGCGGGCGGGGCGGGCGGACCGGCGGTGTCGCACTTGAATGCGAAGGAGGCTGCGAGGCGGGGCGGGCGGGGCGGGAGGGTCGGAGTCAGTGAAGAAGCACCGGCGGCGGGGCGCGGCTAGAGCTCGAGCGTCGAGGGCGGGTGCTCCTGCGCTGCTGCGATCTAGCGCCGGCCTGGCGCCTCTGGGGGCGCACCGCGGGACTCGGCGAGCTCGCCGAGGGTGACCGCCCCGCAGTCGATCTCCCGCAGCAGCTGCCCCCGCGAGCCCGACGTCAGCCGGGGCGGAGGCGCGCGGGGAGGCTTCGGCGTCCAGCCAGCCGCGCCCGCATCGTCGCCGCGCGGCGGCTTCCGGGGCGCACGGCGGGCGGGGCGAGGAGGTTCTCGGGGCCGAGGAGGTCCACCGCGGGGCGCCCCATCACCGCCCGCCGCGCCACGCCCCTGCCCCACGCCCGCCGCTCGGAGGGCGCGGAAGGGGGAGGCGAGAGATGGCGAAGGAGGAGGGGCCGAGGGAGGGGTACGCACACGAGCGGCTCCATGCTGAAGCCGTGCACCTGCGCGCGGGAGCCGTGAGGGGCGGCGCGGGGCGGGGCGGACGCCGCGGGGCGCCGGGAGCTAGATTCACGGGCGCGGCGGGCCCATGTCTCGGGGGTCGGGGGCGGGGCGCCGCAGGCTGGAGTCTAGGCCGAGGACGAGGGCGGGGCGGGGTGGGGCGGGGGGGCGGGCGGGGCGCACGTCGCGCCAGTAGTCGATCTTGTGCTGGAAGTACCTGCCGGGCGCCCGCGCCTCAGCTCGCGGCCCGGAGCCCCGGAGCAGCCGGCCCGCTCGCTTGAGCTCCCGCGGCAGCTTGCAGCCCGGCTAGACCCCCCACGGCCCGCGCGGGGCGGGGCGGGGCGGGGCGGGGCGGGGCGGGGGGCGCACTCCTCGTCGGAGAAGGGGGCCAGGTAGAGCCGCGCGTGGCTCGGCATCATCTGCAAGCGCGCCGGCGCCCGGGGCGGAGGGGCCCCGCGTCGGCGGCCGGCGGGGCGGGGCGGGCGGGCGGGGCGGAGGGGCCCAGCGGAGCTCGAGGTCGGGACGGGGCGCACCAGGCCGCCCTGCTCAGGGCGTCAGGGCAGCGAGGGGAGAGGGTGCGGGGGCGAAGGGCCGGCGGGTGCGGGAGGGGCACCGGCTTGAGGAAGCGGTCGCGGGCGGCGACGACGGAGTGCAGCATCGACTCGTACAGCAGCCCGTACCTGCCCCGCCCGTGAGGGGGGGGGGGGGGGGGGGGGGGGGGCGGGGGGGGGGAGGAGGCGGGGGTCGGGGCGAGGCCGGGGGAGGGGCGTTTAAGGGGGTAGGCGAGTTCATAATCACGAGGGGGCGGGGGCGAGGTGGGGGTCGGAGAGGGAAGGCGGAGTGGGGCGAGAGCGGGCCGCACCCCATCCACTCCGACACGATCGCGTCCACCTGCACGCGCGCCGTGCCGTACCCCCGCGTCAGGAAGATCGGCGCCCGAGGGATTCGAACCCCGGCGCGCGCCTTCTCGGGCAGCGACTCGACGTCCTCGACGCGCCCGCGGACGACGGAGATCGTCTCCTGGAGCCCGTTCGCGGCCACCTGAGCGGGGGGAGGAGGGGGTACGGCATCAGAATCCCGCGAGATAACGAGCAGCTTGGGCCGCACGATGGCCTCCGCGTGCCGCGCGACGTCGCTCGCCTCGCACGCGTACACCTGAGCGCGGGGGTACGCATTCAGACGGAAAGGGGGGTACCGGGGAAGCGGGGCCCGCCTTCCTGGCGCCGGCGCGGGCGCAGAAGAGGGAGAGGATGCCCGTCCCCGCCTGCGCCCCGCACTCGGGCGAAGGCGATCGCGAGGGGGGCGGGGGCCCCGGGCGGGGATTCGGCATACCCCGACGTCCATGACGGCTTTCCCCTTGAGGTCGGACGTCGCGATCGCGTCGCGGTAGGCGAGCGTCCGGCGGTCGTCCTTGAGCATCTCCTCGTGGATCTCCTGCGCGCGCGCCGCCGCCGCTCGAGGATCAAATTTCCGAGGCTCGAATCGCCCGCCGGATCAAATCTCTCTGCACGGCCTCGGACGTGGAGGGACGCACGAGGGACGCGTACGATCCGAAGTAGTGAGCGTCTTCGGCCGCGTAGAAGAGCGGGCGCTGCACGGACACGCCTCCGGCCGCAGCCCCGCTCGCGCCCGCAGCCGCCGGCTCGGCGTCCTTCTCGCCGCGCCGCCGCTTCGGCGGGTGGCCCGCCCCGCCGCTGGAGGATGCCGCGACGGTGCCGCGAAGCTCGAGGACCTCCGGGCGCTGCTGCACGAGCTCGCGGACCGACGTGAGGATCGCGGTCGCGGTCGCGCCGGCGCCCTCGTCGCTGTAGAGCGCCTCGGCCGTGAGCACGCGCTTCATGACCGCGCGAATGTCCTGCGACGCCTGCACGAAGAATGCGGCGTCGGGGTCGACTCCGGGCTGCTGCTCCGCGAGCCTGCGCGTTCCGAGCTCGGGCCGCGGCGCGAGCGGCCGGCTCCTCCGCGGTGATCCCCGACGCGTACGCACTCGCTTGGCTTAAGGGACGAGAGCTCGATCTTCAGGACGTCCGCCAGCACGGCCAGCTCCTTCGCCAGCGCCGCGCGCCTCGCTCCCGCGGGGCTGCCGGCTCCCGCGTCCGCCATTGTCGCGTCCATCGCTCTCCTGTCGACGTCTGTTCCGTGCGTGCTCCGAACGAAGCTGGTCGCGCTAGCTAACTGCTGCAAACAAGTGCTGTACCCGTGCCGCGGCAAACGGCGCCAAACGCCAGCGCAGCGCTAGCGCTAGCTGCAGCGCTGCGCATGCTCGCGCCGCGCCCTATATTAGCTAGGCCTAGATCAACTCTGCAGCGCGCCGCCGGCGGGCGCCCCAGCCCGGCTGGAACTTCACATGCGTGCTTGCGGGCCGCGCGCGCGAGGGGCGCCGGCCGGGCCGGAAAACTCGTCGACGATCGCAAGCCTTTCAAGTTTGGCGAGAATCAGAGTGAAAAGCTCTACGGGATGTCCTGCTCGCCAGCTACTCCTCGGGCCAGCGGCCGAAAGCCGCCGCTGGGCGGGGGCTGCCCGGCGGCGGCGATGTCGCCGGCGAGCTCGAGGGCGCCTGGGGGCGCTGGGGCGGGGGCGCGTGGGGCCAGGCGGGGCTGGCGGGGCGGGGCCGGCGGGGGTGCGGGGCGGCGAGGACGCGGACGATGTGCTCGACGACGTCCGCCCCGCAGCTGTTCAGCAGCGGCACCCGCACCTGAGGGCCGCCTCAGCGGGGGGTGGGGGTTGGGGGGGGGGAGCAGGGGCCGGAGGTCCAGCGGGCAGCGGAGGCAGGAAGGGAGGCAGGCCTCACCACAATGTGGCCGTGGGATGTCGGGCCCGGGAGCCGGACCTGCGCCCCCATCGCGAGGCGCCGGGGCTCGTCAGGGAGCGACAGAGGGCGCGGGCTGAAGAGAAGATTCGACGGGATCGCACGTCGACGCGGGTCCTGTAAACCCGATCAGAAAGAGCGAATGGGGGGGGGGGGGATACGGGCACGGACCAGGGGATGGAGTTGAGTCCCCGGTACATCTCGACGAGCGCCTCTCGCTTCGCATCCGCGCTGCGGAGAGACAGTTCTAAGGAATCGCCGCGAGTCGGGGAGGAAGGGGGGATACCGGAAGAGGACCTCCTCGTTCTCGGCCATGTTGGGGGTACCCGTGTCCCGCGGGGAGCGCGGCTCACTCGGCGGGGCGGGGGTGGGGCTGGCGGGCCGGAGGGCCGACCAGGGGCCAGAGGAGGGCGCGCCCCGGCTCGCCGGGCGGGGGGTGGGGGAGGGCGAGGGCGAGATCGAGGCCCCCCGGCTTGCCGGGCGGGGGGTACCGGGGCGGCGGCCGGCGCTCCCCGCGAGGCGGAGGGCCGCGGCCACCGAGCTCGAGGGGGGTACGCCCTCCTCAATCCCGGCACCCGTACCCGGGCCCATCGAGATCTCCCTCAGGCCCGCCTCCAGGATCGAGTCCAGGTCGGGCGAATCCGCCCCGCAGCGGTACCCCCCGCCCCCTTCCGCCGGGCAGTGGTGCGAAAGGGTCCTCTCGAGGCCGCGGAACGAGCCCGCGAGGGTACCGCCGCCGCCGCCGCGGCTCCCCCCCTCCATCGGCTCCGCCGGACAGTGGTGCGAGGCGCCGGCCGCGACTCCGTTCGCGGCTCTGCCCGCGCCGCTCGAGCATTCGCCGCCTGCTCGCGCTCAACGGAGAGAGAGAAGAGGGAGGCGGGGGGTACGGGCGCGCACGGTCGCAGGTTCCAGCAGCGCCTGCATGACAAGCGCGAGCCTCAGAAAGAAGGCGAAGGCAGGTGGATGGGGGGCGCGGGGGGCACCGGAGGAGACGCGGACGATGTGAGGGAACTCGCGGGCGATGGACGGCGCCTTCCTGCGCCCCGCGGCGCGTGAGCTTGGCGGAGCGAGGGGGGCGCAGGCGGGCGACGATCGGCCCTTCAAGGTGGGGCGGAGCGGACCAGATGGCACTGCGCGCCCCGACCCCGGTCAGGAGGCGGTTGGGGTTGGGCCTCGAAGCAAAGCGCGCGCGCACGACGGGGGGTCCCGGTAGGGGTTGCGGCACGCGATGGCCGCCGTGCAGTAGGGCACCCTGATCAAAACAATTCAAACGATGAACTAGAAATTTGGGAGGACGCCCGTGGGCGTGCAGGATTCGAGGATAGGGGACGGGCGGGGTACGAGAGCAGGCGCGCGCACGTGATGTCGTTGACGGCGTTGGCGTACAGTACCCTGGGCAGGGAGCAGGGTCAGGGGTACAGCCGCGGTGTTGTGGGCGGGGGCGGGGGCGGGGGGCCCTGGGCGGAGGCGGGCGCTCACCGGTGCTCGAAGAGGGAGAGACCCTGGACGAAGCTCCCCGCTGCACGGCGGGGCGCCCGCTCGGAGGCGCGCCGCTTGCGTCCCGACACCGACTCCGGGGCGCACCGGGTTCGGACATGGCCGCGAGGAGGGGCCGACCGCCGGGCCCGTGCGCGTCCTCCAGAAGCAGCTGGCGCCCTTCGCGCGGCCGGCTCGCGTCAGAGGCGGCGCTGCGCTGCGCGGGCGCGGGGTGCGCGTGCGAGGCGGCGCGCCCGAGCGGCCGATGAGGCGCGCGGCGCCCCAGTTGAATATCTGCGCCACAGCGGCGGTGAGGCGCGGCGGGGCCGCCGATGTGGTCCCGGATCCGGGTAACCTTGTTCCAGAGGCTCCGGGGCGAGCGGCGCGACCCCTGCGGGCCGGGTCGCGTCAGAGCGCACACGTACGAACGCTGTGCCGCACTGCGGCGGCGAGGCGGGGCGCGTACCATGTGCGGCGTTGCCATCGTTACGAAATGCTGCGGCGGTAGGGCGTGAGGGGGATGCGCTTGGGCGGCCAGCCGAAGCTCGCACGCGCCCGCGGATGGACGATGTTGAACCACTGCGGGCAGAATCGCTCAGAAACGAGGCCGAACGAGCTCGGAGGATGGCGGGAGTGCAGACTGACCCCCTCCTCGAACATCCTGCCTACGGCGTAGCGCGCGTACAAGCCTCCGAGGCTGTATCCCAAGATCGAGAACTCCTCGATGGTCGGATTGAGGATGATCGCCGTGCGGATCTCCGAGTACAACCGCTCGCCGCCCTTGTCGATCCCATCTTGTAGCGAAATTGGTCGGCGGAGCGGGCGGGGAGCGGGCGGACATCTCTCGTACGCACCGAACGAGCGCTCCAATGCATTGCACGACGGGTTCAGCTGCGAGGGCGCGACAATTAGTGGGCGCGCGGTGTCGAGCGATCCGCGTGAGCGGAGGATGAGCGCAGTGGGAGCCTCGCGCACGACGAGGGCGCGCGGGCAGGCGCGCGAAGCGATCGCATCTTGCAGGTACTGCAGGTGGCCTGAGGTCCCCAGAAGCCCATGCACGAGGACAACGAGCTGCACGGGACTCTCCGCATCTGAGAGCGGGCGCGGCGAAGCCGACATCGCGCCGCGCATGCCGCGCTGCGCCACAGGCCGAACGAGGCGAGCCAGCGCAACGCTCGAGTTGCCGAGAATCCTGCAGCGCTGCGCCGAGCTCGAGGCCGAACGAGCGCTGTGCGACGCCGAGGGAATTTGTACCCCTGGGTAGAGAAGTGTAGTTCTGGAAACCAGCCGCGCCGCAGTTGAGCCACAAACCAGCCTCACCGCAGCTGACACAGTTAACGTGGTAGCTCCAGTGCCCACGAGCTGCGCCCCAGAAGAGCGCCCCTCGCCTGACACCGTGCCTCGTTTTCATCATCGGAGTACATCTGGATTGCCTTCTGCCTGTCGACGTCCCCCCGGCGCCCTCCAGTGGCTGAGCGCTCAGGCAGGCGCATGGCCAGCACGGGCGGTACACGAGCGGAAGAAGCTGTCGGACAGGAAGATGCTCGGTGCTCGAAGGTCGCTTGGCGAGCGCGGGCCTTCCTGGATAGCATCGCTGAGTTCTTCGGGCGGCTTGCGGATCTCGCGCGGCGCTGGCGGGGAGGGGAGGACTCTAACGCCCCCGATGCGCTCTCGGAGAGCCCTTTCGACATCCTGAGCGACGACATCCTCTCCTGCATCTTCTGCTTCCTGGATCCGGAGCTGGATCTAATTAACGTCGCCATCGCATGCCAGAGGTGCGGGCAGCGGCCCCGCGCGGCCCTTCGCGCTTGTGGGGGCAAGGCAACCGTGGCGCAGGTTCCGGGAGCCGGCGATGTATGCGCTTCGAATCCACAAGGAGGAGCTTGAGTTCCAGTGCCGGTGCAGCGCGTGCTGCAGTGCCCTTCCGTGGCCCTTCCAGATTTCTTAAGGTCTTCTTTGCGACGCCAGAGAACTCCGCATCAACCGACTCGCGGCGCGCATCCTCCGGCGCACGAGGATTGAGGATAACGGGTGCTTTAAACCGATCCAGAATTGGTCGCCTTCGCGGCTGCGCCAGCTCACTTCAATTTGTCCGAAATCGGCCCACGCGCGCAGGGTTTCGTGCCTTCGGAGGCTCCTGGAGGCGCGCCGAACGGGGCAGAGCACATATGGACTCGCGGCCCGCACCGAGCGGCGACGGCGCGGCGCGGCCCCGGGGGGCGAAGAGCTCGAGGGGCAGGAGGGCGGGCCGCCTCGCACCGCGCCGTCCGCCGCCCCGCCGCCCGCAGCTGCAGCCGCGCCGGCCGGCGCCTCGCAGCCGCTACAGCCGATCCTAGAGGCTGATTCTGCGGGGGAGCGCTAGCGCCCCTGCTGTAACTCCCCTCCAGCTAAAAGCTTCGGAATTCGCAGTCTGGAATTCGCAGTCCTACGCATAAATGCTACTTCCATGCTGCAGAAATGTTGTGCATGTACATGCTCGCGCATTGTATTCGAGTTGGTGTAAAAATATTAATCGTCTCGTCCACGCCGAGACTCTGAGACGTTGACCGGGATATCGATCGAGCGTCCGGACGTGAGGGCTTTAATTAAAATATAAGAGCCTCGGAGCCCGGCGCGTGCGTGTTTAGAGGGATTTTGTCATTTCCGGAGATCGGCCTAGTAGAGAGGCTAGAGTAGTGAAACTCTGTCGGATCGATATCAAATCTACGATCGCGAGTACTGTCATACTGCTGAACCTGCATCACGCTGAGGCCGGTCTTGCACTCACTAGTGCTGCATAAACCTGTTGTCTAGAATCCCGTGCCACCCCTAGGGCACCGGAATGGGGGATTTCTAGCTCAACAGAGTCTCGCGAGAGAGACCTCGAGCTCGAACTCTGCATCCGGACGGGGTCCGACGGTCCTCTAGATCATCAATGTCGGATCTGCCTTTCAAGAAGCTTTCATAGTCAAGCTGTGTTGACATTGATGGCAGCAGAGCGAGAAAAAGGGTGACGCTGTATGGGTGCAAGGTCGGTACAAGGGCGGGTACAAGGTGGAGGAAAGAGGGCCGGGGTCGCTTGTGGCGGCGCGGCCAGCTGCAGACGATCAGGGGGGCGGCCGGGAGGCCGCGGAGCCCCGCGCGCTGCCGGCCCCCGGGGCGCCCACCGGCACCTCCCGCGCCAGCTTCATCGCCTGCGGGGGGTACACGCCCTTGGCTCCGGCAGAGGGGCACGGACGTCCGGGGCGGGGCGCACCTGGATCTTGAGGGCGTCGAGCTCCTGCTTGGAGATGCCGGGGGGCACCTCCTCCGCGTAGATGCGCATCGCCTCTGCGGGGCGGGTCGGGGGCCGGCGGCGGCAGCTCGGAGTCGGGCGGGCCGACCTTCGATGTCGCCCCCGGAGAGCGCCCTGGCCAGCATGGCGATCACCTGGGGAGGACGTGAGGCGCGCAGAGGACGGGGCGAGGGGCGGGCGGGGCGGGGCGCGCCTCCTTGATGCGCTGCGGGGTCCACCCGGGCGCGGCGGCCGAGCCGGCCGCCGCCTCCGTCTCCAGCTTCTGCTCCTGCTCCTCCAGCTGCGAGCGGCGAGGCTCAAGGCCTGCCCGTGATGACGAAAAGGCAAGCGCTATGGAGGGATTCGGGGCGAGCGCGCGATGCTGGGGCCGGGCAGGCCATGCATCTTTTCGCCGATATCGATGCCTCGGGCCCGGCGGCTCTCGGGGGGCCGGCAGGCGAGGGGGGAGGTCGGGGCGCACCCCCGCGTAGGGGTCGGCCTCGGCGGAGATGAGCTTCCGGCGGGCCACCGGCGCCGTCTTCGGGCGGCCCCTCTTCGGCTGGTCCGACGGGATCGCCCGCGCCTCTGCGAAGGGAAGGGAGGCGACGCTCATTTCGAGGGGGGAGGGGGGGGATTGGAGGGGTACCGAGCCACTTCTGGTGCTCCCGGTTCTTCGCCTCCGCGTCGCGGTACAGCCGCGCGTAGACGTTGCTCTTGGGGCGCAGGATCGACTCCAGGACCTGCCACGTTTCAGTTGGACTGACCAGGGTGCTGGGATCGGCTCCCGGCTGACCTCTTGGGCGCTGGGCGCGTGCTGCGACAGGCTCCCAGGGTGGCCCTTGTAGGGCTGGAAGTAGGGGCTCTCGGGCACGGCCGGCCCGCCCTCTTTCCTCCGCACCCTGCGCCGCGCTCAGCCGGCGGGCGGGGCGGGGCCGGCGGGCGGGGCGGGGGCGATCGCACTTCACAGCGGTGTATCTGCGCCGGATGCGCATCTCCTCGCGCTCGAGCTCCAGAGCCTGCGGCGGAGTGGCGGCGCGTCAGCGGGTTCAAGCGGGCGCCGATGCGGGGGGGAGGATGGGCGGGTGCCTTCTCCAGGCGCCGGGAGATGTCTGTGCTGAGGTAGTCCGAGGCGGAGTGGAGGAGGGGCGCGATGGCGTTGGGGAGGCCGAGGACGGGGGGCGGCCGGCTGCGGGAGGCCGAGGCGCTCCCCGGGCGGGAGGAGTAGGAGTGGGAGGGGAGGGAGGAGGTCGACGCCCTCGTGCTCGCGGCGCTAAGGGGCCGCCGCATCGACGCGAGGGAGAGCGTCCGGGAGACGTGCGAGGCGGACATCGGGCGCCGCCGGAAGTCGTCGGAGTCCGGACTGTAGAAAGGCACGATCGGGTCCACGCTCAGCTCCGGGTGCCTTATGTCCACATTGCTGTAGTTCCGCGCGAAGGACATCTTTGGACGCGGTCTGCGCCCGCCGCACCGCGCGGGCCGCTCAAAGGCCGCAAGCTTTAGCTGCGCGTCGCGCGGGGTGCGATGCGTCAGGCAGCACAAAGAGATCCAGATCTCTTCAAGATTACTGCACGATCAAAGCCGGCACTCCAGCGCTCGCTAGAAAGCGCCGAGAAGGCTGCCCGTCGAAGTGACCGCAGCTAGGCTAAGCTTGCAAGGTTGCCCGGAGGGAGCGCGGCGCTCTCTCGCCGTGCAGGTGGCACCAGCGCATGCATTAGAAGCCACCCCGCTCGTCCCCGACCGGAGCGGCCAGGCTGCCTAAACGGTCCGCCCGGCCATCCGCAATGCTAGCTAAGGGATCCTAGAGCCCGGTACAGCTAATTCGCACCTGTTAGGAGCGCCCGAGGTGCTCGTCGGACGGCTGGCTTAGGCAAGTTTTGGCGTCAGTGTCTGTACCCGTTTTCCGCGATGGTGCGACGGTCTTCGGCGTCCCGGAAGGCCTCTGACTGCTGCGCAGGCGCAGCAAACGCTTCTACAGAAGGTTGTCGATGCTGGCGCGGATGTCGAGAAACTGCAGAAGCTGTTCGACAGCCTCGACAAGAACGAGCAGCTGCTGCTCGCAGGCGGCTCGGCTTTGCTGCCGCTCATTATCATTCTGATCTGTAAGCTGCTCGAACCCGTAGCGCGTGCCGCGTGGACCGCTTGCTCTGACCGCCACTCCAGTCGTCTTCGTTGTCTTCCGGCCGACGAAGAAGGGCAGCCGCGTGCTCATTCTGGGCGCTGTAAATGCGGGCAAGACCGTCCTCTTCCATCAGGTGCGCCTTACGCGAGCTCGCGCCGCTAATCGCGCCCGGGCTGGCCGGCGCAGCAAGTCTTACCGATACCGCAGTTGCGTGACGGCAAGCGCGTCGAGACGCACACCTCTATGAAGGAGAACGAAGGCACCTTCCGGCCCCACGCGGATGTGGTGCGCCGCGGACCGCTAGCTCGCCTCGCGACGCCGACCTCACGCACGCGGCGTCACGGGCGCAGGATCCAACCGCTGAGCGCTCCCCGATGAAGCCGCTACACATCGTCGACTTCCCGGGGCACGCCCGCGTCCGCTACCAGCTCGCCGAGCAGCTCGCCGCGGCCCGCGCCGTCGTCTTCGTCGTCGACAGCGAGAAGATCATCGAGGAGATCCGCTCCGTTGCGGAGTGCGTATCGCGCCCCCGTTGCTGACGCTCGGCGCCGACGACGCGAGCAGGTACATGTACGACCTGATGACCGACAAGTCCCTCCGCTCGACCAAGCGCTTCCCGATGCTTGTGGCGTGCAACAAGCACGACTCGGTCAGCGCACACTCCATCGACACCGTGCGGTCGAAGCTCGAGCGCGAGATGTGCGGTCTTTTGTCGTCCCCGGCCCGCCCGCCCGCGCTGACGCCCCGCACAGCGAGCAGCTCAGGCGCACGCGCATGGCGGCGCCAGTGGACAGCGAGTCGCAGCGGACGCACCTGCCGCTGGGCAAGGCCGACGAGCCCTTTGAGTTCGCCAAGGCGCCCTTCGCGGTGCAGTTTGCGCCCTGCTCGGCGTCCACGGGCAAGGTGGACACCGTGGTCGCCTTCCTCCGCTCCCTCTCCAAGTAGGCTCGCGCGGCTAGGCGATGTGAATCTAGGGGCGTGCTTTCTTCAATATCGTCGCGCGAGGCTTTCGCGTTCAAATTTCCCGCACTGCTTGGATCTTCCCTTTCGTCTCGGACGCGGGAGACAACCTAGTATGCGGACTCTCCTTAGCTGGCAAACGTGGAGTTGCCTGACCGTGGGCATCCATTACTGTTCTTGGTGACCCACCACACCCGACCCCGCCCACATCCGCGCGCCGCTCGAAAAAATCGCTTGACCTGAAGCGAAACCTTTTGAAAAAGGAGACAGCGCCTGTCGATAGCCTAACATACGAAGAAACGCAAGCGGAAAGGGGAAAGGGGAGGGATGAGGAGACGGCGCAGCCGCAGATCTGCGCTAGAACCTGCAACTACGCCGCTAAGCCTGGCGACGATTCTTACGCGTTCTTCGCCGCGTTCAGCTGCTTCTTGGTCGGGACAGACCGGTCGCGCACCCACTGCGAGCCGGCAACAGTGAGCCCGGAGCGCAGCGCGTAGGACAAGGAGCGGGAGGACGCGGGAGACGAGCAGACCTTCGCCTTGACGGGCACGATCTCGACCTTGCCGCCGGCGGCCTCAATCTTGGCGCGCGCCGACTCGCTGACCGCCTCCGCGCGGACAGTGATCGGGACCTTGATCTCGCCGTCGCCGAGGATCTTGAGGAGCTTCTTCTCGCTGTCAACCTTGGACCGCAGGTCCTTCCACAGGGTCTGGTCGAGCGACTCCATATCGACAACGGTGTTGGGGGCGAGCACGGACAGGTCGCCGACGTTCAGCTCGTTGTGCTCCTTCACGCCCGCGCTCATGCCGCCGGCGATACCCTTGAGCTTCGGAACGCGACGGTACAGCGGGTTCTGGCCACCCTCGAAGCCGGGGCGGGTGCTGCGGCCCGAGCGGGACTTCTGGCCACGCATGCCTGACGTGGGCGAGCGATCGGTAAGAATCTCTCCAATCTCTCTTGCGCGACGTGATGCGCACCAAAGCCGCAGGTCGCGCCCTGGCCGGCCGAGATACCGCGGCCCTTGCGCTTGGCGGCGCGGTTCGAGCCCTTCGCCGGGGACAGCGAGCCGAGGTCCAGACCGCCGGCCACGACATTGGACGCTGAGGGACGCGGCCGCGGGCCCCAGATCAGCGCGGATTGCCCCAAGGCGGGCAGAAGATATTTTTCTTCTCAGGGCCGCCCGGCGCGCCCGCGTCAGGCAGCAATGCCCACGCACCCGCAGCGCCGCCGACGTGGAAGGTCACAGACGCCTTCGCGCCCGCGGAGAGGGAGGCCTCGCCGGCGAAGAAGGTGCTGCCGCTCGCGCCGCCAACAGCCTTGAAGAAGCTCAGATCACGCTTCTGGCTGTTGCTGCTGATGCTAAGCTGGCCCAGGCGGGCAGCGACGGGCGCGAAGCTGAACGCCATTGCTTCGATCTTCCGACCGCGAACTGTGTACCCCCTCGCGACCCCACCCCTTCCATTCTCCCCTACCCCCACTCTTGCTTTGAAGCCTTTGAATTGCCTGCAAAGCCCTGCATTGTCGGCCTTGCAATATGGCTTCAGCCGAACTCCTGCTTGAGCTTCCCTCGTACGGCGCCGTCGCGGGCGCTGACCGGGCCGGCTTCGTGTTCTTTGTCGGGAACGCGACTGTCGTCCTGCGCTTCGGCGGGCTCACGATTCTGACCGGTTAGTCCAACCCGCCCGCCCTGCGCTGCACGCGCTGCGCCTGCCTCGCCTGAACTTTCTCTCTAGACCCAAACTTCCTGCATCGCGTGCGCCGCGCCCCATTGCTTCGTCTTTCTATGGCATTTTCGTGCGCTTTCGGGCGCCGCACGCGACCGCGCGAGCGCAGGGCGACCACGTTCACCTCGGATATAGAGTTCGTCGAGCCCGCCGCGGCCGCAGCGCTGCGGCTTGCTTGACGGCTGCGGCAGGTCGTCTATGCTCAGCGCCTCACCGATCCAGCTATCGATCTCAACGAGCTGCCTCCCATCGACCTCTGCAGTGCATCGCTGACGGCGCCCGGCGCCCGCTTGCCACTGACGGCGCTGACGCGGCCGGCCCCGCAGTTCTCTCGCACCTCCACGAGGACCACTTCGACAAGCGCGTCGAGGCGGAGCTGGATCGCAGCCTGCCCATCGCGACAACGCCCGAGGCCGCGGAGAAGCTGCGAGCCAAGGGGTGCGCCCGGCGTTGCTGTGAATTTGGATCCAGCTTCGACTTATTTTTCCTGTGCTCGCCAGATTCACGCGCACGATGGGCCTCGCGACGTGGCAGACGCTACGGGTGCTCAAGGGCGGCACAGAGCTCACTGTCACCGCCGCGCCTGGTGCGCGCCTCGAGATTCGCAGCCGCCTCGCTTATTCGCGGCTGCAACTCGCCGTAGGGCAGCACACGCCGTCCCCGCTCTCCCTTCTGCCCTTCCACGTCCTCCCGCCCGTCAACGGATCCATTCTGAGCTTCCGGGACCTCGCGGCCGGCGGCCAGGCACGGCCGCGGCCCCTTCGCTTTATACAACAGCAGACTTTTTAAAAGACCGATTGGCAGGCGCCGCCCCTGCTGCGGCTGTACATCTCAGGCGACACGCTCATCCACTCCGACCTCCACGAGATCCCGCGGCGATTCCCCGGTTCGAATCCGAGCTGCCACCTCTCAAGCGCCGTGCCACGGGAGCTCACGGGGGTACAGGAATCGACCTGGCCCTCCTGCACCTCGGGGGTACGAAGGTCTTCGGGCTCCTTGTCACGATGGACGCGGCGCAGGGGGTCGAGTGCTTCCGAATCGTGAACCCCGAGCGGGCGCGCAACCCTCTACTCCTGCATCCCTTGTCTGACACTCAACTCCTCTCAGGCCATCCCCATCCACTACAACGACTACAGCCGGCCCGGCCCCCCCATCCCCATCTACGTACCCCTTCCCCTTCACCTTACCCTTTCCTGTACCTCTCGACAGCTTCTCCTCGGGCCTGGATGACTTCAAGCGAGCCGCCGAGGCCGCCGGCATCCAGGTGCCGGGCGCACCACCGCCCCGTCTCCCCGCCCCTTTATTCTCACTTTGACCAGGACCGAATGCTGTACCTGGAGCACGGGGAGTGCTTCGAGTTCCGTGTCCAGGAAGCGCGGGGTGCTCTGTCTGATGTGCACCTTGGTTGGCGCCCTCCGAATCCTGCCGCAGGCGAAGGGGCCAAGGGCAGGCTGGTCCCAACGAGGACGCTGGGCCGCGGTGCGCCGACGCCGGCGCCCGAGCCGCTCGCTCTTCGCTTGCACTCGCCGAGTCGGCGGGCGCAGAAGAGGGCAAGGCCCGGGTGGCGGAGCTCCGTCGCAGCGGAGGAACAGGTGCCGGCGCCGGCGCTGGCGCTGCGCGGCTGGTCCAGCCGTCCGGTGCCCCCGCCTCCCGTGGCGTTGGGCCGGGGCTCCCCCCGGTAGTTTCTCTAAGAGGCAGCGCAGGAGGAGCTGGCGCCTCCTCTGCGACTGCTCAGGCATCCGAGCGCCTCTCCCTCGGGGCCGGCGCTGGCACCGGCGGTGGCGACGGCGACGGCCGCGGGCTGCCCGCGGCGGCCGAGCAGTAAATCTCTCCAAGCAGCTGCAGCAGCTCGATGGTGTTTCGTGCTCGAACTTGCCCCGAGTACCGGCAGCTTTTTAGTGAAGTCACGCGTTCTGCACAAATAAAGGCACTTGCAGGCGCTCTAGATCTGCGCGTGCAAGCTCCGCGACTGCTGCACTGCGCATATGCAGGTGCTCCGAGCTCCGAGCTCGCTGCAAAAGCATGCAGCTGCAGTACGCGCTAGCATGCGCTGCGTGGGCGCGCGCGCATGCATGTGCATGCGCATGCGCATGCGCATGCGCGCGCACTGCCGCGGCCGACTCGACGGCGAGCCCGGCGAGCCGCGAGCGCGCGGCACATTGTGCTGTGCACGTGCGTCGCGTACATACGGACCGTACGCGTCGCACCGGAGCGCTAGCTGAAGCTTAGTAAACGAGGCGCAGCTGCGACTCAGCCTGCGGGGCGCAGCTGCGGTGGCTGGACGGTTTTTCAACTTGAACCGTGCACGTGGTTCGGAGCGGTCACCGGGTGGCAGGTTCGCCGTCAGACTGCCGTCAGTCGCATTGGGGGTACGTGAAGATTGCAACCGCAAGTCCTGCGGTCGCCTGTCTGCCCACGGCTGGTCGCCTCCTGGGTGCCATATCGCCCTGTTTAGCATAACCAAACCCATAGAGCACGCGAAAGTTGTCGTCACCAGCGCGCTAGAGCGATGGACGGGGGTGGCGGATTCGGAGGGATTTTCGCCGGTCTCACCGAAGATCTTGCACCTGCGGCACCATCCGGTCGCCGTGCGCACGCTATAGCTCTTGCGCGCACGCGCAGTTCGTGTCCTTGCGAGTGAGTCGAGGTGACTGACCTCTGGGAGCAGCATCGACTGCGGGCGCAAGGCCTTCTTCTGCCACCCCAAAGAGACCCCCTTCGCCCGGCCCGAAGCGCCCATCGTCCGCCGCCGCGTCGGTCGTGAGTCCATCTGGCACGGGCGACGTGGATGATGATGGCGAGGACGCCGCGAGCCCCGCGCCGTCGTCCTTTCGTAGCCTTCGTCGGCTTCCATCGACGAGCCGCAGCGATGTCTTCAAGGACCTGAGGAGGTTGGTTGCGACAGCGCGCTGTTTCGTTCGTCATTCAGGGAGTCACACGCGGTCGCGCAGCGAGCAGCTGCACAACGCACAGATGGAGTTCGCGACTGTCCTGACAGATTTCGCATCGGGTGTGGTCGGGCACAACGACCTCGCCTCGGCTCTGTACCGGGCCCTCGACAGTGCGCCCGCGTGATCGCTCGCCCGGCCCGCCCGCGGCAGCTGACCGGCGATCGCAGTTGCGCGGGAGGCGATGCTGTGCGATCTCGCCGTGATCTCCCCGCAGCCGGCGGCCGGCGATGCGCTGCGCGAGCCGCTCATCTCCGGCGGGTCGAGCCTCCGCTCCGGCGCGGCGGAGGCGCTCGTGGCTGTGGCCGGCCTCTCGAGCGCGCCGCACGTGGTCCAGGCCCTGGAATCGCTCGCGCCGGTCGCCATGGACGACGCCACCGCCGTCGACGCGAGCCCCGCGCCCGGCGTCTCCATCGTCGCCAGCTTCAAGTGCGGCTGCCGCGCGCCGCCCCTCCGCGCCCTCTGACCCCGCCCTCTGCAGCGTCGCGTTCGTCAAGAGCCTCCTGTGCGTCCCCGTCGTGTGCGGCCCGGAGCGCTCCGTCGCCGCCCTCGTCACCTTCTTCTCCGTCGCCAAGCGCTCCTGGTGCCCTCCTCCCGCCCCCCCTCTGCCCCCTCAGCTCCGCTCACGCCGCGCCGCAGGCACCAGCTCGAGGTGCAGTTCGGCGAGCACTTCGGGCGGCTGGCCGCCCCGTGCTACGGTCCGCCCCGCGCCGCCCCCCGCGCCGCCCCCGCGGCTCACCCGGGCTTCGCTGGCAGTGCGTGTGGTGCTGGAGAAGGAGAACAGCATCCGGCGGGCGCGGCGGGCGTCGCTCTCGGCGGGGTCGGCGCACAAGGAGCCGGAGTCGCCGGGCTCGGAGGGCGCCTCGAAGAAGCGGGACCGCGACGTCATGGAGTCCGCCCCCGGCCTCGAGCTCCGCCGCGCCAAGGCCGCCGCCGAGAAGGCCTCCAGCGCCAAGGTCCGACGGGCCCGCACCCCCCTCGCCCGGCCCTGAGCTCCCGCGCGCCCCTCCCCCTCGGCCCCCCGCAGTCCGCGTTCCTGGCGCACATGTCCCACGAGATGCGGTGCGCGCGGCGCCCCTCCCCTCGAGCAGACGCCCCTCGGCGCCGGCGCCGGTTGGCCTCTCACGCGGGGCCGCGCAGGACGCCGCTGACGGCGATCCTGGCCGTCTCGTCCCTCCTCCTCGAGAAGAAGGATCGCTTCACCAAGTGCGCCCGCCACGCCCCGCTCCGCCCTCCCCCGGCTCGCCCCCACTCGCCTTCCCCCGGCCCCTGACGCGCGCCCTGCCCCGCCGGCAGCGAGGAGGCGGACTTCTTGAGCACGATCCTGCACTCGGGCGAGCAGCTCCTCGCCTTCGTCACCAACGTCCTCGAGTTCTCCGTCCGCCCCCACCCCCGCCCCGCCCCGCCCCGCCCCGCCCGAGCTCGCCACTAGAAGAGAGCAATCTCGGCCCCGTCCAACCTGGCCCCGCCTGACTTGGGGGCGCCCCGCAGCGGATCGAGGCGGGGCACCTGGAGCTGGACCCCGTCAAGTTCGACCTCCGCGAGTCCCTCGACTCGGTGCGCCCCCCCCTCGAGCGAGCCCCGGCGCCAGGGCGCGGGGCCGAGCCTCCTCCTCCTCGCGCTCGCGGCAGGTTCTGTCGATGATCGCGCCGAAGTGCCACCGGGACGTGGACTGCGTGTACATCCTCGGGGCGGACGTCCCGTGCGAGCTCCGCGGCGACGAGACCCGCCTCCGCCAGGTCCTCCTCAACTTCCTCAGGTGCCCCGCCCCGCCCCGCCCCGCCCCGCCCCGCCCCGCCCCGCCGGGGGCGTGCGGGGCTGACGCGCGCCCCGCGCAGCAACGGGCTCAAGTTCAGCGAGCAGGGCGAGGTCGTCCTGCGCGTCCAGGTGCACCCCCCCTCCCCCACCCCCCACCCCACCCCCCCACCCCAACACACACACACACACACACACACACACACACACACACCGCCCCAACCCCCTCCCCCTCCCCTCTCTACCCCGTCCATCACCTGCCCCCTCCCGACCCTGCTCGCACCTTGTACCCCCTGCTCTCGCCGCCTGCCGCCGCCGCCTAGCCGCCGCTACGCCCGGGGGACCTGGGGCAGGGTTGACGGGCGGGGCGGGGCAGACGGTGCGGAGCGACGTGGCCACAGTCGAGCTCCACTTCTCCATCAAGGACGGTGCGCCTGTGTCCCCGGCCCCACCCTCGACCCCTCGCCCCACCGGCCTCCGCCTTTCTAGAGAGGTCGCACCTGCATGCCCAGCGACCCCCGCCTCGCTCCAAGCCGGGACGTGGCCTTCAGCCCTTCCCCGCCCCACCGCGTACGCCGGGAGGGACCTCTGAGGCCCCCCCGCCCGCCCGGCCCTCTGCGCGCGCAGACGGCGTGGGGATCCCGGCGGAGAGCATCCCGGACCTCTTCCAGAGCTTCAGCCAGGTCGACACCAGCCGCTCCCGCCGCCTCGGCGGCACCGGGTGAGACCCCCGCCCCGCCCCGCCCCGCCCCGCCCCGCTGCGCCCTGTTCGCGTGCCTCTGACTCGCATCGTTCTTCCCCCTCCTTCTCCTTTGTGCAGGCTCGGGCTCGCGCTGTGCAAGCTGCTGGTGGAGAAGATGGGGGGCAAGGTCTGGTGCGAGAGCCAGGTGGGGCTGGGGAGCACCTTCCACTTCACGATCCTCCTGGAGCACGCCCGCGCGCCCTACTCGGCCGTGCGCCACCTCGCTCCCTCGCGCGGCCGGCTCGGCCGCCTGCTCGCCTCGCCGGGGCTCGCGTGCCGGAGCCGACTGGCGGGCGCCCCGCAGATCTTCGGGGAGGAGCGGCCGCAGACGGCGCGGTCGCAGCCGGCGGCGACGCCGCACTCGCCGCGCAGCTTCCGCTCCGCCGTCCGCCCCGCCCTCCGCGAGAGCGGCCCCGGCAGCATCCTCATCGCCACCCGCGAGAAGTGCGCCCCGCCTTCTGCTGCGTTCTTCCGAGTATTAGCCTGGGGCCCAAAGACTTCTAAGCGGAGGCCCACGCTAGCGCACTTGGCTCCCTTTCTCCTCCGCATCTAAAACCCCGGCCGCTCTGATGAGCAAAACTCACATTCTTATCTACATTGCATGAGGCCCCCGCGGCCGCTGACTACCTTCTGCAATCCTGAGGCCCACGCTAGCGCATATAGTTCACTTTCTCCTCCGCATCTAGAACATCGGCCGCTCTGATGAGCAAAACTCACATTCTTATCTACATTGCATGAGGCCCCCGCGGCCGCTGACTACCTTCTGCAATCCTGAGGCCCACGCTAGCCCATAACTCCCTTACTCCTCCGTATCTAGAACCTCGGCCGCTCTGATGAGCAAAACTCACATTCTTATCTACATTGCATGAGGCCCCCGCGGCCGCTGACTACCTTCTGCAATCCTGAGGCCCACGCTAGCGCACTTAGTTCCCTTTCTCCTCCGTATCTAGAACCTCGGCCGCGCTGATGAGCAAAACTCACATTCTTATCTACATTGCATGAGGCCCCCGCGGCCGCTGACTACCTTCTGCAATCCTGAGGCCCACGCTAGCGCACTTAGTTCCCTTTCTCCTCCGTATCTAAAACCCCGGCCGCTCTGATGAGCAAAACTCACATTCTTATCTACATTGCATGAGGCCCCCGCGGCCGCTGACTACCTTCTGCAATCCTGAGGCCCACGCTAGCGCACTTAGTTCCCTTTCTCCTCCGTATCTAGAACCTCGGCCGCGCTGATGAGCAAAACTCACATTCTTATCTACATTGCATGAGGCCCCCGCGGCCGCTGACTACCTTCTGCAATCCTGAGGCCCATCCCTCCTAGCCTTTCAACATGCCGAACCCAGTTCCTTCCACCGTGCAGTCCTCGGAACGCTGACGCGCCCCGGTCGCCGCAGGACGTCGGACGAAGAAGGGGAGGCGCCGCGCGCCGGGAAGCGCTCCAAGACGGATTCCGACGAGATGGCCGACGACCCCCCGGCGCGCTCGCCGGCCCCGGCACCCCCCGCGGCGCCCCCTCGCTACTCGGGCGGGCCGCTCCCGCCGACGGCGCCCGGGCGGGGCCCGGCGCCCCCGCCGGCGAGCTCGCGGCACCTGGCCTTCCAGGGGCGCCGGGCGACGACGCCGGAGGCGCCGGCGGCGGAGAAGAAGTCGTCGGCGCCGGCGCTCTCCCCGGCGGACGCGGCGGCGCTGCGGGGCAAGCGGCTGCTCGTCGTGGACGACTCGAGGGCGACGCTGGAGGCAATCCAGAGCGCGCTGCGGCCGCTCGAGATGGAGGTCGCGTGCGCCTCGACCGCCGAGGAGGTCGCCCGCCGCGAGGGCGAGCCCTGGGACTTCATCTTCGTCGACCGCCACATCGAGAGCGACAACGACGGCTTCGGTGCGCCCCGCAAAGGGGATAGGCCCCCGCACCTTCGCTCTTCACGGCCTGGTCTCACCCCGCGGCCCCGCGCAGCGGTGGCGAAGCGGCTGGCGGAGACGGCGGCGCAGCGGATCGTCGCAGCGGCCTTCGCGAGCGCCACGGCCGACGCGGCGACGGCCGCCGTCGCCGCCGCCCTGCCCCCGTGGATCGTCCTCATGTCCAAGTGCGAGCCCGCCCCGAACCCGGCCGCCACGCGGCGCGGGGGCGGCGCTAGAGACCCACGCAGAGCGCATCAGCTCAGCGCGCCGCCTAGATGGATAGCAAGCGGCATACGGGGGTTGCGTCTGCTGACCTCGCCCCCTCGTCGCGGCCGCAGCCCCGGAGACAAGGGCCTGCTCGAGAGCCTCCCGCCGGACTCGCCCGTCGGAGCCGTCATGGTGCGCCGCCCCTCAGTCTCTTCCCGCCCGAGCTCGGTCCGCGGCTGAGATCGCCGCGCCGCCGCAGCTCAAGCCCGTCACGTTCAACAAGCTCATGAACGCCATGGTCCGCCGCCCCGCTGCGTGTTCTCGCGCTGCGCTCATCTCGCCCTCGGGCTGCAGCGCTCGTGCGCGCGGCGGGGCTCGGCGTCGGTGCCGGCGGCGGCGGACAGCAGCGTGGACGGCCTGCTGGGCGCCCAGCACCCGCTGCGCATCCTCATCGCCGAGGCGCGCCCGTCCCCACCCCGCCCCCCCCACCCCGCCCTCTCTATACGACCGATCCCCCCTAAACATGCCAAGCAACCAAGCGGCGCGGCCCCTCTGAGGGGGCGGGGCGGGGGGGCAGGACAACCTGGTGAACCAGAAGGTCGCCAAGAAGATCCTCCAGTCCCTCGGCTTCGCCACCGCCGGTCCGACCCCCGCGCGCGCCCCGCCCCGCCCCCGCCCCGCCCCGCGCCCATGTGCATGCGCTTCACGAGACGAGCTCACGCGGGGCGCCACCGCCGCAGACGTGGCGAACAACGGGGCGGAGGCGGTGGACCTCTGCAAGACGCAGAAGTACGACATCGTCTTCATGGGTGCGCCGCCATATGCGTCGATCCCGAACACCTTTTCCGAGGCCTAAGATCTAGAGCGCCAACTGCATGGATGTTCGATATCATGATCGTTTTAATTGTTGGGCGATCGGGCGCCCCTGGCCCGCCCTCGGGCTCGCTGACCGCCCCTCCCGGCAGACCTGCGCATGCCCATCATGGGTGAGCGGCGCTGCTCCCGCCCTCGCCCTCGCGCGCGCCCTGGCGGCCCGCTCGGGCGTGGGGGCCTGACGGGGGCGCAGACGGGCTGGAGGCGACCCGCGTGCTGCAGACCCTCGGCGAGAAGAAGCCGGAGTGCGCGCGCGGCCTCTCTGCCTCCTCCTTGCCCCTGGCCTCACGCGGCTGCGCAGGTACGTGGTGGCGTGCACGGCGGACGTCGTCGCCGGCGTCAAGGAGCAGTGCTTCGAGGCCGGCATGGCCGCCTACCTCCCCAAGGTGCGCACCGCGGCGGCGGCGGCGAGGGCAGCGGCCCCGGCGCCCGGCTGACGTCCCCGCGCGCGCCCCGCCCCGCCCCGCAGCCGTTCCGCAAGTTCGACGTCACCCGCGTGCTGGAGGACTACATCGTCGCGAAGATGGGCGCAGCCGACGTCCTCACCATCAGCTGAGGGCCCAGTGAGGGCCCAGGCGGCAAGAGAGCGCCGCGCGCGCGCTCGAGCCGCCCACTTTCGGTCCAAGTGTAGTTTCTTCGACTTTTTTCGCATCTGAATCACTATATTCCGCGCGCTTCGAATCGATCGAGGATCAATATCGATGTCCATGTGATGAATGCACTCTTTTTCGCGGTCGTTATAATCACTTGCACATATCCAGCATTCATCTAGAGGGCTTTTCAAGATGCTCTGTTGATCATGAAGCTTTAATTTAACTTCCTTTAAGAGCACCTGCATCATCAGGCTGCCGCAGTGCATGTGCGCCAGCAGCGCCACGCTGGCTGGCCGGCTCGAGCTCGACTCGGCGAGGTCGCCGTTGAGCTCGCTCGAGCTCGGCTAGTCTTCGACCTGCACGACAATTTATTCTGATCGCAATGCTGCGCTTTCCAGGACACCTTCACCGTGGCACCTTGCTGAATGTGCGGTCCCTGTTTCCCCTCTCTCCTTTCATGATCGTAATCAGTGTCGCGGACGGTTCGCAGGCGTTCACGTGGACGCCGACGGCGGCGGCCGGGATCCCCAGCCGCTCGTCGACAGTCGTCGGCGCCACCGCGCTCGCCGAGTCGCTGGCGCGGCGTTGGCCGTCTTCGCCACCCTTCTCAGAGTCTCGCGGCCACTCTCCAGCTTTAATTATAAGCACGCGTACATGGTTGCTCTTGGATCGCGGTCGACGTCGGTTCTCCATGATCAGCCGCTAGCACTTTCAATCACTCGTCCCTTCATGATCAGTCGTCGGCTGGCGCTTTCGGCAACTGATCATGAAGGGACGAGCCGCGGAACCAGTCCCCTGCGGGGGACCCCCCGGCCGCGGACCAGGAGGGTACTAGCTGTAGAGGGCTCCCGGATGCATCCACAGTGATTCCGCACGCGTACGGGCACTGAAAAAATTCAAAAAAGCGTCTCTGCCGGCGTACAGCTTTATTTGCGTTGCAGCTGATAGGAACGAGGAAAAAAAAAGAAACCTGGATCTAGACGCGCGGCTGGGCCGACGCGCGGGGAGGGCTGCCCGCGCTAGGGCGGGGAGCGGCCGCGGAAGCCACCCGAGGCGGACAGGCGGGTCGCACGGGATCCGGAGGGGGCCGGCGCCCGCGTGGGGCTCGGGGGCAGGGCGGGGAGGGGCAGGCTGGCGAGGACGGGCCTGGAGCCGAGGGCCACGGGCCCGCCCCAGAGCGAGGGGGGCGAGGAGGCGGGGTGCCCGGGGAGGGGCCCCGCGTGCCCGCGGGAGGCGTGCGGCGCCGAGAGCCGGCGCGGCGGCGTGGAGGGGGCCGCGGGGGCCGGGGCCGCGGAAGCCGGGGCCGCGGAGGCCGGCCGCGGGCTCGCGGCCGCCTTTTTAGGGTGAGGAGCGGCGGAGGGGCGGCCGGAGTGGAGGGGCGAGGCGGGGCGGTGGGCAGAAGAAGAGGTGGAGCTCGGGCCCGGGCGGGGCCGGGGCGGGAGCGGGAGGAGGCGGGGAAGGGACGCGGCGGGCGTGGAGGGTCGGGGCCGAGAGGCGCAGCGCGTCGCTCCGCGGGGCCGCCGCCGGCCCCGCCCGCGCTGCGCTCCCCGGCCGCCGCTCTCGGGCCGCGCCGGCGCCGGCGCCGGCGCCGGAGCCCCGCGAGGGCGGCGCCGGCGCGCCCTGCCTCGCGCTGCAATTCTCTGAGGCGAGAGCGCGCCAAGGCGAGACGGCGAGGGGGCACCTCCTGGCGACGAACTCGGCGAGGAGGATGTTGTTGTAGCGCCGCGTCTCGAAGAGCGGCGCGTACCTGCGCGGACGGAGGCGGGGGCGGTACGTCACACGCAAACGGGGGGGAAGAGAGGCGGGGCGGGCACCGCTGGGCGGCGTCGGGCGTCGGGTAGATGCGCTGGAAGCTGCCGGCGCGGTCGAGCTGCGGGCGGTAAGCAAAGAGGGAGGGCGCGGAGGGCTTCGAGGGGCCCGGGGACCTCGTCGAGGCACTCGGCGAGGACGGCGAGGTCCTCGGGGGGCAGCGCCGCCAGCCCCACGCTCCCCTCCACGCACGCCTGCCCGCGCCCGTCACGGGGGCGGCGGTGGTGGCGGCGGGGGGCGCGCCTGGTGCCGGCGGGCGCGCTCCTGGCTGGCGCTGGCGCTCGCCGAGGAGGGCGCCCCGCCCACCCAGCCCGAGGCGGCGGCCGGCGGGGGCGCGGGCGCCCCCAGCAGCCGCCCCATCCTGCGCCCGATCGGGGGCGGAACGACCTCGAGGGAGGGGGGGGGAGGGGGGGGTAGACGGGAAGGGGAGCGCCCACCTCCGGGCCTCGGCCTCGCGGGTGGCCTTGGCGCGGTTGAAGGGGACGAAGCCGACCTGCGCGCGTGGCCGCGCGGCCGCGGGGCGGGGCGGGTGAGGGCGGGCCGGGGGCGCGGGGGCGCGCGGGGCGGGGCGGCGCCATGTTGAAGAGGTCGGAGACGACCTCCGCCTTGATCCGCCGGTCCAGCGGCGAGCTGCGCCCCGGTGAGGCGAAGCTTCCACGAGAGGGAAAAAGGAAGGGGCGGGGGCGCCTGAGGTTGAGGGAGGGCGAGGTGTTGACCTCCATGATGTACGGCTTCAGGCCCGCGTCCAGCAGGATGTCCTGCAGGGGGGCCGGGCAGGGGTCAGGGGGGGGGGGGGGGGGGGGGGGGGGGGGGGGCGGGGGCGAGGGCGGGAGGCGGCGAGGGCGAGGGCGCCGGCGCACGATCCCGAAGAGCTCGTAGCACACGCCCCTGCCCGGCGCGGGGGATTTGCCGCCGGGGGCACGGGGCTGGCAAGGGCGCGGGGGGTACACGGGGGCGGACCGGTGGGGGCAGGACTGGTGGATGCGGTGCACGATGGTCGACTCGACCGAGATGAAGGTCTGGGGGGGAGAGGGGGGGGAGGAGTTAATGGGTACGGGTGCGAAGAGTAGGGCGGCGGGGCACGGCTCGCCTTGACGATGACGTCACGCACGCGGTCCATCATCTCCGCCACGCGCGCCGGGCCCACCTGCCGCCCCGCGGTCGGACGGGAAGGGCCACGTGGCTTAAAGAGCGACGGGCTAAGATGCTCAGGCGCTGTAGGCAGCGCGGCTCAGGCGGGGATCGCCCGGAGAGCGGGGCGCTCGGGCGGGGGCGCTTCGGGCGGGGCGGGGCGGGGCCCGCTAACGGGGAGGCGCGGGCGGGGGGGCGCGGGGCGGGGCGGGGCGGACCTCGGACTCGAGGCGGGCCAGCAGCGCCCCCAGGCTCCTGCCCGCCAGCGTCAGTGGGGCGGGGCGGGGGGGCGGGGGTGCAGGGGGCGAGGGGTACTGGCGCGCCACTTGGAGCCCGTGCCGTCCTCGTCCGCGTTCGTGTTCGCCACGAAGGCCGTGCGCTTCTTCTGGACGCTGGGAGGGGGCGGGGGCGGGGGTACGCGTCAAGGACGAGTCGCCGGGAATGGAAAAATGGAAGAGCGGGAGAGGGGGGGTAGGCGGACCTGTAGTTCGTGAGGTGCATGTACCGTTTCTTGACTGCGGACGAAAGGTCAAGAGGGGTACAGAGAGGGGAGCCGAGGCAGGTTCGGGGGGTACCCGTCGCGGCGGAAGCGCGATACTTGTCTGTGCAGAATCGCGCCAGCCCGCGCTGGGGAAGGGGTGTGGGGTTACGTTAGCACTGAAGGCGGAGGGGGAGGAGCGGGGGTACGGGATCGGGGCGGGGCGGGGCGGGACCTTGTGGAGGTAGATGCGGAGGGGGTCGAAGGACATGACGGCCACGTAGAGCCGCATGTCGAACTTGTACCTGGGGGTACATCAAATCAGGGGGGGGCGAGGCGCGTAGGCTCATCGACGCACCCGTCGATGAGGTAGGGGTTCGAAACGTATCTGAGGGGATAGAGTCAGGATGCGCGGGGGTACCGGTAAGGGACGCCGGGAGAGGGGTACGCGCGCACCGCTGGATGACGGCGTCCTTAGGGGCGCCGCTCTCGCGCTCTCGGGGGATCTGGGAGAGCCTGGGTACGGTTTCATACGTAAGTAAGACGGGGGTACAGAGAGTGCAAAGCAACGGGCGCACTTGGAGATGAGCTTGATGCCCCGGCCTCGGCTCGACGCCTTGGGCTTGAGAATCCTGTAACCCCGTCAGGGTTCCCGGTGCGGGAGCAGGGTGGGTAGCACGGGGGTACCAGAGCGTGCCCGAGGGGGAGCGGCCGAACTCGGCCTCGAATTCCCTGTACTCCTGGGGCAGGGCGAAGGAGCGGGGGAGGAAGTCGAACTCCTGCGCGCGAAAGCCGGTTAACATGAGATCTTCTCGGTACCCCGACACCGAGAAGATGGGGCGCGCCTCGGGGGGCCGGGAGCGGCGCATGCGCTGGATGTTGGCGTACAGGCGGTCCTTGTGGCCCAGCTGGAAGTTCCCCGGGAAGTGGTTCACGCGCTGGTACTCGTTCTGATGAGAAACGGTTAGCATTTTGAAGCGCATCTCGGAGATAGAAATAGGCTCCGCGGACGAGGAGGCGGTAGTCCTCGGGCCGCAGCGTGCTCGACTTGGCCCAGAAAGCGTTCCCTGTGGCGAGGGGCGCTCGGCGCGCGCGCGCGCGCGGAGATCTAATTTGGGTGCGCACAGTCGTCGGAGTCGGTCTGCTTGAAGCCGGCCGACTGCAGCACGAGCTTGACAACCTCTGTGAGGAGAGTCGGAGGTGGCGGCGGCGCCGGCGGGCGGCGGCGGCGCGGCGCGCTGCAGCTGCGCACTGGTGTTGAAGTCTCGCATTTGAAAGTACAGCTTCTTCGTCTTGAACTTGATCAGGCGGTCTGGCGGCCTGTGGCCCTCGGGGAGGAACTGAGTGAAGGCTACCGTGGGCGGCCGGTCGCTGTAGCGGGAGACGTAGACGGGGAGGAGGGGAGAGGCCGAGCCGGCCGGTTCCGGCACCGGATCCTCCGCCCCGCGCGCGTCCTCCTCATCGCTGGCCGGCGCGGCGAAGTCGCTGCCTTCGGAGCCGGACTCGTCCCCGTCACCGTCCAGCTGCAGCGAATCGATGTCTTCCTCCTCAAAGCGACTCATGGCACCCCGCGACGTGGAGCTGCTTAGCTATGCCGTTGCCGCATCAGCGTCCGAAACAGCTCCGGCGCTCCGCCGGCGCCGCCGGCTGCAGGGTTGCGACGGCAGATGTCGCTGTCGTCTCCTGCTCTCTGCAGAACGGCTAGCTACGGTCGCTGTTTTGAGTCTGCCTGTGCCGAGGGGGTACAGGAGTCGACATTCGGCCCGGCCTCTGTTTGAGACTGGCGCGGTTGCTGGCTTTCTGAAAAGGTGCGGCGCGAGCGCACACTTGGGCGCGGGCGCCGGCGCCGCCTAACCTTTCGCAGATGGCGTCTCTGCGCTCTTTCCTGAGATTTCTCGCCGTGCTCGTCCCCGCAATCGCACTTGGTGTCATGCTCATGCGGGCCTTCTACTCGATCGACGCGAGCCAGCGGGCGCGCGCCGCGCTAGCGCTGCTGTTTCGGCGCTGTTGTCGTTCAGCGCCTCTCCGGCGCTCTCTCGCTCTTTCTCAGCGCTCGCGCTGATGTAAACGTCAGCGCGGGCTTCTGGACGCGGTGCGGAAAGCGCCTTACGGCATCTCGCGGGACGCGCTGGAGTGCCTTAGCGGGCTGGAAGCGTGCGACGAGTCCTTCTCTGTCATGCAGGCGGAGTCCTGGAGGGCTCTTGACTCGTGGAAGACAGGATGCTCTGACTCCTCCGGTGCGAGCTTGTAACGGGCCGGGCCAATTTAAATTTGATTTGATCCGGATCTCCTCCCGGCCCTTGCTGACCCAAGCCCGCGGCCCCGCAGACCTGCTTCACCTCTACCGAAGTGAGATCAAATGGTTCCTTGCCTCTGCGGCGCGCCCCGATCGCTCTTTTCGCAGCCGTGAGCCCCGGAAAGGATAAGGTCTTCGTGGACATTGGTGGCCCCGCCCCGCGTCCGAACTGCTTTCGGTGCCTCCGCTGACGGGTGCGACGCCACAGGCGCGAACAGAGGACACGTAGTGCATCAGATCGTCACGCTGTGCGCTCGCGGGTCATGTCTCGGTTCCGGTTTCTTGGATCGTTTTTTGAATCTCGGGGGGCCCTGCAGGTTCTCGGACGCATCGGAGCGGTTCATGCTTCAGCACATAACGAACGGAATCGCACCCGCCTGCCGCGAGGGCAATGGCACGACCTCGGTGCGCCCCGCGCCTGCCCCTCGCCTCGAGTTCGGATCCGATCCCGCGCCGATTCGAACCAGGTGCTGGCCGTAGAGCCCGCGCACTCGAACGCGCCCTTCCTCCAGCGCCTTCGCGAGTTGTACCCCGACCACGTCTCCATCCTCCAGACCGCCGTCGCCGACCGCGAGGCGCGCACTGCAGCCCCCTCCGGCTTCTCCCCTCCCTTCCGAATGACGGGGTACCCGTGCAGGCCCCGACGGAGCACGGGGTACAGTTCGTGGACCTGGGGCCGGAGCGCAGCTCCCGCAGTTCGCTCCAGCCGGTCCGCGCCCCTTTCCCATCCGTACTCCCCCTTCGACGACCCGGTGACCCCCGCACCCTGCAGGGCGTGGGCCCCGAGGCGCCGCTGGTGAGGGGCACGGAGCGCTACGGCGTACCCGTCACGACGCTGGATTCCATCGTGCGGGAGCGGAAGCTCGACAAGGCGCGCGGGGGTGGGGGGCGGCGCTGAGAGGGGCCTAAGCCGAGAAGCCACCCGGGGGCCCCTGCGGGCGGCCTGGCCCGACCTCGCGCCCCAGATCCACTTCCTGAAGGTGGACACGGAGGGCTCGGACCCGCTGGTGCTGCGGGGCGCGGGGGAGACCCTCGCCGGCCGCGGCGTCGACGTCCTCGTCTTCGAGCGCGCCCCGCCCCGCCCCGCCTCCCCCAGCGCTCCCCTGAGCCGGCGCCCGGGGGCAGGTACCACACGCTCGGGGCCTGGCCCGAGACCTCCCTCCGCCGCGAGGTCCGCCCCCGTACCCCCTCGCCTCCCCTCCCCCCGGCCTAGCTCTGGAGCTCGAGCTGTGGAGTGCGCGGGGCCGGGGCAGGTGGAGCGGGTGGCGGGGTACGGGTACGAGTGCTTCCTGATGACCCCAGGGGCCTACTTCAAGGTCTCCGGCGCCTGCTGGGACCCCGCCTACGAGGCCCGCCCGCTGCAGCTGCCCCGGCCCGGCTCGCGGCCCGCACCCCGAGCCGCCGGCTTCCCCCTGACCCCTCCCCCGCGCAGATCCGGCAGTGGAGCAACGTGGCGTGCGCCGTGCGGGGCCACCCGCTCCTCCGCGCCCTCGCCCTCCACCGCTCAGCCTGCTTCCCCCCGGGCCCCGACGCGTAGCCCCCCGCGCCCTCCAGTTCCTGCCCTCCTCTCTTTTGTAGTTATCAGAGTACTTGTAAATGAGAACAGCCTCGAGCTCTGGTGTCTTTGCGCTCGAGCTCCAGCTGACGCAGGCTGCTGGAGGCCGCCGCTGGCTCCCTCTTTTGTAAGGCGGGGCGCCGGGCGGCTAGTCGCGGAGGGTCCAGGCGAAGAAGTCGTTGAGGCGCGCCTCCCCGTCGAAGCCGCCGAAGACGTACGCCGAGTCCCCCACCGCCGCCGCGTCGATCCACGCCCGCGCGCTCGGCCCGTCCTGCCCCGCCCACGCCAGTGAGGCCGGGTCCAGGGCCGGGGCGGGCGGAGGGGAGGAGGGGGCACAGGGGCGCGCACGCGGCTGGGGAGGTCGTTGGGCCCGCCCGTCTGGACGCGGTACCAGCGGAAGTCCGCCGTGTCCAGCATGTACGCGTCCCCGTGGTACCTGTACCCCCAGAGTCAGAGCAGGAGGGGGGCGAGGGGCGGGGTACCACGCACTTTCCGGCGCCCTCGTGGCCCTTGGCGGATGGGTCCGCCTCGCCCCCGAACACGAACACGTACCGGTCCCGGAGGGGTACCGCCGCCGTCACGGAGCGCGGGTACGGCGTCTGTAATCCGTAAGAAGGATGCAGGAGGTGGAGAACAGAAAAAGGGGTACCTCGCCGGAGGTCGCCGGCTGCGACCACGAGCGCGTGGAGGGGTCGTACAGGAAAAGATCGCCGAGCTCCTTCCCGCAGAAGCTGGGGTACGGCATTCAGGGCGAAAAAGGGCGTGGGAGGAAACGAGTGACTGGATATCGCGTACCCCCCGAACACGAGGAGCCTCCCACCCACGGAGCACATCAAGGGCCCCCCGCGGATGCTGGGGCCGTTCGGCGCCGCGTGCTCCTCCCACGACTGCGCCGAAAGCGTCGGAACCCTGTACCCCCGGCTGCCTCGGCAGCCCGGGTACCGATTCACCTTCGTCTCGATGTTGTACGCGTAGAGGTCGTTCAGGCGGCCGCCGGCGCCACTGCCCGCGAAGACGAAGACCCGCGAGCCGATCGCTGGCGGCCCGCGGCGTGAGAGAGCTGCAGGGGAGGGGGGGAGAAGCGGGGGCGGGGGGTACGCACAGGCCATGGCGTGGTAGGAGCGGACAGGGGGCGGGTTCCCCGCCGCCTTCACCTCGCTCCACTCGCGCGTCTCCGCATCGAACTGGCGCGCGGGGATCGATTCAGATCATCGAATCTTCGGTGGGCGGGTCGGAGGTCCCTCTCACCTGCCAGAGATCGTTCATGGACAACAGCTCCTGGCTCACGCCCGTGCGCTGGACGGACCACAGATGTCAGACCAGGAGGGGACAGCGCGGAAAATTCAGTGGAATGTACCCCGCCGAAAATGTAGAGGTACCGTCCGAGCGCGGCAGCCGCCGCATGGCCCACTGCCCCGCGACGAATATGAGGGAGGAACGCGATCGGATGGGCCATAGGGGGAGATCGCACCGCGGGCCGCGGGCGGCGTGCCCGCAGCGTCGACCTTGGACCATGCGCCCTTGGCCGGGTCGAAAGCAAAGAGCTGCGGCGCGGACCGTCAGCTGCGCGCCGCTGAGCTCCACGGGAGTGCGAGCGGCGCACGTCATTGTCGACGGGGATGCGAGGCACGTTCTCGCCCGAGAACATGTAAATCTGATCCGCGCGCGTCAAGAAAGAAGGGGCGCGTGAGGCAAGAAGGTGCGTACCAGTCCCCGCAGCGACGTGAGCGAGTTCGAGCTGCGCTGGGCGGGCAGGAGGCCCGCCGCCGTCGCGATGCGCTTCCAGCTGCCGCTCGGCATGGGAAAGGAATCGGGGATCCTGCGTACGCGTGAGGTCGCGAGGCGCGGATCGCAGTGATTGTCGAAGCGAACCTGAACTTAGGAGATCAAAAACGTGTCGCGCGGCGCCGAGCTCTGCGGTCCGACGGTCCCGCAGGTTGCGTCAGTTGCGACCTGGCCCGTGAGAGCAAGCGCAAGCGGAGTCACGCTGATTATGAGTTATTACGCGGCGCGCGCGCTGGACGCGGCGCACCGGTGCCGGCCCGTCAGCGCGCGCCTGCGACGAATTGGCAGCGAGGAGGGGGGAGCGAGCCGGAGGGGGGTGCAGCAGCAGTTCGAACCATCAAAAGATACGCCGGCCGACGTACGTAGCTAGAGCAGAGATTGCCATGGCATTCGCTCTCCCCGTTGTTGCCGCTACGCCGTCGACGGCCGCGCCGTCGGTCACGTCGCTCCGCTCCTCGTTCGTCGGCGAGCGCACCAAGCAGTCGGCCAAGCGCGGTACGCGGTCCTCGGCCTTCCAATCGCTGAACTAGTTTCTCTTAGCGACGGCGTGCCGCCTCCCGCGCGTATGCAATACCGCGAACTTACCTGCGAACATTACGCAGATGCAACGGTTCACGTCGAGGCGTCCCCGGCGGTATTCTGCTCTGCCGAGCAGCAGGAGCGTGGCGTGCCGCGCCGCTCCCTCCTCGGCGGCCTGGTCGCCGCTCTCGCCGCGGGTGCCGCGGCGTCCCGCCCGGTCCGCGCCGAGCCCGAGAAGGGCTGGGCGGGTGAGCGCGGCAAGGAGCTCGCGTTTGTGCAACGAAGTCCGCTGACAGCGCTCTTCCGCTCGCAGGCTGGCTGGAGTCGGCCGGCGACGAGGCTGTTGAGGACGCCCTCCGCTACGACCTCGTGACCGTGCGCCGGCGCTCGCCGCCGCCGTCGCCGAGGCGTGCGGCGCCGGCTCTGACAACGGATCGCATCGAATCTTCGCAGACCATCCAGAAGAACAACAACGCCGCGCCCGTGCTCCGCCTCGGTGCGCAGCGAGGACTCTGGTTGTGGTCCCAGCGTCGATCCGACGCGCCGCCGCGGCTTGCGCAGCCTTCCACGACGCGGGCGTGGGCGGCCCCGACGGCTCGATCCGCTTCCCCGACGAGCTCTCGCGCCCGGAGAACGGCGGCCTCCAAGCCGCCCTCGACTCCATCAAGCCCGTGCGCGCCCCGGGGCCCCGGACCCCGGGCGCTCTGAGCCCCAGCAGATCAAGCCCCTCTACGCCTCGTACTCGTGGGCCGACTTCATCGCCGTCGCCGGCGCCGCGGCCGTCGAGGTGGCCGGCGGCCCCATCATCCGCGTCGGCCTCGGCCGCAAGGACGCCCCCAAGGCCGGTGCGCGCCTGCCGGCCAGATAGCAGAAGCAGCTAGAAACAAGCGAATCACTGCTCTCGCGCGCCTGCTCCTGCGCCTGACGCCCCGTGCCGGCAGGCCCCGTCGGCAAGCTCCCCTCGTTCGAGGCCGACGCCAACGGTGCGCCGGCACGAGCAGAGCCAATCTAAGCGAATCTAAGCTAAGAGGATCCGATCTAAGCCACGCTGAGCCGCTCGAGTGGAATTCAGCTGATCCGAGATGAGCCGCCCTAGGCCCGCGCCCGCGCCCCGCCTCTCGCCTCGCCTCGGGCCTCGCTGCCCCTCCCGCTGGGGGCGGGTCTGAGGCAGGCGCTGGTCTCAGCCGAGCCGGGGTCGTGGATCGCTGCGCCCCGGGAGGCGAGCTGACGTGCTCGTGCAGGCCTGCGGGAGACGTTCGCGGTGTACGGCTTGAAGGACAAGGACATCGTCGCCCTCTCCGGTGCGCCCCTCCCCTCCCCGGCCGCCCCGGCGGCGGCGGCGGCGGTGGGGCGGGCCTCGGCCCGCGCGGACGCCTGTGGCGCGCGCGAGAACGTGCCCTGACGCGCCTCGCGCGCGCAGGCGCGCACACCCTGGGCAAGTTCACCATGCCCGACGGCACCCGCTTCGCCTGGACCCCCGGTGCGCCCCGCTCCGCCCACGTTCTAGTGCCCGCCCGGCGGCCGGCTCGAGACGCGGATCGCCCCGCGGGCCTCGGGCGCGCGCTCACGCCCCGCCGGTCGGCGGCCCCCCGCGGCAGAGCCGGAGAAGTTCGACAACTCGTACTTCAAGGTGCTCACGGGCGAGGTGAAGGGGATGACCCTCCCCTCGGACGTGGCCCTCACCAAGGACCCCATCTTCAAGGCGCGCCGCCCCCGCCCAGCGCCCCGGCCGGGCCCCGCCCGCCTCGCGTCTGCTCTGACGCCCTCCTCGTCCTCCCCCTGCAGGACCTCGTCGAGATCTACGCCCGCGACCAGACGATCTTCTTCAACGACTTCGCCCGGAGCTACAAGCGGTGCGCGGGGGGCCCGGGGCCCGGGCCGTCCCTCCCTGCAGGCCCCGCCACTAGCGCTTACCCGACTCGCTCGCAGCATGACCGCGATTAAGAAGTAAGAAATTACAATTATCAAGATATCGCTTTATGTATAGCTGGACCAAATCGAATGCAATGCGAGCGTAGCCGAGTCGAACGCGAAGCCACTGCGCCTCATAGATCGGCGTTCAAATTTACAGCGCTCCGGTGGAGCCGCACGTGAGCCGCGCCCCTACGTCTAGCGAACTGAGCGAACTAGCGAGCTGTCCTATACTTGCAATTGCACTTGCCTAGCCTCCAGACATCAATGTCCGGGCACCAGATCAAATTATTCTCGAAGTTCATGATCAGCATTTCCCGCAGCCCTTCTTCAATGTTTCCCACCTACGCACGCGTTCGCAGGCGAAGCTTTTTAAGAACGACGAGACAGCGGTTGGCGAGGCGTACGCACATGCGGGCGAAGGCGGCTGCCGTCCGCGAATTCGAGCGCGGAGAGGCGGACGCCCCGTCAGAGCCGGCATCAGATGCCGACGCTCGGGTTCCCTGCATGAGCGGCTCTGACGCTCCTGCGAGCGAGGACGACATCGAGGTGCCTGCGGCATGCGCGAGCGCGTCAAACGTCGAGAGACAAGAATTTCTGAATTAGTGCGTGACGCGTTCGGGCCGGCGCGATCGGTGAGAGGCGGGGCCGTGGCTTCGCCAATCCGCCGCTGATAAATCGCTCGCGCGATCGCGCGTCGTTCTCCTTGCGCCGAGCGGCTGTACGCGCACCGTAGCTCGCGCGCGCCTCTCCGCGCTTGAGCAACGACGCCTGAGATCGTATTGAGTGTGTGTTGAACTAAAGCGGCGCGCTTGCGGCGCGCGAGAGCCGGGGGCGCGCCTTCGAGGTCTCCATTTGTTGCTGTCCACCTGTACCCCCAGACTTCGTGCCCAATCTTGGGGTTGCAAGAACAGGCACAGGCGACGCACATTTCACTAGGTCTCAGCCTCGTGACATCGTTCTTCTACCAGAGAGCCCAACAGACAGACCCTCGACACCTTCGTAACCTCGACGATGACGAAGTCGAAGAAGAGTCAGCCTTTCCGTGAGGGACCCGAGGTGCGCTTGTTCCAAAGAAGCGTTTTCTGTCGGTGACGGCAGCGTCCGCGATCTGCGGTAGACGTATTCGCCTTGGTGGCAGACGAAGCAGGAAGTACCCAAGCCCGCCGTCGTCGAGGCGAAGCATGTGCGCGTCCTTCGCGAAGGCAGTTTAGCTGCTCGAAGCCGAGCGCCGCAACCCGCCGCACTCGGCCGCCATGGCCAATCGGCCGCGGCCTCAGCTGCAGGGCCCGCGCGCCGCCGCCGATAAACGCCCTAATCCACCCAAACTAGCGATCGCCCGATCGAACAGCGCTAGCCCTACAAGGCAATGCGACTCTTCTTAGCTATATATAAGGCTTCCCAAGCCGTGCTAGCGCTCCGAGGCTCGCCGGCCGCGGCAAGTTGCCGCTCGGATCGTTTGACGCGTGCGTGCGCGCGGGCGCCGCAGAGCATGCCGAACTTCAAGGAGCCGATCTTCAACACGCCCAGCTTCCCCTTCCAGTCCCAGGTCGGATTCCAGGGCACGGGTCGAAAGCCGGCCGCGGCGGGTTGTCCTCAGCTCTGGGCTCACGGCGGCGGCGGGGGCGCAGGTGCGGGACAGCGTGTGGGTGGAGGGCGCGAAGGACCACGCCGGCGCCTGGTGGGTCGAGGAGGAGCGCGCCCACGGCCCCAGGAAGTCCCGCGTGCGTTCCCGACCCCCGCGCCGCTTTAAAGAGGCAGCGCCCATGGCCAGGCCAGGCCAGGGCTGCAGCTGCCCGACTGCCCGCCCCGCGCGGCCGCGGTAGCCCGGGGATGTCGCCCTGACCGGCGGCCTGCGGCAGGGGCACGAGGGCGAGAGCACCAGCTGCGGCGCCTTCCTCGTCCGCTTCCTCCGGTGAGCTCCACTGGGTGCTGGTTTCGATCGCGAGCTCGCTTATCAGTTAGACTGGAGCCCGAGTCATGATCACGATTAATTGAAGATTTGGATTTAGCTATAGCAAGATTAGATACAGCTGCAGTGGCTGCAGCGTCCGTACCCCTCCCCCTGCTGAGGCTGTGCGATTCTGTCGTGTTTCGGATTCGTTTTGTAATTAAGAATAACCTGCTGCTTGCATGTGAGATGGCAAAAAAAGGCGCGGAAAAAGCTAAACCCGCTAGCTACATGCGGGCGGATAAATAGAAAGACTGCTGCAGGAAAAAGACTCGGCCGCGAGGGGCGGAGGGGGCGATCGAGACGCCGGGGTGTCAGCGGGGGGAGTCGACGCCGGCCTCGGCCCCGGCGAGCTCGTAGTCGTGCGCGTAGACGTCCCGGTCCGCGAAGCGGCTCCGGGGGCGGTGGCCCCGCCCCGAGCGCCACGAGGAGCCGCCCTCGCCGAAGGCCGGCGGGGCGAGGAGGCCGCTGCCGGGGACGCTGCCGCTGCCGGGGGCCCCGGCGGGGGCGCGGTCGGCGGCGTGCATGAGGGCGGCGTGGTGGGCCTCGCGGGCGCGCGCGTTCTCGCCGGAGCGCTTGGCAGAGGCGAACTCGGCGAGGATGTCGGCGTGCGCCGCCGCGACCTCCTCGGAGAGCAGCGAGGCCCCGCTCGCCCCGCTGCCCCCAGCGTCCGCGCCGACCCGCCCCCGGGCCCCGCCCGCAGCAGCCGCGGCGACGGCGACGGCTGCCGCCGCGGCGACGGCGGCACGGGGCCGGCCCGCGGGCTCTCCGGCGGGGTCAGGCCCACCGTGGGCCACTGCTCGGGCACCCCGAGAGCAGCAGCGCCGGCGGCGCGGGGCTGCGCGGGGCCGGCCCGTGCCCGTGCGCGTGCCCGGGGGCGTGCCAGTGGGAGTGGGGCGCGCCGGGGTGCTCGGGCCCAGGGCTGGGGGTCGGGTCCCCGGGGAGCACGGGCTCCGTCCCGGGCTCGTGGTCGTGGTCGTGGAGCCTGGGGTACCCCCACGTCAGCTCGGGGGCTCGGGCGCACAGCTCAAATCAGAAGCGGAGGGCACCCGAGGGCGCAGAGGGCGCAGCGCTTGTACTTCATCATGACGCCTGCGGGCGCGAGGGGGGCCGGGGGTCGAAGTCCGCGGGGAGGCGAAGAGAAGGGGCGCGGGGCGGGCGGGGCGTACGGTGGAGGCGGGCGAGGAGGTTGTCGAGCTCGCGGCGCAGCGCCGCCCGCTCGGCCGCCTCCGCGCGCCGCCCGCCCTCCTCCGCCCGCAGCCGCGCCTCCAGCTCCTCGCACCGCGCCTGCCGCAGGGCCGCGGGGCCCCGTCAGGGTCTCTCCCACGCGGGCGGGCGGGCGGGGCGGGCGGGGCGCGCCTCGGCGAGGGCGCGCTCGCCGCGCTCGGCCTCGAGCGCCTCCGCCGCCTCCCGCAGCGCCGCGTCCCGCTCCCCCAGCGCAGCCTGCCCGGGGCCCCCGCCCGCTCAGATCTGGGCCAGAACCAGCGGGCGGGGGGCGGGCGGGGAGGCGGGCCGGGGGAGGGGGGGGGGGGGGGGGGGGGGGGGGGGGGGACCTCGAGGGCGCCCTTGGCGGCGAGGAGCATGCGGACCTCCTCCTGTAGGCCCGCCTCGATCTGCCCCCGCCGCCCCCGCCCCGTCAGGCCCGCCGCCTCCGCTGCCCCCAAGCCGCCGGCGCGGGGCTGGCACCTCCTCGAGGCGGCGGCGGTCGGCGAGCTCGCGCTCGAGGCGCGCCGCCATGTCCCCCGCCCGGTCCCCCAGCTCCATCAGCCGCACCTGCCCCCGCGCGGCGGCCGTGAGGCGGCGCGAGCGGGGGCGGGGGCCGAGGGCGGGGCGTCCGTGGGGGAGCACCTCGGTGTGGCCGGCGGCGTCCTGGGCGGCGAGGCGCGCCTCCTTCTCCGCCCCGTAGGCCTTCGTCAGCAGCGCGTTCTTCGAGCGGATCTCCTGCGCCCGCCGGCGTCAGGGCTGGGGGGGCGCCGCCTGCTCTGCCTCTAGCTCCGCCTGCCCCCGGCATCGAGCTCTGGGGCCGGGGGCGCACGGCGAGGGCGGCGTCGGTGCGCTGGAGGTCGCCCGCCGCCCGCTCGAGCTCGTGCTCCCGGTTCATCAGCTTGTACGCCAGGATCAGGTTCTTCTCCTGCGCGCCGCCACGCTGGCGAGTCGGGGGAGGAGGGAAGGGGGGGGGGGGGGGGGGGGGGGGGGGGGCGGGGCGGGCGGGGCGGGGCGGGCGGCGGGCACCTGGAGGGGCACAAGGCGGTCGAGGGTGGCCCGCGCGCTGACCTCCGCCCGCCGCCGCCGCTGCGTCTCCCGCTCCAGCTCCCCCCGCAGCTTCGCGCGCTCCTGCGCCCCCGCCCCGCCCCGTCACCCGGGCCGGGGAGGGAGGAAGGGGGCCTGCGGGAGGGCGGGGCCTGCGCGCCTTGGCGAGGAGGCGGAGGCGGCGGTACTGCGAGAGGAGCGTCGCTCGCTGCCGCTCGCGCGACCGCTCCTCCTTCCTGCGCGCCGCGGGGCGGGGCGTGAGGGGGGAGAGGGGAGAGGCGGCCCGCGCCCGCCCGCCCGGCCCCGCCCGGCGCACTTGAGGAGGGCGTCCAGCTGCTCGTTCCGCTTCTCCAGGTTCGAGATGCGGATCTGCGGGCGGGCGGGCGGGGGGGCGGCTCGGGCGAGGGCGCGGGGGCGGGGCGGGGCGGGCGGGGGCGGCGGGGGCACCTGGCGGTCCATGGAGAGGGCGTCGGTCTCCCACCGCACCCGCTCGATCTCGTTCATCCGCCGCGTCTGCCGCCCCCCCCCGTGAGGCGCGCGGGGGCGAGGGGCGAGGGGCGGGGAGGGGGCGCACGAGGCGGTCGGCGGTCTCGCGGAGGTGCTGGACCTCCTGGGCGGCCGTCACCGCCACCACCGCCCCCCGCTCGAACTCCTCCTGCCCCCCACCGTCGGCCCCCGCGGCAGCACTCGCCGGCGGGGCGGGGCCCGCGGGGGACCTGCGCGCGGTGGAAGCGGGAGGCGAGCTCGATGTTCTCCCGCAGCAGCACGATCGACTCCGCCTCCACGTGCGTCAGCATCTCCTGCCCGCCCCGGCCCCCGGAGCGCCCCGTCAGAGCCCGCCCGAGGCCGCGGGGCGCGGGGCGGGGCGGGGGCACGTGGGTGCGCTGGTGGTCGGCGCGCTCGGCCTCGAGGCGGGCCCGCAGCGCGTCCACCTTCGCCCGCAGCGCCTCCGCCTCGTCGTTCTCCTGCGCCCCGCCCCCCCCGGCCCCTCAGCCCCCGCCCCTCCCCCGCCCTCCCATTCGTCCCCCAGCCCGTTCGTGTCAGGCACCCAGGGGGTAGCTACAGCCGGCCCCGCCTGCCTGCCCGCCTTGAAGGATGGGGTTCGAACCCAGGGGCGGAAAGCCCCGCCCCGCCCCCGGTCCCGCCCCGTCGCGCCGCTCCGCAGCAAACACCCCCCCCCCCCCCACCCCACCCCTCGACCCTGTACCCCCTCCCCTCCCCCCCAAGCGCTCCGCGTGGCGCACCTCCCACTCCTCCGCTTCGGGGATGTCCCCCTCCCCCAGCTCCTCCACAACCTGGGGTGCGCTTTCATTGGACGAGGTACGAGTTGGTTGGAAGGTTGGCGGTGGAAGCAAGGGCACCTTTTCCGCGAGCGACATGCGCCCGTCGCGGGTTGGGGGCGGTAGCGTGGGGGTACCATCTACGAGCTGGGGGTACTCCAAAGGCATTCCGAAGGTACGCCATAGATCCTCGGCCGTAGAGGGGCGGTACCCAGGCTCCGTGAAGGCCCGGGGCGGGGCCGTGCGCGGGGGAGGCTGGGGAAAGGAGGCGGCGGGTGTGCCGCGCCCGCCGTGCGGGAGGGCGGCGGAGGTGCGCGGCCGTTCGGGCGAGGCCGGCGTGAGCCTCCTCGCCGTAGACGACATGTCGCTCGAGGGCGCTGCGGGCGGCGCGCGGTCAGAGCCTCGGAGCCGGCCCACGGGCGGCTCGTTCCCGTGAGAGCTTGAACCGCAGAAAGCGCCTCCCGTGCGCCGTGAAACTAGCAGCATGCTCAGCGCAGCGCCGCACCTGAGTTCGTCCGCAGTGACGCGTTCAGGATGCCGCTGCGAGGAGTCTGCGGCACGCCCATCTTCACCAGCTTCGCACCAACCGTGTAATACTTCATCGCTCGCACTGCGGCGGCGTGCTGCTCAGCGGGCGCGGTGCTCAGGGCGGATTCAGCGCACAGGTCGCTGCGGTGCAGCTGTTTGGCCCAATCGATGAGCGGGGGGTGGGCACTCCGGGCGTGCTAGCGCTGCAGCTCATCGGAGTCCCCGGCGCCGTCATCCTTCTGAACTGCGCAGCCGTTTGCCTTGCCGGTGCCGCCGCGGACTGGCTATGCCAAAGAAGGGGCGGCAGGAGGTCGCCGAGGAGCTCGCCTAGGACATATGCGCGTTTGGGAGCATCGCACAATCGCTTCAATTTGGAGGCGTCGGGATACCGTAATTTGTTTGAGAGTCGTCGCGTGGACGTCCGACCCTCGGCCTGCAGAACAACCGGAGAGAGTCAGCTGCAGTGATTTAGCGACAGTTAGTTTCAGCCGCTCCCTGGCTTCTCGAATGATGGTGCGTAGCGCTTCGTCCTCCAGTGCCGCGCGGGTAGCTTCCACGGGCCTCGGTTACTGATGGCCCGTTTTGGCGATGTGTTTCTAGGGGGTGAAAGAAGGAGCGAGCGGCCGTCAAAGCGCAGAACTCAGGAGGTTGGGCATCAAGTACAATCCGCCGCAGCTGATCGTAGAGTACTTCTCGGGGGGAGAGGGCAAGCTTCGCCAGCGCGCGTTGAGGCTACATCACCTGCGAGCGGACTCGGACGCGGGGCGGGTCACCACCAAGCTCTTTAAGTGTAGTAAGATTCTAGACCAGAACCAGGTGTCCTTCGACCAGGTGCGTGCGCATCCACTGCAGCTCAGCGGGGCTCCCGCCGCGCGCCCCGACCGCCCCCCGCTCTGTAGGTCAAGCGGCTGGTCGTTCAGCTTGTCCAGCACCTCAAGGCTCAGCCATCGACCACGGATAGCGGCTCATCTAGTAGCAGTTCAGATACGCTGCAGCGGCTTTCCACTCCTCCAGCGGACGCCACTTGCGAAGACCTGAACAAGGCAGGCCACGTATTGCCGGCCGGAAGAGACGCCGCCCGACGCGCCCGCGCAGGTATCGGAGGAGGAGCTAAAGCGGAGGAAGGCTGAGATGGATCGTGAGTTTGAAAAGAACAGGAAGAAGCCCGGCGACCCCGACTTCGTGTACGATGTTCAGGTTCGAGCGGCTGTCCGGCTGCCTTGCGCCCGGGACGAGCTGCGCAAGCCTCTTCCACTTAGAACATAGCCCCGTATACATCTGCTTCTCTCTTTCCCGTCGCCCCTCGCTTCTCGTTCGGCGCGCTTACGCCGTGCGTGCCTTCCGCCGGTTCGCAGAAAGATTTCCAACCCACGGAAGAGAACGAGTGGGACGAAGGCGCGTTCAACCGCAATTTTGCTCTGCTTGCGGCGCATTGACGTCCGCACAGATATGCCGGACCCCGAAGAGGAGGAGCTCTGGTAGAGCGCTTCTCCTCTTCCTCCTTTGATCCGCCTTCCTTCTCCCGTCCGAGCCCGCCTTCTCTTCTTGATTCTTTTTCCTCTCCCAATTCTTCCAGCGACCCCTCCATCCACCTCCTTCCTTCGCCTCCCCGCCTTCGGTTCCACTTCAGATCCAGCCCAAACCAGCACCATCCGTATCCCCCCTTCCCATCTTCCATGCCCTCTTCCTCGGCCTCTCGAGCGGCACGACGGCGGCCCATAGTCCCCTTTCTATTCTGGGCCAGGGCCCTCAACATTTATTGCGATCCATGCAGCCCTGCATGTGCTTACTTGAAATGCTTGCATGTATGTATGTACCTAGTGCTTAGTACCTAGCTATACGTAGAAAATGTTAACGCGTAGTCATTGTTTGTGAACCTCTGTTTCACATGCCCAGCACAAGCTGCACAACCCGTCTAGCTATAGGTGTGGAGTTGACCTTGCTAACTGCAGAGGCGGGATTCATTCGATTAGTATAACGGACGCGGGTGAAATGATCTATAGTAGAAGCTATTCGGAACCTACACGTACAAGACTCTGAGATGGGGGCGCGAGATTTGATAATTACGAGGATCTAATTAAGATGCGCGGCGGCGAGTCTCCCGCACTGGAGTGTCCTTCTTGCTCTCCTCCTTCTTGGAGGCGTTTTCGAATTGCTTTAGCTTGCGCTTCAGGCCAGCCGGCAACTTGTCCTCGGGCGTGTTCCACCAGCAACCCTCTGCGCATGCGGCGTGGCGGGTCGGGCACGGCCCGGCAGGGTCGCCATAAGCGAGCGCACCGTGCTCCTTCGCGCCCTCCACCCACACGCTCTCGCGTACTTGGGTTTTCCACGGGAAAACCTGCACAGCAACCTTTGTAAGTTACTCGTCGACCGACGAGCAAGGTTCCAAGGATAAAAGGGATGGGCAGCGAAGTCGTAGAATGTACGGCCCGCGGCTTTTCTTGAAGTTGGGAGACGCACCGGCGGCACATTCACGCCGCGCAGGGGCGCGGGCTCGAGCTTGCTGAAGACAGCGTCCTTGAAGTCGGGCAGGCTCTGCGCCGTACAGCTCAGGCATAGATTTTAACATGCGCACTTAGCTATGTGAAGCTAAGACGCGAGCGGGACGTTCGCTGAAGGGCTCTCCTTTCCGAGGCTCGGTCGGATTCCTATCGAGCTGACGGGGGCCTGTCACGCACCTTCTCGGACTTGACCTCAACGGGCTTTAGGAGCTCGGGCTTCTCCCGCCACCAGACCAGGACGTTCTGCGGGAAATGACGGGTTCAGGCATGACTATGTCACAGAACGCGAGGCCGCCGGGCAGCTTCAACGAGGCCAGATATACGCAACGATCTCCTTGAACGGAACAGGGGCCGCAGCCTTGGTCTCCTTCGCTTTCTTCGACTCAGGTTTCTTGTCGGGCTCGTCCTTCGTGTCTGCCTCGGAATCACGCTTCGACTTGCGAGCCATGTCGATCGACTCTACGTCTTCGGTCGCTGCGCACAGTAACTGCTGCGCTACTTGAACACGAGCAGTACCCCTATGGGCCGGACCCCCGGCCCCGGGACCCGGGACCCCAAACCCGAGTTTTGCCTGCCATGTCCGGGCGCAGCATTGTTGTCTGTGGTGCTACAGGGACGCAGGTACGCGCTCTGGCCCCTCCGCCGTGCTGAGGCGCTTAAAACGCTCGGCCTTGGCGCCGGCCATGTAGGGTGGCGCCACCGTTCGAGCCCTGCTGAACGGGAAGCACTTCCACGTAGCGGCTCTCGGTGCGTACGATATTTCAAACTACGCTCTCGCTCGAATAGTGATCCCCGATGTTCGCAGTGCGAGACCCAACGAGCGCGAAGGCCCAGGCGCTCGAGGCACTCGGTACGCGCGCGTGTTCAGCAGCGCCGCGGAGCGCCGGCTTAGATCTGACCTCCGAGGTTCGGGTCAGGCGTGCAGCTGATCAGAGGGAACATGGGTGACAAGGAGAGCCTCGTTCAGGTGCCTCCGGGCCTCGCGGGGATCTCGGGGCGCCCCTCCCGCAATCCGATCGCCGCTTGCCGCTGCAGGCCTTCACTGGCGCCTACGGCGTCTTCTCCGTCCAAACGCCCTGGACGGCCAGCATGAAGTGCGAGGCGAGTAGCATCAGCTTGAGTCTGCGAACGATGGCGGGTCGCATTGAGCTGATCGGCGGACCGCACCGCGCCGCAGACAACCAGGGAGATACAGGAGGGAAGGAATGTGGCGCAGGCACGCGCCCCCGCGGTCGTACCCCCTGGATCTCCGCGCGCTTTTACCCCCTCCCGGCAGGCGGCGAAGGAGGCGGGGGTACGGCATCTCGTGTACACGTCCGCAATAGGAGCGGGCGGCGCAAAGCCCAGCGAGCTGCCCCACGTCAACTCCAAGACGGCGATCCAGGCGAGCGTGTACCCCGGCCGCCACCGCCTGCCTTGATGTCCCCCCACCCACCCCACCCCTTCCAGAACGAGATCAAGGCCCTGGGGGTACGTGAAGTCGGAAACGAGCAGCCGCCCGGCGCCGGCCCCGCTCTTGAGCCCGCTCTGCCAGATCCCGCACACCTTCCTGCACCCGGTCACGTTCATGGACAACTGGACGGGCGGGGTGCCCGCCATGACCATGAAACCGTGCGCAAACCCCCTTCGAAACGCAACGGGGGGTGCGTGTATTGTACGAGCATTCAAACCCGCGGGGTGCGCAGGGGCAAGGTGCCCGGAGTCAGCTTCCCCGACACCCCCTTGTATTTGGTTGGTACCCGGGAACGGAATGGAAGGAAGGGTACTGGAACGAGCGCCGGCTCAGGTTGCCGGGGAGGACATCGGACGCTTTGCCGCGCTGGCCTTCGAGAAGCCCGAGATTTACCTCGGTACCCCCCTGCCGCACCTCCCGCCCTTCCCTCCTCCCCCTTCTTTCTTCCCCCCCGCCCCCTCTACCCCCCCTCCCCCCTCCCCCGCCCCACCTTTCCCCCTTCGATTCCCCCCCCCCTCTTCCCCCTCCCCGGCTCGCGTATAATTCCCCCTTCCCCCTGGCTCGCTTATACCCGCGCAGGCAAGACAGTCGAGATCGCAGGGGACGTTGTCACCGGGAAAGAGATCGCGGGGGTACGTCTGCTCTCTGGGTAGCGCACCCTTTCCTTCCTTGGGCTTCCTCTGACCCTCCTGGATCCTTCAGATAATGGAGAAGCTCTGCGGGTACCCCTTCGAGTACTCGACGCCCCCAGGTACCCCTCTCGAACTGCTCTCGCGTACCCTCCGTCTCGAAACGACGGGGTACGCAGTCTGGCTCCTGAAGATCATGGCCCCGGAGTTCGCGGCGATGATTGAACTGTGCGCGCCGGCGCCGCACCCCCCTCTCCCTGCTCCCCGCCCCCTTCCTCCTCCTCCTCCCCCCCCCCTTCCCCTCCCCCCGCCCTTTTTCTCCCCCCTGCGCCTCAGCCCGCTCTTGTAACTTACCTCCAGCTTCGAGACTTCGCCGTTCACTGTGGACATCAACCACTGCCGGCGGCTCGTACCCGGCCTCAAGACGGCAGAGGAGTTCCTCATGTGCGCCGTACCCCCCTCCTCACCCCCCTTCCGGACGAGCGCATGTGACGGTGTACCCCCAGGGACATGGACCCGGCACTGCTCGCGAGCCTGAAGCAGCGCCCGTCTTCCTGCGCGTGCAAGTGCGCCGTCATGTAAACGTCGCGGCACCACAGTCCGCGCCGCCGCTCTGGCCCCGGCGCGCACCCGCCTGCCTCAGTGGCCGAGTGCGTTTCGAGGAGTCCCCCACATCGCCCCTCCGGAGCCCGTTCCCTCTAGATCGACCGCTTCCCGATCCCTTCAACTGCGCCATCCATCGCCCCCTAGGCCTTTCGCGCCCCGCCAACGCCTCTTGTAATTGGTATTGGTACATTAGCCTCTCAGATAAGACGCGCCATTTAGCTGCCTCGCCTAGGTGCAGGACATATGCATGCGCATCATATTCTAGCGTAGTATCATAGTATACGTACTTCTAGATCTTAGCGATAGTACAGGAACTCAGAATCATTGAATCATCATGGCATTGAATTCTATGTGTATTCGAATTCGAACAACCTTCCGACTCGGCGAGTCTCTGACTAGTACTCTAGATCTGAGTCTCTGCATGCACTGCGGCAGCTGATTAAGGATCACTGCATGACCTATGATCACTGCCAGATTGATTTCCGAAGTTCCGATCCAGGCCTAGGAGGTTCCAATAATTTCTTTGTAGTTGAATCTCGTTTTGGGGTGAGGCCTCTCGGCCCCACAGCGCTAGCCACGGTACTCTAGTGGCAGGGCACGCCATAACGGGGGGGGGCTGTCAGGGGCCTGATATCGGATGGGATCTGGCGCTAGGCGCCGACAAAAACCATCGAATGCTACTGGGGGTGACTATGTGTTGTGGCCGAGGTGGGAGCTGTGGTCGCGGGGGCGCCGGGCGCGGGGCCCGAGGGGTTGTGGCGGGAGCGGCCGTTTAGCTACTGGGGGGCGTCGGGGCGGGCCAGTAAAGAGCTCAGCGGCTGGCGGCACGGCCAGCCTGGCCATGGGGAGGATTTACGACGTTCAAATTGCAATCGAATGCACCGACGTATCACGACTACATTCACTGATCATGAAAAAAAAGAGACAAGATGGATTTTAATGCTGATATCGACCACACACAATGAAAAAGAAGACTAGCACTGTTTCTGCATTCGGAAGCGCTGTATAGTGTAGTGTGCTTACTGTGGACCTGCATGAGCGAAAACAAACAGCACGGAAAGCACTGTGACAATGAATAACTGGGAATCTCCGAGAAGGGGCGGCCCCGGGGCGAGGACTACGGGACATCGATACAGAGCCCGGGGCGGCTAGCCTTCCAGTAACAGTACAGCGGCGGCGCGGCCGGCGGCGGGAGGCGCGATTGAAAGCTGACAGCGTCGGAGGCTCACTTGCGGCTCTCGAGATCGACCTTGAGGCGCAGCAGCGCGTGCTCCTTGTCGGCCACGCTGCGCTTGAGGCGCTCCAGCTCCGCGCGCAGCGTCGCGATCTCGTTGTCTGGGGCGCCCCGCGTCGGCCCCTCGCCGCCCGGCGCGGCGCGGCCCGGCCCGGCGGATCGGTCGCGCGTGCGCACCTTTCTGCCTCAGCACTGCGCCGGCGTCCGAGAGCGTGCGGCCGCCCTGCATGATGTCCTGGCGCAGCTGGCCGATGAGGTCGATCACGCGCGACAGGTCCGAGGAGGGCTGCGCCAGCGCCGGGCTCCGGAAGATGACCTCTCGGCGAACCATCTTGTGGCCCCAGCTCTCGTAGATTTGCATCTGCAGCGGCGCGCGACGCGTGGGGTCGGCGAGGCGCAGCGCGTGCGGGCCAGGCCGCGGCGGCGGCGGAGGAGGGCGGGGGCGCCGATTTCACCTCGGAGCCGGAGTTGTCGAGGACGCGGTCGTCGGTGAGCCCCTCCCAGCGCACGGCCCGCGTCGTCGGGTTGCGGACGATGTACTTGTACTTCACCCCGTTCAAATCGCCCCGAATGTACACTTTCCTGCGCGACACGCGCTTAGGATGGAGCGATACGTTGCAAGAGCCCCGCGCGCGGGAGCACACCCGATCCTGTGCGACACGTAAGGGCGGCGGCAAAGCGCGGCGCGCGGCGCGCAGACGCACCAGAGGGGAAACAGGCCGGGCGCCGTCTCAAGCTGAAGCGATTTTGACGCATCCCAGCGGCCTGCGCGGGCGCGTTGGCGTTCGAAAGTGGTCCACGTGGGATGGCGACCGCGGGAGCGCACCGAGTTCGTCCGCCGAGCCGCAGACCGAAACAACATCGCCGAGGCTTGTTTCGGAGCACATCACGTGGAATGATAGGAGCACGCCGCCGCCAGTCGCGGCGGGCGTTACGGCGGTGCTCGCAGAAGTGGACCGGCCAACTGACATCGGGACCTGGGGCGCCGCGAACTGCATTTTATCTGGGCTAGTGGTCATGGGCACAATCTGTCTGGGCGGCGTGTAAATGCCCGCGGCCGCCAGAGGGGAATAACCGCCGATGCTCGTGTGCCCGCCAGGGGATGCGGAGTTGGCCACCATTATCGGCCTTGCGGACGATGCCGCGGCGTGCGCTGCTGCGTGCGGTGCTCGCTCTGCTGGCGAAGGCTCGGTCAGGTTGCAGATTCCGGGGTACACCCGCGAACGAACCGCAGCGCCGAACGATGTCGACGGCCGAGATGCACTTCGGGGCGCCTGTGGACGCTATCGTGTACGCGGCGAGCGGCAGCATCACAGCGGCGACGAGCCTGCTCACCGGGAACTACTGGTGCGGCGGCATGCCCGCGCCGTCCGGGGCGAGCCGCGCGTTAGCTATCGCTTCCGCTAGCGGGCCGGAATCGATTCGATGCGATTCTGGACCCCTCGCCTCACCGCCCGTCGCGGCACCGCCGCTCGCGATCGCAGGACCGGGCGCGTCGTCCAAGTGGAGAAGCTGGGCTCAGGCTCGGTAGACGATAGCAGCGCGCACAAGGTCCTCGATACATACAGCGGTGCGCCTCCGCGGCGGGCGAGCGGGCGCGGCGCTGAGCCGCTGCAGGCAACCCGGACTGCTGCTTGCTCGGGGCCAAGGGCGAGAAGGTCGCCGTGGGCACCGACGACGGCTCTCTTTTGGTGCGCGCCGCGGCGCGTCTCCAACGCGCGCGGGTCGCCCGGGCGCGACGCGGCCTGCAGGTCTGGAGCCCCGCCGGCGGCTCGGACCAGGCGACCAGCCTCGACGAGCACGGGGACACCGTTTCGGGCGTCTCCGCGCACCCCACAGAGCACACCTGCGTCGCTAGCTCCAGCTGGGACGGCACCGTCAAGATCTGGAACGTGGAGGGGAGCGGCTCCTCCTCCAAGACCCTCGTCGGCGCGCCTGCGCCCCGCCGGCCCGCCCCCGCACCCCTGTACCCCCTGACCGCCCGCAGGCCACATCGGATTCGTGAATTGCGTGAAGTACGACCCCAAGGGGGCGTCCCTGGCATCCGGATCGCAGGTCCGTGCTCGGGCGCCGCTCGCCCTCCTCCCCCCCGGGCTCGCGCGATTGATGTATCCCCCACAGGACGGCACCGTGCGGCTGTGGGACGCCAAGGAGGGCCGCTGCACGAGGACGCTGTACCCGGCGGCGGCGGGCGCGCGCTCCGTGGACCGGGTACCCATCTACGACCTCTCCTGGAGCCCCGACGCGAACGGTTCCCCCCCCTCCCCGCGCTCCCTCCCTCCCACCCTCCGCCGGCGCGAGCGGGGCGGGCGCAGGGGTGCTGGCGTGCGCGATGGACGACGGGTCGGTGGTGGTGCTGGACACGAGGGCGGGGGGCAAGGACGGGGCGCCCCGGCGCATCGCGCTGCACGCCCGCGCGGCGAGGCGGGTGGCCTTCTGCCCGCAGGACGCCTCCGTCCTCGCCTCCGCCTCGGACGACTGGACCGCCGCCACCGCCTCCGCCGCCGACGGCAAAGTCAGGTGCCTTCTTCGCGCCCCCGCCCAGACGGACCCCGCCCGAAGATAAAGCTTCGCCCCGCGCGTGGGCGGGGCGGGGCGGGGCCGCGCCGCGGGGTGCTGAGGGGCGGGGCGGGGGCAGGAAGGTGGTGCGGCACGGGGACTGCGTGCGGGCGGTGGCGTGGCACCCGGGGCGCCGGGGCGTCCTGGCGACGGGCTCCTGGGACCGGACCGTACGCGAGCAGGAGGCCCTCTGAGCCGCCCCCCGCCCGCCCCGCACCCCACGCCCCTCTCCTCTCTTAAGCTTCCCCCCCCCCCGCGCGGCCCGGCGCGCCGCTCCACCGCCCCCCGTGCCCCATGGCCAGCCCCGCAGCGAATCTAGCTATAGTGTAGTGCACTGCGTATACTGCCGCCGCGGAGTCTAGTGCAATGTACGAGAGCAGATGCGTCCGTCGCTTGAGGCAGCCGCGGCGCGGGTGGTGATCTTGAGGCGTGGCGCTCCCAGCGGGGCCGGCGAGCCGCAGGACTCAAGGAGAGCTGAAGCGCCCTGCTGGCCTGCATAATTACGCATACGTATACGCAAAAGAAGAAGGAACGCGACTGTACATGTAGGGAGGAACGGGAAATTTAAAGGGAAGGAAGGGGCGTCAAGGTCGTCAAAGAAGCGGGTACGGGGGGTCGAAGAAGGGCGGAGAGAGGGCCCGAGGGGCTGAAGAGGGGGGCACGGGATTTGGAGGCGCGGGTGGGGTGCACGGGGAGGGCCTACGGGGCGGGGTCGGAGCCCGCCGCCGCCGCCGCCGCCGCCGCCGACGCCGCAAGAGACGCTGGCTGCGGCGCCGGCGCGAGAAGCGCCGCCGCCGCCGCCGCCGACGCCGGCGCCGGAGGAGCCGACGAGGGCGCCGGAGCGCCCTGCGGCGGCGCCGGCGTCGTCGTCGCCGCCGCCGCTTCGGGGGCCGGCGCGGCCGCAGCGGGCCGCGAGGCCGGCCGCGCCGCCTGCGCCTGCGCCGTACCCCCCCGGCCGGCCCGGCCGGCCGTACCCGCCTCGAGGTCGCCGGGGGCCATCTCGGAGAGGGTGCGCTGGCAGAGGGGGCAGACGGGGCGGACGAGGAGCCAGCGGTCCTGTGGGGCCCTCCTCGAGGCCCGAGGGGATCAAAAGGGCGCGGGGCGCGCACCGCGCAGCTGACGTGGAAGAGGTGCTGGCACGGCAGCCGCCGCAGGTCGTCCCCCTGAGGCGCACCCCGTTCAGAGGGCTTCGTCGGGGACGTCTGGCGGGGGGTAGAGGGTAGAGGGGGGAGCACCTCGGCGTAGTCCTCCTGGCAGATGACTGAGGGAAGGAGAGGGGGGGCACCCGTCAGAGCCTTCAGGCGAGCGAGAAAGGCACGCTCGCGGGGCTCCAGGAAGGCGCGGGGCGGGGCGGGCGGGCGGGGCGGGGCGGGGCGGACCGCAGGTGGCGTCCTCGGGGGCAGGAGCCCCGGGGCGAACTTGAGCGCCTCGAGGTGCGCCAGCTGCGCCCGCGCCCTCAGCGCCCCGCCCCCTGCCCCCTCGGCGCGGGCGGACCTGCGCCCGCGTCGCATCCCGCTCCCGCGCCGACGAGACCTCCGAGACCCTGGGGGCGGGGGGGGGGGGGGGGGGGGGGGGTCGGTTTCTGGCCGGGGTCGAAGCCCGGGCGCTGCCTCCGCGGGGCGGCGGGGGGACTCGCGCGTCTCTAGCGGGGCGCCGACGCGCCCGCGAGGCCCCTAAGACACTTCGGGGAACGGCGAAGAAGAGAGCGCAGGAAGGGGAGGCCCGACTCGCGAGGGCGCGGGGACCGTGGCGGGGGAGGAGGGGAGGGGGGGTACGGGGGCGGACCGGGACGCCCAGAGCAGCACGACGGGAAGGCAGCAGAGCATGCAGAGGAAGAGGGCCTGCGGGGGGGGAACAGGGGGGGTGGGGGCGTAGATTGAATCGAAACGGGGAGAGGGGGCGGGAGGGGCGGGCGGGGGTTGCGGACGAGAGGTACGGCGAAGGAGATGGCTTGGATGAGAATGAGCATGATGCACAGGTTGAACAAGAGCGGCGCCTCGCTCGCCTGCGCCGAAAACGAAAGCGGTCTTTGATCTGGCTGCCGGGCGGGGCGGGGCGGGGCGGGGCGGGTGCGCACGCAGTCGGCGCCCTTCATGACGTAGATGTTGCCCATGCAGAACCTGGGGGGGTGCGCGGGGGGCCCCTCGGCGGGCGTGGCGGGCGTGGCGTGCCGCCTCGGGAGGGTGCGGACCAGAAAAAGTAGACGCTGCCGAATCCGCGGCGGAGGGCGAAGAGGCGGCGGAGGAGTACGTCGTTCTCGGCGATGTCCTGCACCCCGTGCGCGGTTCGACTGGGCGCGGGGGCGGGGTCGGGGGCGGCGGGGGCGGCGCGCGTCTTCGGTTCCTTCGAGCGCCATGGATCCGGTGCGGTAGTACGAAGCGACGGAGATCGAGAGGCCGGCGAGCTGCAGGAAGACGCGCACCACGAGCCACGTCCGCAGCGGCTGCCGCGGGGGACGGTCCGGCGCGCGTTCGAGCGCTGCGCTGGCGGGCGGCGGGGCGGAGAGCACCTGCGAGCAGTGCTGTCCCGTCTTGAGGGCGACGATCAGCACCCAGATCTGCGAGCGGGAGCGCGCTCAGCCGGACGACGCGCAATTGCATACGAGCGCCTCACCTGCGCGATGATCTCCACGCTGAGCGATACGACGTCGAAGAACGCGAATGCCGATAGGACGCGCGTCCTGTGGCGACGCGCGGGCTCAGCGGGCGCCGCGTCAACGCTGACAGCAGCTAGCCGCTGGACAGCTGGCCAGATCCCCGGCGCTCGAGGGCATGCGAAGTGTGTGATCTAGAGCTCTCGCGCTTCGAGATCCCGCGCGCCCGGGGGTCCGTGTGCGCACCTCAAGAAATGAATCATGTTCGCCTGCGCGGCTGCGCCGGCGGCCCTCCCGCGGGGCGGTCGCGGCAGAAGTGGGGCTCTCTCCATCCCTTCAGGCTCCAGCTTGTCTGGGCGAGGCGGGCCAGCTGACCCCGCTGATCGACGACTGTACCCGGGAAAGCGGCAGCAGCCGGGCAGCTAGAGGCCATGGAAAGCCGCACGGCGTTCTCTTTTGCGGCCGCGCCCTCCTCGAGATGCGCCTGGACGGCCTCGGCGCCCGCTTGCGCGCCGCTGGGATGCATTGTGCACCACCGCCGCGGCGCGCGGCGGCGCCCGCCGCGGTCATGCCGTCACGATGGTGCACCCGACGTCCGATTCGGAGCGTCGGCCTTCGGCGGCCGGCGGTTGCTCTGCGCCGGTCTTGCGGCGTTCGGCCCCTTGACGGGCCGCAGGAGGCGCCCCGCAGTTCCGCAGACGCACGGCATCCGTGCCGAATTACCGCGCGAGAGCGTCGAGATTGCCCCGCCTGTCGCCGAGGAGCGCGAGGAGCGTGCCGGCGCGAGGCCGCCGCGGCGGAGCGCCGGCGCCGGCGGGGAGGAGCCTGCAGCCCCGGCCCCTGATTCACAGCTCTCGCTCGACGACACGCCGCGCGACGCCGACGGGGCGCCGGCGCCGCGGCCGGCGCCGAACTTCGGGGAGTTCGTCCCCTTCTGGCGCAAGGCTCCGAAGGTGCTCCGCCCCGGGGACCGCGTCTGGCCGGCGAAGCGCTCGCTCTACACCCACGGCGGCCTCGAGGTGCGCGCTCCGCTCCGCCGCGCGGCGCGCCCTTCTCAGACCGCATCGCGCCTGCGGCGCCGGCACGGCAGTACGAGATCGTCGACATGTACGCGCTGGCGCGCGGCCGGCGCGTGCCGGTCGCCAGCACGGAGGAGTACGAGCGCATGCGCTCCGACGGGAGCCGCGCCCCGCTCATCGTCGTGCGTGCATGCTTTCCGGGCCTCGGCGCTGCGCGGCCCCCGTGCCGCGCGCCGCCCGCTCCCTGGCCGGCCCGCCCGCTGATCCAGGACTCGCTTCGCGTGCGTAGGTTTTGTCCCCGCGCTACGTCGGCGGCATTCAGATTCGAACCGTGCACGCCCCTTACGACCGTCTTGAGCTCCGGTGCCCGCGCCCTCCCCGCAGTTGTACCCCCCTTGACCGACCGGACCGCGTTCTCGCAGCCTGCGCAACGAGGAGATCGGGTACTACCTCTCCTTGGGCGTCGCGGTGCGCCTCGAACGCGGACACGCCGCTGTACCCCCCCCTTCGGAGCTGATGCGGTACCCCCAGGTCTCCGTCTTCTGGCTCTCTACCCTCTTCTCCGTTCGAGAGTGCATTTCCGCGTACGGAATCTTCACGACGAGGTACCCCACGCCTTCTCTCTCTTTGCTTATTTAATTCGACGTACCCCCGCAGCATGGTCCCGACGCTGCTTCCGGGAGACGCCGTCCTCGTCGACAAGGTGGCTTCCAGCTTTCACCCACACTCGGGCGACGCTCTCTTAATCACGTACCCCGCCGCGCAGATCTCGTATCGATTCCGGGACCCGAGGCGGGGGGAGATCGTGGCCTTCCGTCCCCCCCCGCGGCTGGCCGACCGAATGGAGCCGGCCACCCTCGGCTCGCGTGACGTCCTCGTCAAGGTCGGGCCGTACCCCCTGCCCCGCCCGATGCGTGCCCCAGCCCGGCCGCGACAAACGGCATCCGCAGCGGCTCGTTGGGGTACCCGGGGACGAGGTGGAGGTCCGGGGGGGTACCGTGTACGTGAACGGGGCGCCGGAGCCGAACCCGAAGGCCGAGCCCGCCGCGTACGAGATGGCGCCGGAGATCGTACCCCCCGGCCAGTACTTCGTGCGCGCCCTCCCCCGCCCTACCCCCTCACAATTCGCCCTCCGATCCACCCCCCCCCCCCCCCCCACCCACCCCCACCCCCTCCCCCACCTTCCCACCCCGCCCCGACCCCACCCCCACCCCCCGCCCTGCCCGCCCACCCGGCCCCCCGCCCCGCTCAGGTGCTGGGGGACAACGTGAACAGGAGCGTGGACTCGCACGTGTGGGGCCCCCTGCCCCGCTCGAAGCTCGTCGGGCGGGTGCGCGCGGAGTGGACGGCCTCCAGGGCCCCCGACTCTCTCCTCGCCTTCCTCGTTGACCCCCGCCGCGCAGGCCTGCGGGCGCTGGTGGCCCCTGCCCCGCCTCACCATCGGCGGCCTCTAGCCCGACGCTTGTACAGCGGTCTATCGATACGGCCCCTTGGTCGTTATAGATTTGTAAAGCTTAAGCGTTTAACGTTCAACGGTTTAGAATTTAGACCAGAATTCAAACTGAGTTGAGAGCCATATACTGCGGGGGATGACAATGGCAAGATCTGCCGCGCTTCTCCCCTGAGCCTAATTCGAGCCCAGTTTGGTTTTGAGCCGTAGGCATATAATAAATTTGAGCTCAAGGACAATTTGCAAGCACACTGTGACGAAATTAAACTGCTTGAAACCAGATTACATGTGTGCAATTCGGATCCAACAATGCGCTACGTATACGCTGCTCGCTGTATAAGTAGCTATATAAAGAATCCAGAATCCATATATATCTATATATATAGCTACACCACGGTCCACGGCCGCGGCACTTTCCGAAGCTATGAGCGTTCAAAACTTCGAATTCAGTTGCAAGAAAGCCAAGTACTAGTTCTAGATATCTCTAATTATGACGTATTCGCATCGAACTCGGAACAATTGCAAGTTGACAAAGCTTGGGCCTATTTTCGACGTCGACGAATTTAATTAATATCATGGTGATGCGGGAGCTGCGCGTGCAGATGTCGCCGAGTCGATCGCGATCGCGACGTGTAAATCGAGGCTCCTCGCGGTCAATTAAAGGACACCTGCGCCGGCGCATGCGCACGCGCGTCGATGTCGGCCAACGACTCTTCTTTGCGTGTGCACGCGAAAGCATGGCGTACCGTGACGTTGTCTGGGGAGGCCAGAAGCGGGGGCGGAGGGGGCGGCGTCGGGCGGGAGTTGGGAGCGTAGACGACGGCCGGGGGCGGGGGCCCCGAAGGAGGGGGCGGCCTGGAGTAGGCGCCCTGCGCGGGGCTGGCGCCCTGGCGGCCGACGCTCGAGCTGAACGAGCCGTACTTGGCGCCTGGCTGCTGGCCGTAGCCCTGGCCCTGGTACTGCGGAACGGCTGCGACGGGCACGCGAGAGGGCGTCAGCACGGGGGCGAAGCCGCGTGCCTTTTTAATAAGAAGATCAGCGCCGCACCGGGCAGCACGGTCGCGTCGCCGTCACTGCCATACTCGCCGCCGCTGCCGTACTCGCCCCCGCTGCCGTACTCGCCGCCGCTGCCGTACTCGTACGCGCCCCCGTTGTGTCCACCGTAGTGTCCACCGCTCTGAGGTTTGGAACAAGACGGGGCCGCGATCAGAGTTCGACCCGCGGGCGCCCAGGCAGCTGAGATCTATAGCTAGACAGCAGATGCGAATCAAGCACGGGCCGCACGCACCCTGGGAGTGTAGCCCCCGCGCGCGGAGGCGCTCATGGTCACGGCATGCGGAGCCGCCGCCGGCGTAGCCCGCTGGCCATGGCGCCCTCCCTGGGTGCCGGTACTCTCGACCGGCATGTCCGTGACGGTGATCGAGGTCGATGTTCCGGGAAGCGTGTTGATGAGGCGGCCGTCCTGCAGGATCTCGTACTCTTTCGGGATGACCTCCTTCTTGACTGTCCGAGTCTCTTGCGGCTGTGACGCCGGCGCGCTGAGTGGCACGTGTTCGATCGACTTCCCGTGATTCCACGAGAGGGTGCCCGCGTTGCCGCCCATGATGTTCGGCGAGACGCCGGTGAGCTGCAGGTTGCCAGGGAACGGCAGCGGCTTCGGGGGCTCGGTTCCCGACGCCGGGGCGTAGGGCGAGTTGAACGGAAGGAGCGTCACGTGCGGGCTGCACGCGCCAGCGACGGCGCCCGAGGCGGTCAGGGGCTCGACGGCGAAGACGGCGCGAACTCCCGGGATGAGTTTCGTCACGGTGTGGGCGTTGAAGGGCGCGCCCGTCGCGTTCACCACCTCGAGGACGCGCCCGTTCAGCGCGATCGCGAACCTGCGCATGCCCGCAAGCGTCAGACCGAGGGGCGCTGCCGCGGATCGACGTCGCCCGCGAGACGGGTCGGCGCACGCGGCATAGGTGCGGAGCGTGTCCTCCGGCGTGATCCAGCGCAGGACGGCCCCGGCGCCGTCCGAGGCAGGGAGGACGGTGAGGGTGATGCCGGAGGTGGAGTCGTTGGGGATGCCGGCGGCGAGCGGGGGCGAGGCGCAGTTCGCGGCGCCGAACTCGTTCGGGCCGGTCGGCACGACGGTGTAGCTTGTTAGAGTGTGGGGGGGCGGACGTGACTTCAGACTCTTCCCCTTCAGCTGCTCTCCCAACGCCGACAAGGAAGACTGCGCCTGGCCGTCGAACTTCGGAGGCGGGGGCAGATAATTCTTCCGCAGTTTTTGCTGCAGTTGCGCTGCGCGTGCGTTATAATTATTCGAATTCGTAACGTCAATTGCAATTTCATTATGAGCATATATATATATATAGCGACTGCTAACCAGACATGCCGGCGCGATTGTAGCTTGCCTTGACATTTCCTGTTCCCGCTTCAGAACGCACCTGAGGAAATAGAGGTCAGATATCGATTATATGTACTTGTGATTTAATTGCAATTGTATGCAAAAAAGAGGCACCTGGAAGCCAGTGGAGTCTGTTTTTTCCTGTGTCTCTGAAGAAATGCATCGACAGCGTCATGATCAGTGCTAAGGTAACTACCGGCGATATCGATCGAATCAACCATCGAACCGGAGTAGTACATAAATATCCCGCCAGGGGCCTGCACGCGCGTGATCTCGTGAGCAGCTGCAGAGAGCATTGCAGCATTTTATATTTGCAGGATCTTGACAGCCCCGGCAGTGCTGGCCGGTGTTTAAAGACAGCGACCGACAATTTGATATGCCAACGCGGCCAATCCAGTTTTGAGCTACAGGCCCATTCCGCGCTACACCTAGCAAGAGGCAAACGTGCACGTGCCTGCATCATGGGAGGCTTGACATACTCTCCGGTGACCGATCGCCCCGTCTCCATGATCCAGCGGTCGATCGCCTGCTCAGTGCCGCGTCGACGTCGCGCGCGTACAAGCCGCCCCGCAGCGTGCGCGTTCGCGCAGACCTGCTTCAGGCTCTCCACCTCGTCTCCGAAAACGCGGACTGCACGCCACGCGTCATGATCATCGTATACCAGTATGACAGTTGCAGGTGCAGCGGCTATCAATCGCGAGTAACTTCAACTACTTTGAGGTCGTCGCGGAGCTTTTCAACTCAAGATGGAGCACGAGCAAGCTTTGCGATCGAGGACACGGGCCGGGGCGCACCCTTCCACTCGTTGTCCTCTTCGGGGTTGGGAGTCTGGTGGCTCGCCAGCTTGAGGAAGTACTTGAAGTCGAGAAAATAATTGTACTCTGCGTGCGTTCGCGCGATTAACGTCAAAGCGAGCACACATTTGCGAGCACACCAAAATTAAACTCACCGAACTTTTTCTTCTCCTCCTTTTCCTTCTTGTTCCTCTTGCCCTTTTTGTCGTCCTCATCCAGGTCATCATCTTCGTCATAGTCCTCATCCTGCCGACAGGGAAGCAGTGAGCTTATAAATTAGAATATATATATCGTCGGCCTCTAAACGTTGTTGAAGTTCTAGCGTCGCGGCTCGCGTTCGAGCGTACGCACGATCTTCTGCTTGCGACCCTTGCAGCACGGACAGCCTCGTAGGCACTTGCACGAGGCAGCGTTCTTGCACGCTTTGACGCACGGCTTACAGGGGTCGCAGCAACCGGAGCAGACTTCGCCGCAGTCGCAGGTGAGCGCCTGCATGAAGGCAGCGTGCGAGAGTTAGTCGTCGAATTCGAAGCGAATGAATTCGAAGAGTTGCATAACAACGCACATAGCAGCATCTGATGCCGGTCACGCAAGGAATGAAGCAGCAAGCGCCAGCTCCGCGCGGCTTCTGTGCGATCCCATGCCCAAGGCGCATCAGCGCATGCAAGGATTACCATGAACTAATCAAATGATTCCTAGATCTTACATTCTTCTTGCCGGGCTTCCCCTCCAAGGCCTCCTTCAACCCCGAGAAGAGAGGAAGGCTCGTCAGTCTGACCGAATGCATGAGCCGTGGGAGTCATGATCATGATTATGCGTGCGGAGCAAGCCTGGCTGTTCTTACCCGGTGTATTTCGCCATCGAGAAGCCGGGGAAGAAAGCTGACAGCCTGGAGACCTTCGCCTCGCCCGCGTTCAAGCGCTTGACAGTGTACTGAACGACGTCGACATCCTTCCGCCAGATCGTGTTCGACTCCTGCGTACACGCATCGAGCCAAAACATTCAATGTCGAATCGATATTTCTCGTTAATTTAAAAGCGTTGGGGGGGAGCACTGCGTACCTTGGAGTCTGACTGCTCGTTCCAGATAATAAGAATAGCTCGCAGCGTCGTGAAAATCACGCGGTCCACTGCAGAAATTGGTCAAACTCGGTACTAAAGTCCGCCGTTCTAGAAGTGAAGAGCGCACTGTCGAAGGGAACTCGATTCTCGAGGTCGAACGGGCGCTCGACGTAGCCTGCCGCTTCCTTCCTTTTGATGGTTCTCGACTCCACAAACTTCGAGTACTGCGCATATGCACGATAGCTAAGTATAAGCTATCGACTCGCGATCGTATAATCGACGAACAGCAACGTCAACCGACCTTTGTTTCTGCAGTGTGACCCGCGACGTACCTGGGAGGCGAAATCATTTCAGCACATAATTAGTACTAACGCAGGACGTGGAACAGCTACTTAGGGCAGCAGTATGGCCAGAAGACACAGCGATTCCAGAAGCAGGTGCAGCCGTCCGGTGGCTGGGCGATCGCAAAGTTAGTATATGCAGTTTGAGCAGACATGAAAATGGATAGCTTTAAAGATGAAAAAAGGCACGCTAGCGCACGAAGCAGCAGCATTGGCAGCCCTCGCACTTTCCACGTTTGCCTCCGGGTCCCTTCTTGCAGCATGAACATTCACCACACTTCATTTTGTGGCCTGAATTCGAAGGTCACATGCGTGTTCTCTAGTTATAGAAATGTTTTAAAACGAGCAATCGAATTATTCCAGCAGCTCACATTCGCATTTCCACTGGGGACACATGCACATGATGTCTCCGCCTGCTCAATTGCAAAAAAGCGTAATATTAATGTGAGATTAAGCTCGTCCATCCGTATTTAGCTTGAAGTAAGGCTTAATCGCTCACAGCAGCCCCATGGCAAGCACTTCTGGTGCCCCTGCCAGCAACTGCGCTCATTATAAACTCAAGGTCTGAATCCTGACGAAGCGAAAGCCTCCGACAGCAAGAAAATGAAGAACGCACGGCTCTCCGACACCTAAATATCGCGATCAGTCACGCAGAAGGACCTAAAATTAGTCGCGAAGAGCGAAGCACTGAAGCAAAACCGCACTTGAATAGGCTGGGCAGCACAAGCAACACCGTTTCATTTTCTCGAACTCCGCAGTGAAGAGCAGATCGTAGCAGCAGTGCGCTGCGAGGGATCGGATCAGAGTGAGCTCGGGTCGCACTGGTTTAAGCCAAGATCGCATGCAGACCGCCGCAGTCGCAGTAGCAATCGCACATGCAGATCCTCCTCATCTTGAGGGCGTGGGGCCACCACTGCAAGCGGACGCCTCGGTGGACGAGCCAGAGCGCCAGGGGCGGGCGCACTGCGGCAATTTATATTACCTTATTTTGTATCATGTGCGACTTCTCTTCAATCTCCTTTCTAGTGTGCTCCTGGCTTGCCTCGTCGACAAACAGGCTCTGTGCGGAACGCATGCGCGGTGTTCATATACAAGCTTAGGGCAAAGAGCAAGCATGAGTCGAATTTTTAATCGAACGGCCGCGGTAAACCGGCGTTGAGCTACCGTAGTACCTTAAGTTTCTTCCTCGGAATGTATGTGTAAATTCCAATGAGCTCCTCTCCTGCAGTGCTTGGTTAGGATCAGACAACTAATGATCAATGCATTGCAGGCTACGTATACGCCAATGTACCTGGGAGCATAATCGGGGTGTCTATCCCGAACCTGCACACAGTGATCATGATCAGTTGCAATCGAGCTCGAAACTTAGCTATAGGTTGTATCGGAAACTGGCCGCGGAACAATAGCTAGCTATTCTAGATCTAGCACTCAGCAATGTATATGCGGCACGCACTTGGCCTCGGTTTCAGGGATCCAGCTGGCATCCACGGGGAAGAGTTTGATGCCGGAGACTGGCGCCCCCGCATCTTCTTTCTCCAAGCTCTGCGCCTGCTCGAGCCTGCGCATGCACATGTACACGGGCGATGCCGATCGCGATCGCGGCAGTCAGCTGCGCGCCATGGCCTGCACGACTCCAACAGTGCGCACGCGGGCACGCGCACTTCTCTTTAATCTCATCGTAGCTGGCCATCGCGCTGCGCCCGTACGCGTGGTGTGGCCGCTGCCGGCGCCGCTATATCGACGCCGATCGTGATCTGCAGCTGGATAGCTATAGCTCAGGCGTCTATAGCCGCTGAGCTACAAGGCCGTACGCGTGGCGGGACGCGCGATACAACTGCTCTAGATCTAGAGCTCTGGCGCGGTTGGGCTGCACTGGGCGCGTCCGATCGCGACTCGTGAGTACTAGTCGTGCCAGGCTAGAGTACCGTAGTACTGACTCTACTACTGAGTACCACGGTACCGCAGGACTCGTACCGTAGTGCCGTAGTTACGGCGTAGTACCGACTCGGCGACGTACTACTAGTATGACTACCGTAGTTACAGCGTAGTACCGTATACGTAGTACCGTAGTACGGCGCCGGCGTACTACGGTACTACGTATACGTATATACGTATCATAGTATACGGTATATACGTAGTACCGTAGTACCGTTCCGGTAGTCTACTACTGTACGGTACTCAGTACTACTGATCAGTAGTACTCACTGAGTCAGGCTATCATAGTATAGCTACGGCAGAATCCGGGCGCCCCCGCGGCCGGGGCCCGGCACTGGGCCGGCAGATCCCGGGAGTCCGCCGCCGCCGGCGTTGGCGGACTAGTACTACGGGCCAGACCACCGGTACAGTGCGGTACGTATACTACGGTACCGTAGTACTACGGTACGGCCTGCGCAGGCTGCGCTGCCAGTGCTGCGCATCTGGGCCGTGAATCCCCGTGATCTGGCATTACCGTACTATCGCGCAGGCTCAGCGGCTGCGCATGCGCATCATGCCATGGCATACCGTGTAACACTTAAAATGCGCGCACTTAATTATTGCGCCCCCAATTTAATGCGGAAATCCTGGAAATCCTGGCGAAAATAAATCCGCCAGCGTCTTGATTTCGCCTCTCCGCGACCTTCGCCATAGACGGGGCAGCCGCTCGTACCCCTTTTCCTGTACAAAGGCTTAATTCGCCAGCGTCAAATATTTGCCAGCGCTTCGCGCTATACGCGTACGCGATTCGCGAGTCAATTAAAAATTGCAATGATCATGAATCATGATATCGATTATGATGGATACAGAGATCTATAGCTAGATGCCATCGGTATATATACATATATATAAATATTATAATTCTCGAGCTCGCGATCCAACGTTAACATAATTTAACAAATATCCTTTGCAAGCTAGATTTAAAAAAAGATCTTCCAAGAGAAAAAGGATCTGTTCCACGTGCACGTGGTCTGTGCACGTCAAGAAAAAGATCTGTGCACGTCAAGAAAAAGATCTGTGCACATCTAAACGATTGCTACGATTCTCGGGGTTGAATGCATATGAAAGCGTTGCTGTCGACACGAAAATTCCGTTCAGAGTCGCGATCGCGAATCTCTTCGATTGTGCTCATTGGTTCGCCAGCATGACTCAAGCCCCCCGAAGATCTCCCCGAAATGCTAGCTGATATTCACGATCAGCACAGCACGCCGGCCCCACAGGGGCCGCGCCGGCGGCTGCATATTATACAACAAATATATGCAGTTAACCGTATATTACCAAATATATAAATCTTTTACTCAAGACTTGCGTGACCTCACGGTCTTTGTGATTGGCCAGGCGCACGTGTGCCTCACGTGTGTTGCCTATCATCACTACCCCCCGCCTACGTTCGCCCAAACTTTCCGCCCGGCTAGCTCGCTCCGCTCGCTCCAGCGCTCGGCCTGCGCGCGCTCCGCGTGCTCGGGAAGCATGTGCGACGCTCTCGCTTGCTTGCCGCCGCCCGCCGCAGACAAACGCTCCTCGAAGGCGATCCTGCGGCGCGCGTCTTCCGTCAACGCTCTCCCCGTGCTTTAGATGCGTGTACCAAGCTATAGACGGGCCGGAGCGCCAGGCCTGCCGCTGGATCGGTCCCGGTTGTTCGAATCGCGGTTTCCGCCCATCCGGCGCGGTTTCGCCGCCCCGGTGCCGCTCGTGCTCCTGGGTGCGATTCTCCATCCTTGTGCATGCATTAGAACGCGGTCGTATGCCCAGAAAGAGTGCCGCCCACGCGAAAGAAAGGTCGAGGTGCCTTGGACACGGGCCACACGGGCGGGCGCTACATACAAGGGGGGGCCGGGCGAGCGGTGCCAGAAGCTAGTAAACATGCCTACGAACGCCTCGGAATGGCGCTGCGTGCGATTCCGGCCCGGGGCCGCCGCCGAGGTGAAGGACCGCGCCTGGGTGGTGGTGGTGGTCCATCAGGCGGCGGCGAAATGGTCGCAGAAGAGAACGGAAAGGAAGTATAGCACCTGTACATCAAGAAACGACGATGCGCAGCCGGCGAGCGAGCCCCCCGTCGTCAGGCGGCCGAGGAACAGGGAAGTACTGCAGGCGCGGTTAGCAATAGCAACAGATTCACACGAGCGATTTGCCTACCATGCAAGGGAGAGCTTCAAAACCTTGATGCGCATAGGGAAGAACGCTTGCTGTGCATGGGAATTGCACACTTGCGGCGGGTCAGGAACTGTTCAAAAACCTCGGTCAATGGCACAAGTCGCCCCAGGGCGGGTAGCGCGGGCGCTCCAAGGCGCACCCGCATGATTGCATATACTTTCTTATGTCAGCGCACCATGTCCCGAGGCCGCAGTGAGGCGCTCCTCGCATCGGATGTTGCTGCTCTGTCTCGTGCGGGTCAACTACGGAATCGCGGACATGGCGAATGTGGTTTCTGATATCGATAGCGTACCTGTAACCGAGCTGGACTCGTCCGGCGCAAATCGCTCGTGTAGCCGTGGGAACTGCTGACTAACTGCCGTAACCGCCCAGGTCTAGGGGACGCTCGGCCCGCTAAGGCATCCTTCTGGGTGCGCTAACAGTGATGCTGGTGCGCTTCGCCGCTCAGGCTGCTCAGGCCGCTCGCTGCCACGCACAAGGTCGCCGGGGTACGAGCGCGAACGAGAACTCGCCGTACCCACAAAGTTGAGTTGGAATTTGCATACTACGGCGAGTCGAGTCAAAAAGTCCGAGTCAAAAACTCGAGCGATTTGCCTGATTGGTCAAAAAGGACTCGGAATTACTCAATGCACCGGCGCAGGTCCTGTTGGACCGGCGTGCTGTGCAGGCGACATCGATTCAGGAAGATCTTTTTGTCCTTGGTAAAATCTCCCCCGAAATGCTAGCGCCAAGTTCCAAGGTTCCTCCAAGATTTTATCAGTTTGAACTACGAAGTTCTACTAGTAGTAGTGTATTTAACAATGTCGATCGGCGAGTCCGGCCGGCCGGGGCGGCGCCGGCCGCCGGGCGGCGCCGGCCGGCCGCGGCCCGGCCCGGCGGCGGCCCGCCGGCCCGGCGCCGGGCCGCCGGCTGGCGGGGCCCGCCGGGCCGCGGCCGGCGCCGGCGGGGCCCGGGCCCGGGGGTCACGGCGGGGCCCGCGGCCCGGGGTGCCGCCACCGTGCCGGCCGCGTACTACCACTGTCTACCAGTGGCGGCGCGTAGGCTGCGGCGTTAGCCTAGCACTAGTAGTATCATATCATATATAGTCACTGAGTATGCCATATCGCATACTAGATACCCGGTAGTAGAACACATGCCTTGATGTACTACGGTACTAGGGGCGGTACACCGACGTACTACGGTAACCGTTCTACGGTAACCGACGACTCAGTGACTAACCGTACGCGTTCAACACCGCAGCGCCCGAGTACTAGTAGTACTAGTACTACGGTACGGCGAGTACTAGTCTGCCAGTGTTCAACGGTTACACTAGTACTAGCCTAGTAGTACTGCTGTAGTAGTACTCATGATCAGTGAGTCGACAGTGACTGTGACACGCTAACACCGTGGCACTGTGAGCTCGAGTCTGTGACAGTAAGCGCAAACTGCGATCGCGACTCTCAAGAGTCTACAAGCTGTGTACAGTAGCCTGCGTAGGCTACTAGGCTAGCCTGCCGCAGTGCGAGAGCCTCGGACTCCGGGAGACACGCGTACGGCCGCACAGCCGAGCACATCCTCGCGATCGCGATCGGGCCCACCGGTACCGTACGCGTGCAAGCCTAGAAGACCGCCATCGAAGTCCAAGTCTCGGCGTAGCCTAGTATACGTGCACGTGTGCCTCGCGAAATGGGCTGCTGTTCGTGCAGCTGCAAGCGGCCGCATATCGCCCTGCCTCCGCCGGAGGCGGCTCGGCTTGACCGCAAAACTATGTCGATGGCCGGCATTCATCACACGAGATTCGGTGGCGGTGCTGATTACGAGGCGAAACCCAAGGTGCGAATCGCGATCGGCACATGCACGCATCGCGCGTGGCATATGCATGCATATGCATGTCGCCTGTATACGTACATATGCATGTGCATGCATATGCGCATCATGATCACGGCATACATATTTGCATGCGCGTGTACAGCTGCCGCAATTTTGCAACGTCGGCGCCTCGAGCTCATGATAATGATCATGATCACAATACTGATATATAATCGGATCATGATCATGCATTTGATCACATTCACATCAATATTTAATATAGTAAATATATATCCACTTGCACGCAATATATTCAGTCGCAATCGTCATTGCAACATATCGCGATCGATCGATTATATAATTACGCATGCCCGTGCATGCGCACGTGCGCATATACATGCTCATGCTGCAGCTAACCGCGAATCGGATCAACTGCACCGCAGGCCCCTGGGCCATCTATGAGCTTGCCCGAGTGGAGGGCTGCAAGGAGGTCGAAGCCGCACAGCCGAGAAGTTCGCGTCTTTCTGTCCTCCACCTTCCAGGATACACAGGAGGAACGTGCGCGCTGCAGCTGCCGCGCGCAAAGAGCTCGCCGAGTCGAGCAGCATGCTGAAAATGGTTCGCGGGCGCACGCAGGCGACATGGCCCGCGACCTCGTCACGCCAGAGTTGAAGGCGCTGTGTGGAGCCAGGGGCCTCTTCTTCCATCTGGTCGATTTGCGGTGCGCGCGCGTGGACGTCGACGCATGCATTTGTGTGAATTCGAAGGCTTTCACGCATTTTCCTAATCGATGAACTGCGCCTGAACCAGGTGGGGGATCACGGAAGACTCTGGGGGCGACTGCCAGACGCTCAGGTCAGCGGTATTGTCGAAGCATTGATCTTATCCGTATATACGATTCGAATTTCCAAGGTTAACGTTGGCGCTCAGGCTGTGCCTCGACGAAGTTCACCGAAGCATTTATTTTGTAATTTCTCTCCTCTTCCCCTTCATGTTAGCTTTTAAATTTCCCTCACGGTACCGATCATTCAGGTCGGAATGATGAAGGGCCGTTACGGTGCTTAAATTTCATTTTTCATGAAGAAGCTATAAAAAACGAATTTGAATCTGATATTGTTCGCGCACGGCTCATGATATCGATCACATGTACACGATCCTGTGATCATGACTCTAGGATGGAACGGCAACCCGACCAGGGTACGCGCCCGCGGAACTCGCCCTTTATTGAAGCACGTTCTTACAAGGATGCGTGCACACTTCTCCGATACCTGTCTGCAGAGATACAAGGACAGCGACACGTCGAAGGCGGCCAAGGACGAAATCGACAATCTGAGAACATATGCTGAGTACGCCGAATTTTCTTCAGTGAGACTACTACTTCGACTGAGAACAATGCATGTAGAAATATCTCCGTTGCAGAGCAACAATACCCCTGGGTGCGTCAGTACAAAGAAAAGAGCGCAACGGAGCTCGAGATACGTTTGGGGGTCCTGAACAATGCGGAGGTTCGAGCCGGCAGCGCGAGCTCCGGGCGTTCCTGCGCGCTCACGATCGCGTCTGCATTTTGCAGGCTAAACGAGATTACACCGTTTTCTATTTTTCATCTGCGGCGCTTACGCACGAATCGTTGAAGAAAGCACCAGCAGACCAAGCCGAGGGAGATAGTGAGCGCAAAGCGCTCCAAGCGCTCAAGGATGAAATCCGGAGCAAGGTGGGGTCCACAGTCGTCGAGTACTCAACTCCCCAAGAGCTCTGCAAAGACATGACCGCCAAACTCAGACAGGTGCTTTGTCTATTTGGTGGTCCGCTCTACGTCCTTTTATTGATTACAAGCACTTGCCGTGCAATTCGACAGATGATAAATCGAGACTTCCCGATAGATTCTCTGCCTTCATGGGTTTGCCAAATTTGTGGATTCGCGATCGGCCGAATCTTCGTTGACTTTCTGTACACGCGGCTGCGCAGCTCGACCAGGAACGGGCGTCCCATGACGCGTTTGCGACTCCGCTCCAGCGAGTGTTTGTGGAGGATCGGGACAGCATGGATTACTTGAACCAATACGCGAGGGGGCAGTACTCCAACATCCTCGTCGTCCAAGGCGAGAGCGGATGTGGAAAGAGCGGTACGCCCCCGGCCGCGGGCCCCGCAACTCGATTTCCTTCTTGCCTCTTACTGCTACTCGCGGCAGCTCTCCTCGCGAATTGGGCCGAGCGCTGGGCGCAATCCAACCAGACGGACCTCACGATCATGCACTTCCTCGGCGGCTCCGACAAGAGCGCCTACATCTCGTCCATCTTCCGGCGCGTGGGGGAGGAGGTCAAGACCACTGGGAGCCAGAAATTAAGTTTACCATATGGTAAACTTAGGGTGTGGTAAAGTTGTGCTGTTTGCGTTACACCACTGTAAAGTCACCAGGGTAAAGTCGCCGGGGTAAAGTCAGGGTGGTAAAGTTGTGAAAAGCGGGGTAAAGACGTCGGTGTAAACTCGCCGAGGTAAAGTTGGCGAGGTAAAGACGTCGGGGTAAACTCGCCGAGGTAATGTTGGTTTCGGTGCAGCGGTTCACTTTTTTACGTTTTTTTTGCTTTTTTTTATTTTTTCTGTAAAAGCTATCTATAGCAGCCCATCTTCAAGCGATACTGCGCGCGAGCTCTATCCTAGAGCTAGCTAATCGGTTTGATGAATGCTTCGTATTCCTGAAATCTGCAGCTGGGACGGAATTCTTCTTATTTGCGTGCGCATGCGGACTGGCGGGATGCGCACCAGCCTGGCAGGTCATTAATCAAGCTCATCTCCACCAACCTGGCTGCGGTGCGTAGTCATCTCCTCCTCGTCCGACGACAAGCCGGACTCATCCCCATCAGGAATATTTGATGCCACTGCTGCAGCTGATTTCCCTGTGGCAAGTGTGACCAGCAGGTCCAGTGGCTCTGAACGTGATGAAGATCCTTGCTGAAGTGTCACGTCCATTGCAGTCTCCTCCTGCATCATGATGTTGCAGCAGCGACACAAGGAGAGGAGAGTTAAAGAATGAACGAACCAGGAGACGGACATTAGCGTCCTTGAAGAAGCGACCGTAATCGGCAGTCGCTCTTTCGAACTCGGGATTCTGAACGCGATGGAGCGAAGAATCGGCTTCAAATCGGCGCGCGATCTCTGCCTCATCAGCCTCGTTCTGTCGATGCCGAGATTGCTGCTCGGCCTGCTCAGCCTGAAGCTTCTTCATGTCCTCATCATTCGAATTCTGACTGTCTTGGCTGGCTGCGTTCGACTTTGCTCTCATCTCTTCCTCCTCCAGCTGCCTCTTGTCCTTCCGCTCTTCCTTTTCGGCTTCAAAGGCGTCGCGGTACACCCATTGCTCAATGACCCAGTCACCAGGCACATGAATCTACGGAATCATGAGTCAAAGTGCTAGCCGTCCAGTATTTTCATATACTTCTTACCACGTCACTGCGACTCTTTGCCAGCAAATCGTGCAGCTTGTTGCTTGAGCCGAATCCGAGCTTATCAGCGACCAAAGTCGGTGGCGTCGGCGAAACTCCAAGCCAGTATGCCCTGAACAAAAGACGTCAAACATGTCGCGGATTTTTGCATTATTGATGCGCAATCACATCATATCCTGATCCGCGACTGTGTCTTTCAGAGGAGTATACACTTCCGTAGGATGGATACTCTTGAAGATCGTATTCTTGCAAGCATGGCGCGTACCTGCATTGGAAAATCATAAACATAATGCTTGATTGCGAGAAAGACAACAATTGAATGGCGCACGACCCCCAAACATGAAATGGCCTGGCTTCGTGCGGAATCCGAGGAAAGCGGGAACAAGGAAGCCTTTCTCGGTCTTCTCCCAGTGCGTAACGAGAACGCCGCCAGGGGTCCGTTCCTCGAGTTTGTACTCCAGCCGGAGTTCAGTACGAATAGCGTCTTCTGACCAGAAGGGGGGCTCGGCCTCGTGCACTTTTCCAGATCCAGATCCCGGAGATCCCGGCTGGCGGCGGGCGGCTGAAACGGGGAGTTTGACGAGGACCCGCTGATTCCGCTCCCCATTCGCCTCGTTGTGCACTTTCTGAGAGTCGAATTCCAACTCGTCTTTGAGCTTGAGAGCAGCTAGCACATCGCGACGGATTCGCTGGTCTTCCGTCTTGCTTCGCTTGGCTTTCGGAGCCTCCATCTGCGGCATATGCAAGTCAATAAGCGGCATATGCAAGTCAATAAGCAGACATATGCAGCCGGCAAGTTTCACCCACACCGCCAATGTCGAACTGGAATTCAGCGAATCGTGATCAGCCCCCCCCCCCCCCCCCCCCCCCCCCGAAAGAGAAAATCCCGAAAGAGAACCCTCGAAAACCGCATGACAAAATAAGAAGTGCAAAACGCTCGCAAAGCAAAAGCGCAAAGCGGCAATTGAGACGCAAGTGAATTCGCAAATGTGACTTGAGCGACTGCGTCCATCTCGAACACCTAGCTGCACCGGTCAGGTTGCCGGGTTCCGGACCTGCCCGTGCACGTGTCGACTTCCTCTCTTTGCAGAGGCCCGGGCGTACGCCGTCCATCTCGAACACCTAGCTGCACCGGTCAGGTTGCCGGGTTCCGGACCTGCCCGTGCACGTGTCGACTTCCTCTCTTTGCAGAGGCCCGGGCGTACGCCGTCCATCTCGAACACCTAGCTGCACCGGTCAGGTTGCCGGGTTCCGGACCTGCCTGTGCACGTGTCGACTTCCTCTCTTTGCAGAGGCCCGGGCGTACGCCGTCCATCTCGAACACCTAGCTGCACCGGTCAGGTTGCCGGGTTCCGGACCTGCCCGTGCACGTGTCGACTTCCTCTTCTCTTTGCAGAGGCCCGGGCGTACGCCGTCCATCTCGAACACCTAGCTGCACCGGTCAGGTTGCCGGGTTCCGGACCTGCCTGTGCACGTGTCGACTTCCTCTCTTTGCAGAGGCCCGGGCGTACGCCCTCCATCTCGAACACCTAGCTGCACCGGTCAGGTTGCCGGGTTCCGGACCTGCCCGTGCACGTGTCGACTTCCTCTCTTTGCAGTCGACTTCCTCTCTCTGCAGAGGCCCGGGCGTACGCCGTCCATCTCGAACACCTAGCTGCACCGGTCAGGTTGCCGGGTTCCGGACCTGGCTCTGTCAAAATGGCTCTGATGGTGTTGTTATCTGCAAAAACGCAAGCGCGAGAGCAATGTGCAGGCACGCTTTTGCATGAACATCTAGATAGATGGAAAGAAGGGATGAAGAGCAAAGACAGCGTGTGAAGAGAAATTGACAGAGGGCACACGTTTTTCACAGAGGCTTCGTCACCATCATCGTCCTGATCCCTATTCATTGGTTCATTAATGACACGCAAATTATGAGCAGCATTTATGTAAATATGTCGATTGACACGACCGAAGAAAAATTGCTCACTGATCTCTTCGAGCCCTCCTTCCTCCTCCCCTCCTTGTTTCCCCTTGCTGGCCGCGCCAGCATGCTTGTTCCCGGCACCAGCATGCTTGTTCCCGGCACCAGCTGCAGATGCCTTGATCCTCGGCTTTTTGGAGGCGACGGCACTATTTGCTTCGGACTCGAGCTCCTCCTGCATCGGTGGATCGATTCGATTAATGGGATCGATACAATTAAGATATAACGGACGTGATGCATCAGAAGCAGGCCAGATGTTGGCTCGGATGCACTCGTGTTAGCAGTGCTCTTTTGAAGAAGATTTCCTGCCCAGAAAATCGCTCGTTTCGCTCCGTTCGCCACTTGCATGTTCGGCTGCACCGGGACCGCAGTCATCAAAGTAGCAACGAAAACCATCTTGGAAAGACTACGTGACTTACAACCTGCGCGGCGTCAATCAGTCCGGTTCCACGTGCTGCACACAATCCAAGAATTCTGACTGACCATCTGCACCGCGATCTCTTTTGCGACGCCTTTCTTCATGTAGAAGTATGGAATCTGTTTCTGAACCCAAGTTGGACAAACAGATGTCACGACAACCAGATCGTGGGCGCTCTGTACGGCATCGCAAAGGGCCTCGTCACGAGAACACGATTACTGGCGCTCATAAGGTAGTATTCAACGCATGCACCTCCTCCAATTCAAACAGGTTGGCCCGTACAAGCTGCGGATTGACGAATGATAAATCCACACGGCCGACGTACAACCCTGTCCCGACTATCTCGGCTGTCGCATTCGGAGCCCCAACGTGCATCAAGTCCACCAGCTCGAACTTGTTGAAGCGCATCAGACTGTTAGGAATCGCTTCCGGTGCAGCAAGGAACGGATTCACTGCGAAACGAAATCAGGTACGTCAAGATATCGAAAAATGAACAACAAGTACTGAAGTCTCCGGGGCTGATGATTTGCTTAGAGAACTTATCAACCTCTTTTGCCCGCTCGACTTCTCGTTTCTGCATGCGTTTCATCTTTTTCGGGCCATTATACAAGGTTGCGCCGTTCTGTCGCAAGAATGAGAAAACCGTGGACAGCACATTTAAGATAATGGCTGGCACACAGCCACAGTAGTCCTCCATTCCGTGGTGCGACTTTGAACAAGATATCTAACGTGACCCTTTAGCCATTCCGTCACAACCTTTTCCGTGAACGGCTCCTGACGTGGTATGTCGGTGAATGATGATGATGAGGAAAACAAAGATATGAACCGGTGCTGGATTTCCGTCTGGAACTCCTTCAGGATAAACGCCGTTTGCTGTCATTGTGCAACAGGTGTACTTGAGGGCGAGAAGGATGCGTTGAATCAGCTCTGTAGCGGACCATCGGAATTTAAAAAAGATATCATATTCCGAAAAAGCGATTCGCACTGCTGTACGATGTTTTCATCTCAAGCCAAATGGGTTGCCCAAGTGCGTCCCAAATGGCCTGAAGATATACCATAAAATTGATACGAATAAAAGGAGACCGAGCATTGTGAATGAAGACTCGTGGATTCTTTTCGTCGCGCCTTCCGAGGAAAGAGAAACCTGAGCGTGGTTGGGCGTTTTGCAATGGAAACTGAATGGAAATCTGAACTGAATGGTGAATGCAAATCCGAACCATGCGTGATGGCCACGCAATCAACGCCCACAGGAAGCGCAGTGTCGTAGCTGTTTTCTCGGAGCTTCGCGAAGAGTGCAAGAAGAGCTTCACGCTGCCGACACGGATTTCATCAAAAAAAATGAATCCGGTCATAAGGACATGAAGAAAGCGAACAGCCATCGCGGATGACTGGTGTCTGCGGCTCTGATATTCAACGGTCCCAATCAGAAGCCGCACTGAAGCCTCCAGCGTTGCCTTGAAGTCTACAGGGACTTGTGGACGGCCGCCGAAGATCGTGTTCGAGACGTCTGATTGTTTTTTGTCATGCGCACGTATGTTGGTCATGTTTTGATCATGTGCGTGTGTAATTCGAAAAACGCACCAAAGACTCTCATGATATCGTCGACAAGAGTCTGTACTTGAAGAGGCCAAAGCTCCTCTGGATCGTTCGCAGGCTGCCTGAGAACCGATGCTGTTTGTGAGAGCGTAAGTTCTTCAACGTGCGATTGCAAACAGCAATCGAGTTCACCCCACGCATTGGCGTTACTGCGACCGCCCGAAAGGCGGTGCGCAGCGAGACCCGCGTATGAGTTCTCCTTCTCCGACCCCTCGCGGTCGGATCCATCGTTTTTGTTCTCATCGTTCTTCTGAAGGATTGCTGTCGTCGATCTGCCGACTGTATTCACGCTCTGATTCTTCAGAATCTGCGCTTCCCATCAGTTTGCGATAGCAATACACAACAGCAGGACCACATTTCGAGCAAGGGAAGCAGCGTTCGCCAAAAGCGTCATCGGCTTCCACAAAATCAGAGGCGTAACCGGTGAAGAAGAAATTGCAGACACAAAGAAAGACAGCACCTTCAGAGGACCTCCTTTATCAGCAGTCTGAGGGCAAAGCACCGACCAGATTTTCAGGACCGGGCAGCATCGATATTCGAATGGTGAAACAACGGGAAATCACCTTCAACGAAGGAACTGCCGCTGGAATATTTTCGCCAGAGACGGTTGCTGCCTGAAAGCAACAGCAACGGCAAAGGTTTCAGCACTCGGGCATCAGCATTCGAACGCTCGAATTGCTGAAGAACACCGTTTTGAAGCGGCCGCCAGAGGAGTTTCCGGCCTGAACATGTGAGGAGAGCTCTTAGCATCGGCTGTCAAGTCCATAAAGCGCTGGGATGCATGCACACCGCTGGAACTGGAACGGGTTCTCCGCCTTTGCTTCGGTTTCCACAGTTCGGGACCTTTCCAATAGCTGCACATGTAGTGTAAGCTGTTATACTAGCGGGGACGAGTAAGACTGCGTACATTCAACGCAAGTATTTCTGGCCAGAGTGCATCTCCTCGCCGCTTCTTGATTTTCTGCCAGAAGAGCATCAAAATTTGAAGGATCAATATCAACATCGTCTGCCAGCAAGTCACAGGAGCTGTACAGGGAATCAACCTTTCGCAACACAGCTTCGTATTTGCAAAATGAATGCGCACGTGATTGAGGCCAAGCGTAGATCGATGTCGCGAACCTCCTGAGCAGCAGCATGAAGCTCTCTTACGCTCTTCATCGCGTCTCCGAGAACAGGCGGAATGACAATTTTGCTCGATATCGGTAACACTTCGTTGGCTTCTTCGACTGCAGCTAGAAAAGCTCGTTCGACGTTAAAAAACCTGATTGGAACCACGCCCGTTGGTCTAATTGCGACGATTGCATAGAAGGGAACCTAACGTGGGCGCACGTTGTCGTATCATAGTTCATGTGCACGGCCGGAGGTTCTGCACGTCCACAATCTCTGTGGAGCTAATGAAACGATTGCAACAGCGGCATATCCACAGCGTACGCGTACACATAGACCTTGTGGAGCTCATTGAACAACGCAGTCCTCCACTTGAAGACATTTGCTTTTCGTGCTACGATTACTGCGCAGGCTTGGTACCGCGGAAAAGCGCACCATAGTACAAGCATGCGCACCATTTGCACCGCTAGCTTCCGCTGGGGTCGCCGGTAACGCATGCACGCCACTAGTGCTCACTGGCGGCCGCGGGCTGGCCATTGGGGCAGTCAACTCTGCGAACAGCGCTAAGTGACATTCTGTTGCTGTCTCATTGCTGCCTAGGAGCGCATCTCATCGCCTAGGTGCGCATCTCATCGCGTCGCTGTACCGGGCTTCGGAAAACTCCGATCGCACTACAGCAAGACTAAGCACACTCAGAAGAGCTCAAGATGCTTACGGATGGTCGAGATGCTCCACGCCGATGTTTTCAAACTGCGCCGTGTACCCCCGGGGGGGAAGAACCTGGAGCAGCGGTGCGAACCACGCCATGCAGCGGTCAGAGCGACTGCGGTGCGAATGTCAGAAGTGTCAAGGCAAGTTAGTGCGTCCTGAGGTTTTCAATGCACATCAACTGCTAGCGCACACCGGATTCAGTAGCAGCGATCGGCAAGTCGAGTGCCCTTGCTCGCGCTGCAATGGAAAGCGCGTCTCGTCTTGGGTGCAAAGGATACATTTGCACCTAGACAAATATGGATCCAGTCTAGTAGAGCAAGCTGCCCGGAGAGCTCCTGTAAGCGATTTCGTTCCTTTCGTAGCCGAAGTTCTTGACGTACCGATCCCGACAATTTCGGTTCGAGCGGCACTAAGAAGACGACGATTAGCAGCCCCGGCAGCACTTCAAGGCAACGAGCGACAAACAGATTCCAATTCGAAGCGCAAACGTGTCAACAATAAAGCCGCTCGTATGCTGCGAAGGCTGGGTAGATATACTGATCGTATTGGTCCTCAAGAAAACGGCAATGAACCTGGACATGAATCCAATATCGTCGATGGCATCGATGGCGATGATCATGCTCATGAGGCTTTCGACGACCCAGCCGCAGAGGAAGGCCAAGCGGACGACATACGTGCAGACCCAGCTAGGGCGGATCAAGTGGATTATGGCCTAGAGTCGGATCAGGACGCAGCGCTCGACGGCTCAGATGATGAATGCACTACCAACAGGCAGAATTTTTATTCTGAGCCTCTTTTTGAGGGCTGTAAAGTGTCGGTGCGTGCTGGAGCATTCAATACATTGCTTGATATTGGCTGTATTGGCTTTTTAACTGTTCTCTAGCGCATGGATTACATCACTTTTTGCCTCGCATTGAAGAAACGCTTTACACAAGCACCTGTTGAGATGTTTGCATCAATCAACGCGGCTGTGTCTCTCATCATTGAGGGCCAACAAACTGCAACGAGGCAGCTCGGGTCTTGGAAGAGAATGATTAGAGAAATCCAAGAATTCGTAGCGGTAAATAATCAACCACTTTCAATTTTCGTGTTCGAAACGTTAACATTTCCCTGCTCAGCCTTCCATCACTTTCAGGACATGTGGGTATAAAGAGACAAAGCACAAGGTGGCGATTTGCAAGACAGTCTGGATCGAAGACGGAACTGTTCCTCCAAATACAGTCTGCGAGTGTGGCCATTCAACCTATGCCGATGGTGTGGTGGGCTTCTTTTTTGATCCGACCCGGAGTTTTCAGCAGCTACTGAACAGTCCTTCGTATTATCCCCGGTTCCAGTGCGTTGATTTCGATTCTGTCGGTGCGGCCACGGCTGATCAAATTTACACAACGGCGTCCAGTTACGGCGTTCGAGCAATACAGATTGGGGCGATCGTGTTCCAGATTACTATTTGCGGTCGCAAGAATCCGAAACCCAACATCTCACTGGCGACTTTGTTCAATCAAGACTTTTCTCTTCTCTTCACGAGGAGGGCTGTGTGCGAATTTCGGACGGTCTTGGAGTTGTGTGCGCATACTCTACAGATTCCGCAGTGACGCACAGCTGGTCATTTCCACACCTACAGCTTATTCTGAAAACTGGACTCTAATGTCGTGTTTCTAGGTCCCACGGCGGCTCTTTCACCCCTGTGTTTGTGATACCTATGTCTGCGCATCCTAATTGGCGGTGCGTGATCATTATCTCGCTTTCCGCTTTTTCGCCACTTGTCTCACCCCGTTTCGCTCAGAACAGCAATGCAACGCCTTGTTTTTCTCATGGATGGGAAGCCGAGAAACTTCGATGGAATGTTCCGCGTATTCCTTACACCGTGGCTTGTTGCCAACCAGCCGCCGCCCCAGGAGTCCCCGCTCCCGAAAGCCAAGGGTTTGCATGCCTTATAATCTGTCTCTTTCTTTCAATCATTCAATACCGTTGAGCAGAGTGGGGTTTTGCAATCCTCTCACCGGCAAAACTGACAAAGCATATTTCACAATGGCTCTCAATATCGATGACCTCCCCGGATGCGCAACGGCATTTATGATAAGTTCGCGTAACGCATCCTTGCGCGGCTTTGTATTCCGGGACAGAAACCTAAACTTTCTGCAGCGTCGCACAGTGGCGAGCACGGCCATCCGCTTCGGAAGGTGGATTTCTGGAAAGCGCAGAGCAAAACCGCCGGGAAAAACATGTTTCAAGCACACGATCTCCCGCTCAAACACTGGATGCGGGAGTTGTGCGTACTGACCAAGGATCATGATAGACCCCCATCTGCCCGAACGGACTACTGCATGGTGCATCGAGCCGACGGACTGAAACGTTCCACTGCAGCTGTTCTGACACCCTTCGGTACAGCGAGCCGACGGACATGCTGTAGAGATCCAACGCCAAAGATGGTTTCGGAAAGAGATTACGCAAACAGCTTTTGTTCAATTTGTGAAAACGAAAACCTTCGGTAAACCTTTTAGAATGGATATAAGTGAACATCCTTCGAACGCGCCGTCCATTGAATTGTCTCTGACCAGGCGTTCAAGGCTTGCCGACTTTAGCGGAATGGCCACACTTTCGGCTCGGCCCCCTATGCGACTTCAGCGAGAGCGACTGGGAGTTCCTGCGGCATGGCGAGCTGAATTTCGACATGGGTGTTGACCGTTCAGGGGCGCGGCATACTGACGAATTCCACCTCGTCAAAACCGTCTGGCGGATGTCTTCAACTATCTTCGCGGCAACGCGAATAATGGTGATAAGCTCAGTCCTACCTCGATTCAGTGTGTCGTTGCATCTTCCAACTTCCATTCGTGGTTGATTTGCAACGTACAACCACTAACTTAATTACTTTCGTCAATGCGAAGGTTAAGCATCAACATGGATGTTCTTGTCCTTTACAGGGCGCCAAGCGAAGCGGAAATACGCTGCGCAGAGCAAAAGATGGAAAAGGATCGGCGACTTTACGAAGCAGCTCTCCGAAATGGCAAGCCTCCTCCACGCCAGCCAGTCGACCTTGTCGCGGAACTCGAAGATAACGCGCCGTTTGCCTGGGAAGCCACTGAACGGCTGTACGATGCTATCGAGCGTGTTGCAAGGCGCGCACGATATCCGCACTTTTCAGGAACAACGGTAAGAATTAAATTCGCCAGACCCAATTTAAGTGAAGTTCGCAATTACAAATCGAGAAGAGCGAACTTTGATGTTTATAATTAGGACTAGCAGGAGTAACCATGTGTGCAGATGGACGAACCGTCGTTTTTACGGACTGGACGAAACTTTCAAAAGTTCGCTATTGCAGACGTGGCAGGCGACATTCTTCGCATGTGTCTTGATGCGGATATGGATAAACAGAATTGCCTCTATCGGATCCTCGTAATCAATCAACTGGACGTCCTGCACGGCATTGGATCGAAGGTAACGTTGAGAAAGCAAAGGCTCCGACACGTCCGTGACGTTGTAACAGATTGTTTATCCGGACTTCTTGCTTGAACTCCGCAAACTAGCAGTTCTTACAAGGGGTGCCGAACGTCACTACGTACCGTGCCGTTCTGGACAATGTATGCAGCTCTCGTTGTTGATGCGTGCGCGAACCATTGCTGTAGCTTGCCTGCAATCGGCTTAAATGTGCGAAGAGTGGACGGATGCATCGAGCTGGGGCCGGCGCCAGCAGTTTCTTCCCGTGGAACGGAGCGGGCGGTCACAATGTGAAAGTTACTGCAGGAATCGGGGCACAATCATCTCTGATAACGAGTGCGGCCCGACGAACGCAGGCAAGTTGTGAAAATATCTATTGCAATGCATATTGAATTTCGGTATTGGAGACGTTTGAACGGATTTTGTTTGCAGGAAATGGGAGCCCTTGCCGTCCTGCAGCATGCAACAAGCGAGTTCTTGAACAAAATTCCACACCTTCTTGACACGGAAAAAGCCGGTGCCATTCGGAAGGGCAAACGTGGCTACAGCTACGATATTCACACAGCTGGCGTCGAATACAGTAAGAAAACCAAACCAGAGCTGGGGTTCATTCTTGAAGGAAGGTTCGAAATTCGAATTCGCAATTGCCGCCGCCAGCTGCAGATCTAGAGTCTAGATCTGCCCCACATTGATGACAAACTCGCATTAATTCTGCACAGTGATGACAATCACGATGAAGAGTACGGTGGCTTAATCTCTTCGTTTTGCGAGCGGGAGGAGCTGTTCGGAAATCCCCCGTATCTGGCCGTTTTCTTCGACCTCTACGTTGACGAGCGAGAGCGATTCATAGAGACTAAAGGCACCTGGTTCGAACCATCCGGATATCGATCCGCCCTTGTTTGTTTCTTCGTGATCATGATCAGCATGCGCACCCAGGCCGAGCTGGAATACACGATAGAACCTGTATTGCCGGAGGCTGGGCCCTGGCGTCCGATGGATCCGCACTTCTCCAGCATGCCTCGAGAATGGATTGGCGTCCACCTCGAAAGGGAACTATGTATCCTTGCTTTTACGCCAACCACCACCTGTTCATTTCCAGCGAACTCTCAACCGACAAGCACGACAGCTCATTCATGTCCTTTATCGCGATGGTTCCCCGACGGCAGCTCTGCGACGAGGGGGGCCATCCCTACCCTATCATTCCCTCGGGCGAATGGGTTACCTCAGCGCCGAGGAGATCCAAGCGCATCCTGACCGGCGAGAGCCGGTCCGGCGCTATGCTCGTGCCAGAGGCCTTTTCGAGTTCGCCCACGCAAAGGCACCCGGGGGTGCGTTTCGCATCATTCGAGCTGCGGTCTACCCCTTCTCAGCTTGCTCGTTTATGCCCAACTTGAACTGCGACCGAATCGACATCACCAAAGAGGACCCTCTCTGTCGTTGGGTGTGGCCTGACACCATCGAGCCTTGGCGCCTGATGCCTCTCCCCGACCACACATCGTCGCAATTCGAGCGTGTGCTCCCTAACCCAACAATCGATCACCTTATCAGAGCTCAGCAGTGCTTCCCAGATAAGGGAGAGGTTAGGAACTTTCTTGGCGAGCGGCTGCCGTTCACGTCCCTGCGTAAAACGTAGCCTACAGCTGCATGCGCAAGACGTCATTTATGCAATAATTAGCTTGTAACAAATTTATTATTTCTTGTGGCCTGCGGCATGCAGCCGCAGAGCCTCGGAGGCCGGGCCTTTCGGATCCGGTCCTGGTGATAAAGCACACAATCATGATTCTTCTGATCATGAGCCCTTCGAGCTCGTGATCATGAAGCCTCAGGCCTCGGTACCAGGGCGACTCGGCGAGCTCGACGCATGGCCAGTCATGATCAAAAGCTCGTGTCTCGTAGCAAGCAACCCTCCGGGCCCAGCCTAGAAGACACACGGCGCTGATGATGGGAGCTCGAGCCTCGAGAAAGCCTCAGGCCTCCTTTGAGGCCCAGGGGACATGCGCTGGTCATAGACTCTAGATCTGAGAGCCTCGGAGCTCGAGCTTGTGATCATGTGCATCGGATCATGACGCCGCTGAGCCTCACTGGCTCAGGCCTCGGCAGCTCCCTTTGAGGCTCCGGATCCCTGATCATGACTTAATGCAGCCGCAGAGCCTCGGAGGCCCGGGCCTTTCGGATCCGGTCCTGGTGATAAAGCACACAATCATGATTCTTCTGATCATGAGCCCATCGAGCTCGTGATCATGAAGCCTCAGGCCTCGGTACCAGGGCGACTCGGCGAGCTCGACGCATGGCCAGTCATGATCAAAAAGCTCGTGTCTCGTAGCAAGCAACCCTCCGGGCCCAGCCTAGAAGACACACGGCGCTGATGATGGGAGCTCGAGCCTCGAGATCCGCATGATGGGCCGGAGCCACTAGGACGATTAATATTTAATTATGCCTCTGTCCCTCATGATCAGCGAGGACGGCTTATGCACATGATGATCATGACGTGCGTGCATGCGCGTGCACGTGTGAATGCCTGCAGGCGCAGTTGCTTCCTCATCAATTCAAATCTATTACTTCCTAATTCCTCAAAAAGCTACTCTCCTAATTCCTAATAAAGCTACATTCTCCCCTACACATAGATGCGATTCGGCCTTTTGCAATTGGGTCGGCGGCACTCGGGGCATTTGCATATTTGCTCTTGGCTGCTGTCGTCGAGGGGTTCCGACTGGAGGCCCGGAGGTCGTGAATTCGAAGAATGTGGGAATGTGACTACGTCAAGCACGTACCGAATACTTCACGTGAGGGGATCACTGGCTCAATGTCTAACAAAGCATAAAACCCAAAACGATATCTGTCACCAACCATCACTGGTCGAAGCTCGACGTTCGGTTTGCAGCTGTGATTCTGCAGCACTGGCAGCCCCCGGCTGCCATATCCAGCAACCTGCACGCGCAGCCTGTTCAGCAAGTAGGAAGGGTACTTGTAATTGGAAGAAAGAACGGAATAACCAGTTGAGAAGATGTTTCAGTCGAACATGCGTTGTGAGCCGCGTAGCTTTCGACCGGGAACTTGCTCTGGACTGTTGCATTTGTTCCCAGAAGCTCTCCCAAAACATGCCTGCTCGTATTCTGGGGGCCCACTTCGGGTTCCGGATGCCAACACCACAGTCATTCTGCTCGTCGAAAACTTCACGGAAATACTTGAAGACTGACCCACGATCTTGAAGTTCCGATTTCCGCAATCGGTAGTGCCATAAGAGCAGTTGAAGGAGTGCACTGGTATTCGGAAACAATGTTGTGGCAAGCAGGAGAATCGCGGCAAAGAAGCAGACGTGACCCGTGGCCCGAAGCAGACGCAGCAATCATGGCTCAGTTGTTCTCTCACTGCCGCGCGGAACAGCGCGGTCAAAAATCGAACAGCGCTAGAACAACGCTCACGAACCGGCTTTTGGAATATGTGGAAACTGGAAGTTAGAATTGTAGCCTTGATAACCTCATTCATCCGCTTTTTTGCCAGCTCCGATCCATCATGTGAAATTCGGGCCTGGTTTGGAGGGCGAGTATGATAAAGTTTCTGAACGTGTTCCAGGATGTGCGGAGAGGACTCAATTCTGGAGTTCTGAGCTCGGACTTCCGAGATGTACCTGCAAACGAGCACATGAAAGGAAGAATACGAAGCTGAACCTCCGAACCTGAGTTCAAGTTCTTTGATGTGCTCTTCAGGGGAAGCCGTGATATCGTGATTGATGAAACGCGCCATAAGGTGCAGAGTAAGTTTCTCCTTGATTCTTCGAGAGAAATCGGATACGTGTACGAAGCCTGCTTCTCGTATTCTTCTCATGCAGCTGCCTGTTGGGTACCACATCTGCAACGTCGGAGGCCTAACGGCGCCAGACGCGTCGAGAAATGTCGTTCAGACATTCAGACAACTGGAGTAAGAAGTCGCCTGCATGGACTCCGCACTGCCGTTAAGCTTCAGTACCGGTAAATTTCAGCAATGCGAGCAATTGAAATGCGACGACAATGTGAACGCGTCCTGAGCAGTTGACGTGGAGCAGGGAAATAAATCGATTCGACGACACGGTCCTCAAGTCGTGTTTCCGGCAACCAGCGGTCCACATCCTCGCATGCTCGAAAGCATCTCACCAGCGATGACAGCCGAGTTTTGAAAGTAGGTCCCAAGAGAATCGTAAAAAACCATTCCCGGCCATCCGAGAAACTCAAAAGCACGTGAGCAGTCCTTTGCGATGAAAAAATAAGCGAAACGATATTGTTATACGTTAAAAGAAATAGATTACCAGTGGAATGCCTCTTCCAATACGAAGGCGACCCGGGCGCTGGTTTGCGGTGCCGTTCCAGAGATGCAATCTTGGAGACAATGCTCTCAACGACATTTCCATGGAATTCTAGGGGTCGGATTCCAAGTTGACGCATCAACTGTTTCGCACCAACAATCTCCAAAACTGTTTATAATTATGCTCGAAATTAGGCATGGAAGACTTTGAGATGATCATTACGCACAATTCTGCATGTGGATGTCATTGAAAGGGTCACCCAGCGTGTGCTCTGGAAGAAAAGCGAAGCCTCCCGTGAATTCCGGCAACTCCGGCACGTCAGCAAGCGGACGCTCAAGTCGTTCTGGTTCGAGGCGAAACACGTGAAATGCGTCCACGTTGTACGTTGAGTACAATCCTTGAGGGACAGTTCGTGGCCGAAGCCTTGCTGCCTTGAAACTGAATCTGAATTCCCGTCGATCACCTTGTGGCGCAGCTGAGAATTCCCAGGTAATTGAAACGACCAAGAAGTCTGCAGTGATGCACATCGCGTTCCGACCATGGATGATGGGAAAGTATCTTTTGGAAAAACAGGATGTCAAAACAGCTTTGCTTAGAGTAAAAAGACAGCAACTTGGACCCACCAGAAGCCGAGGCGCACTGAACCGCAAGACGGACGAAGATTGATTCGCGAATATCGTGTTCCATCACTTGATCACTAATAACAGCGTGCGTAATTCTGCATTCATCACATTAAACAGAGAAGTAGGTGGAATCCATATGTAAGAAAAAGGGAGCTCACCCAGACTTCCGAAGTCGGCAAGCCCGGCTTCGCCGATAACCAGCTCTGTGCGTTGTGTATACGCCTCGAGCAACGCAATCACTTCTGGGAATTCGCTGAACATAACGGATCGGCACTGCTGAAGAAAGGATATCTGAAGTTTTTTGAAGCTTGCGAGAAACATCTGCAAGATTTCGAATCCGACGAGTTTCTTCAGACGAAATGGAAGCTGCCTCTCCATGAGAGCAAATATGAGGCTGAGCTGCCTCAGAACGCCACCTGAACCTGCTCCTATGTCCGCAATCACAACCTCTGGCGAGTCCAGCTCCAAAGTCGAGTTCCCTTCGGCAAGACCCCCCGGAAATGAACTCTGCTATCGTTTTGATGTCACGAGGCCGAGCTCGCCATAATTCAAAGATCGAGAGAGCGATCCAATGGATGAGGCTTTCATGTTGTCTTGTTTCTTCAGAATGCTGGGCAGACTCTCCTTCCGGATATGAAACGCATATCGTACACCGCTCCAGCTTCATCCGCATAGCGACCATTTTGTGACAACCTCAGCCGCGAGTTGCCAGCGCCGTGGAAAGTTGTCACATCGACTGAATTCAATCATGCCACGGGAGCAAGAAACGACAAGCGGGGCGACTTCGTTTTCTCGCTTCTTGCGCTTCACTGGCTTGTCGCTTCGATCACTCAGAATTAAAAAACCAGAAACATTTAAGACGCTCGAACCGACATACGGAGCTGAGCTAAAGATTGGAGGACTCTCGCTGCAGCTGACGCCTGCCACGCTGCTGCCGTGGTGCGCGATGCACTGGAGTCAACAGATGCGTCTGAGGAATTGGGATCGTCGTTCGCGCCGTATGGCTTTGGCTGAAGTCTATTGCTGAGTCGTTTCCGGCTGAACGCGTTCTTTTAATTCCCTGGCCAGGCTCTGGTCCGAAATCAACGCCTGACACGCGGGGTATCAGTTCAGAGATGGAAACATGAGCCATGATTCATGCATATGCTCACCGGGTATATTTCTGAGTAAGGTAAGCCCAAATTTTGATGCGTGTTCGGAAGTCGAACCAGACGGTGTTGCGAGCGGAAGGGTCCTTCGAATTCTTGATAGCGTACCGGTACCACGACACCCTCCAGTTGCTCAACTGTGGATGCGTTTTAGGCCGATCCGTACTGGGCTGCTGCGGTAGGTCGCTGCGCATGCTCTTCCGGCGCCGTTTGACGGTGACGGGCCGATGTGCAGCTAAAGGGCGTGGGAACTCATGATCATGATCACGATTCTCATGGCAGGTTGGCGAATTCCGTGCCGGAGAGCTGTTTGGAAGAACTGCTTCCGCTGGAAGCTGCAGCTGCTCTTCCGCTGGAATAAGCGCTCGCTTTCCGGACTCATCGCTCGCTGACTGTTCACCGTACGAAAAATCGGTCTTGGTACGATCAAGAGACCGCAAGTGAAGTTTACGAAGTTCCTGCGGATAAATCGCCAGGGAGTCTGATCTTCAGAGCTAGAAGCCAGTCGCTGGCGACCGTCTCGGCATACTTCAATAGGGCACGCGAGCTCGATGTCGAAAGCTTCTTTACCAATCCAGAAGTTCGGCGGGGTTTGCCGGATGGCCGACATTCACAGAAGGAAAATTCGCGTTTTCCAGCATATCGAGAACGACATTGGCGCTTCAGAGTGATGTCTGATATGACTGCAAAGATGATGGGATGACAACAGGTGTGCAGAGAAGGTTGAAGATTACCTTCCTGTGGAGGGCGTCGTCTGTTTTCACACCGAAGATGCGAAGAAATCTGTTGGCAAGCTGAGGAGCATCGTCGTCGCGTCACTCGATGAGCTCGAGCTCGAGGAAGCGTACGGTGCTGCATTCGATTAAAAGCGCGGATGAAGCCCGAGCACACGGGCAGATGCAGCTTTTCTTTCGCACATGAGAGCGGTGGAGAGAATGCCCTGTTTCCTCGAGCTGCTGCCCGAACCAAGACTGGCGGCGTCCTCGGAGAACGCGGTGCGACGGAGGGCTGCGAGGATAAGAAGAAGCCCGCACAGTCAAGTTTTAGAATGGCCGCTCACTCTCAGATGGTCAGATTCACGTGAAGGACTTGGGGGGTCCCAATGCTGCGCGAAGCTCAGATCTAGATTGCTGGAGGACGCTCAAATCGCTGGTTTCTAAGAACGGACGGAGCTCGTGGCACCAACTGGGCCCGGAGGGCAGAAAGGTGTGCGCGGATCCTGGAGCCGGAGGCGGGGGGAGCCGGATAGCGGGGGGAGCCGGATATAAGAAGCAATAAGAAGTAAGAAGTAAGAGTAAGAAGCTGTAAGCTAAGAAGCTGCGTAGAAAGAAGCTCATTGAAGGGGAAGAAGCTTTTGAAGTAAAGAAGCTCTAGACACAGCAATTGCAAGCAGGCAGCCAACCACGTGCACGGACCGAGCTCGTACGGCACTGCGATGGAAGCTCAGATTTCAAAGCGAAGGTATGGCGTGAGGTTGCCTTGAGTAAGAAAGGCTTCCCGCTCTGGTTCTGGTCCTGTACATGTGGCCACGCGTGTGTGAAGGGCGTGCATAGCGTATCCACATGTACATGCACGTACCGCGGCCGGTACGCCGCGGCCTGACTGGATTCTTGCAGCCTCCCATTGTTTGAGGACTTCTCGAAACCGCTCGGGAGCACCTGGGATCATGCGGAGCCGGCCGAGCAGTGCCGCTTGGCGCTTCTTGTAGGTTTCGAGCGGAGCGTCCGGTGGGGGCAGTTCATGTTCCTTTTGGGAAAGCCGCAAGACCAGAGCGATCGGCTTCAGGAGCTCGCACATGCGCTTCTGGAACAAAACCTCCTCATTCGAACTCTGGAAGGCGCCCAAGCGCGTTGGAGAGGTCAGAGATGTGGGCATGCGCACACGCCGCAATCGCGCTACGCATGCTAGTTGCGATAGAAGCACGGCCGGGAGAGCTGGCCGGCGCCGAGAGAGCACGGCCGGCGCCGAGAGAGCTGCGGGTGGTTGTGTAGGCAAGCTCTGTTCTTGTGTACGGACCTGTTTTGCTCTTAGCATTCTGTTCTACCGTCTTGACGACGTCGACCGGCAGACGAACTCTGTACCCCCCTTGCGCGCCGTGCCTCGGCCGTGGCCACCGTAGCGCGCAGCGGCTGCCTTTGGCGGCGCGATGAACAGCTTCAGAGAGCCTTTCTTTGACTCTGACTGCTTGAGTCGTCACTGGCATGGTACTTCTTTAGCTTTTCCCCGGGAACCGCGATACCGCGAACTGCAAAGAAGTGCGGGGATGATTGCTGACGTTTTCGCGGTGCCGCAGAGCCCCTGCCCCCAGATATGCGGCGACTGGATACGACGGTATGTAAACGCCACAGAAACGACGTGCCAAACAGATCTAGACTGCCATACGCAGAACCCACATGCTGCCCTTCTTGAATTACAGGCATCGAAGTCGACTATGGCAGCCTTGTCGGCAGCGTCAGCCGCCATCAATGCTACGCTTAGGTAACAGGCGCAGCAGAGCTCGAGCAAGTGCAGTTTGGCGTTCTTACTCGTTCTTACTCGCAGAGCAATCATCGCAACGGACCCCGTGAACTTCGCTGACCCAAACAAGCAAGTGTGCCTTCTTCTGATAGGCCTAGTTCAGCTTCACGGTCGTCCTCTAGCCTTGCGTGCTTTCCGGTGCGAATGCGCGGCGTTGCCTTCATCGCTGCCTGCCGGCTCTGTGTCTGAAGCTGTCGATCTTTCTGATCTGGCAGGGCGTGTGCCGACCTGCCAGACGGAGAAGTCGAGAGGCTCGAATCTGATTTACGTGTACATGCATATGATTGCAATTCGCACATGCACGTCCCAGATGGCGCTGGATCATTCAGTGTGGATCAAATCGAAAGAGCGCACGTATTCAACTGGTCTCTTCTTTTCAGTCAGATCTTCGCGTTTCTTCGCCAAGGCCGGATGGCTCT